>JAIFGZ020000018.1:0-460237 GCA_019925245.2 Oryza australiensis | reverse complement strand
GAAGAATTCTTGTGCTTATCATGGCAAAACTTTAGCCTTGGATTCCACTCATCAAACCTGCACTAGGCTGAATAGAATAACCCGAGCAAGCATTGGATCCTTGGGTGGGGTCAAGCCCCGCTAAATTGGTTCGTAGAACCATTGACAAGGCCAATGGTGCTCAAACTTTTAGGAGTAGTGGGTGAAGATGTGGAGATAAGGAATCCAAAGTTTGGAGGAGAATGGAGCACTCCTGGTTTCGGCCGAACCAAAGGTGTCATCCTCTATAAAAGGGAAGTAGGGAGGTTCATCTCCTTGCACCAACTTGAGCTGCCATAGTGTGTCCTCAAGTTCCCTTCTCCTCTCTAGAGTTCATTCAATGTATTCTTCCTAAGTTCATCAAAAATATTTCCTAAGTTTTGCTTTGCATTTCTGAGTTACTTTCATGGGTGTTATCACACAAGAACGATTTGTGGTGGCGACCAACCTCCACAAGAACGACCGACGACTTGGCTAACTTAACATTGTGCTAACACTTAACCCATCCCGAGTGTTCTTGTGGGTTTTGTTCTTTTCAGCTGCAGGATGAAGAAAAGTGTCAAGCGGTTATTCTGCACGATGCGGGGATCGAAATCAAGCTCGGGCCATTCAAGCTGCTCAGTCCCACGGTCATGTGCATAGCCGGCGGTGCATGATGTTCACAAGCCGCTCCCTCAAGAGGAGAAGGAAATCATCATGCTTCCTTTCTCATCCATGACACTGAGCTCGATTTGAAAGACGAGCGAGAGAGACAGCATATGTCCTCCCAGGGCTGGATATCCGCTCCTACACGGTGTATGATCTCGGAAATGGTCGCAAGACGGTATGGACCACAGATTCCATCTTGTTTGGCAATCAATAGGATGGAAAAATTTTGCTCTTGTGGAGGAAGAAGGTTCATGCCTTCGACCATCAATTTCTATGCACTTTGAAAGAAATTGGAGGTGGTATTTCTTTCCGATTATTCAGAGGGAATATTACTACACATGGAAAAATTTAGCCTCTTGCTTGGTTTCACTCATGGTGTTAACTTGAGTGGGAATAAAATTGTCAAATTTTTGATAAACATATTTTTGGCAAAGTATATCAGAGAATCCTTTTGTACTAAGCAAAGAGCTAATGACATTCATAATCCTACTCTAAGACGATGCATAAATGGTTAGCATTTACCCCCTAGAGAAGATTTCGACTCGTCGAATAGATGAGTTGATGATTCTTTATGCCATGGTGAAAAAGATTAAAATCTCTTCTATTAAAGCAATGATTAAACAATGGTTAGAACAATTTAAGATGAAGGGGGCCTATAGAATGCACTTCATTAATTACTCGCATTGCTGCGTCATGTCGAAGCTTTGGGGAATGAGCAACTCTTGTACATCACCGAGCCCCGTGAACTTATAGATGCGGAGATTTAGTGAAGGGCCACACTTTGAAGCATGGCCCCAATGGATCCCTTATTTTCTTCTTCCCTGGATATACAAATGAAGTTTCGCTTCCTAACCTAGAATATCATTTGTATAAATGCTGGGAGCTAACCATTGCTCTCCATCCAAGAGAGATTGCCCGCAGGAGTAGTACTTCAGCGGGATCACAAGGAGCGGAGTCTAGAAGAGTTGCTATGGGGAAGAACCGCAACCATCTCCACAACAAGTGCAGGAGCCGGGTGGGTTCCAACGGGTATGCATCCGGTTGGGACCAGCCTCAACAATATTATGAGGCGGAGGCTCTTCATGGCAATCAGCTAACGGTTGCTCAATGGGCACATGGACCTAGTTGGCACTATGAACAAGCCACGAGTCGTCAAGCTCCAGTGGTTTGCCTCCATCGTACGGAGTTCCACGTTCGTTCTCGGCACGAGGTTTTCATAGCCAAGAATACGTGGAAATCACCGAACGACCGGGAACATTGAACATGAGGACTACGTAGATGCAAGATGAACTTCATCGGCTTCATCGCATGTTCAAGGGACCACAGCATTAGCAGACCAAGCATATCGGTGGCAGCCAGGCCGCTGATCAGCTCCAGGAAATCAACTCCAATCTACGTGAACCAGATCCGATATCTTGGCGTACTTTCGGTCGCAAGGGTTTAATCCCTATCGTGGTCCATAAGTAAAAGAACAAGCTTGGGGGAGGATCCCCACAGGTACTCCGTATCCCTTTTATTTCTTTCTTTCCATTGCATCTAAAAAATCTAAAAATTTAAAAATTCCAAAAATATAATAACGTACACACATGCTTGGTAGGAGTGCTAATTCCCCATCTTTGGATATGATGAATAGTTGCTCTGTTTTAATTCTCTCACATGCCTAGTTTACAACTTAGCATTCTTCAAGTTTTGAGTTTGTTGGCTTAGGTATGACACCATGAACTTGAAAACTTGTGGGTAGCAAGTGCATGATCTGAGTCTAGGTTGTTGTGAAATATGAGATGGTAAGAGTAGAGTAGCTTTATGATCATATTCCAAGTGAAACAAAATCTGGAGGGGAATTTTATTTTCAAAATCTATAAAAATGGTTGAGTTTCTCAAATGATGATACATTCCTACCAGAGCCATATGTCGATCATAAATGAAATATCCCCTACATATGTTACTTGTTATCAATTTGAGTTTGGTCAAGTAGTTAAACCTTTATTAGAACCTTTTCATGCTGCTTGGTCCAAAATCTTGTGCATATCCACCATAAAAATTTGCTCTCCCTCTACACTAGAGGTTCAGCCACAAAAAAAAAAAAAATATTCCATATGCCGACTTCTATCCGGAAGTTCGCATCCACCAAATAAAGACTCCAAAAATTATTATGGCTTTCTATCCTCATATCCTTGCCAAGAGAGACATGAGCCATGAAACAAGAGTGCACACAAAAATATTTGAAAATTTCATGATGCTTCCAAAAGGAGAAAAAAAATGCTTCTTAAGCATGATGACTAAAAAAGACAAAAAGAAAAGTGTGCTCATGGCCATGATCTCCAAATAAAATAAGATAGGGAGGAGGACCATACAAACAAAAAAAGAGAGTCATTCATTTTCCTTTCTACCATCCATAGATCCCACCAAATAAATATGCACAAGCTTGGTCCTGGTTGTATAATTAGAGTTCTACTAGGATCTGCTTTTTGACTTTACAAAATAATTGATGCAAGAATGCCTCATGATTTTCTCTACCTTGAGCTCCACATAAGCTTAGTAGAAGTAGGTGGAAAGAAGGCACAATGCCTTGGTAAGGAGCTATACACATTTGAGTGATACGAGAGCATCATTTGAGGAACTCCTACATTTTGCTTTTCAAAAACTTTCAAAAATCTCTGAATTTGAAGTGGAACAAGGAGTAATAGAAATAGCACTTTCATCTACCATTACATTTCTCACTCGCCCAAGACAAAGTGAAGCCCAAGCTCCCAGGAGGACTAAGGTAATATGGGTGAGATTACCATTGTCATCTTATTCAATTCTAGGTAGAATACTTGGTTGTAGGCATGGTACTTTAGAGAAATAGAACATGGTAGCAACGTTTGATCCACCGAGCCTAAGTCTTGACTTTGCTTAGGGACGAGCAAAGGATAAGCTTGGATGAGTTTGTTGACGGTCGTTAAGTCATGATTCGACCGTCACAAACCTCAGAAATAAAAGGGACTATTCATCTTGGCATTTAGGTTTAGAATTAATAAAAGTTCCACATTTCCTAGGACTTTAGATGCTTGCAGGAACATTTATCACTTAATCGAAGCAAAGTCGAGCTCGCGTGGCGAAGAAACACAACTCCAACAAATCAGCAATCGCCACGTTAGATTCCCACGGATCGGAGGGCCCACAAGTCAGGTGAAACCAACTTAGGATGGAACCAAACCACCAGGAACCGCTTTAAGGACCCACATGGCAGCCTTAGGAGAAAGGCGGTGGCGAATGGCAGTGCTGGGGAACTAATTGGATGCCAAAGTCGGTTAAGTGGGTATGGCGGTTAACAACCGCCATACAACCATCATTGGAGGCCTATTTAAGGAGGAGCTCACTTCGGTTCAACACACACCACAAGAAGAAGATCCTACAAGTTATATCTTAGTCATATAGGCTAGTGGAGTTAGGAAGTAGTTTAGAGTTCTTTTCGGTTCCCGAGTCACCTTCGGAATTCGGTATGTCTTTAGTACTCTTCTTCCTTTGTATGACTTTGAGCTTAATAAACATATTATCTTCTCGTTCATATGAGTGTGGTACTTCTTATGCTTTAATAGATAAGAGTTCCATTATTAGTTTAATTCATAGTCTCGTTATGTTTAGACGAGTAACTCTATTGCCACGGACACGGTCCAATGAGAAATTAGGATGTAGGTTTGTCTTTATCTTGCTCATGAAAGGTAGAGGTATTTATGGTAATGTAAGCATGGTGCGTAGAGTATTTCATGGACATTTGTTATGACCACTTCCCCATGGGTGAGAGGTAGGTGGCAGGTGGTGACAGCCCTGTCCGTCCTTTGTATTCCTCCACGTTCGGATTTGGTGTAGGGCGAATGGTAAGAGATTGCTTCATGGTGGCAGGCCGAGCCACTGGGCGGAGGTACCCCCGTAGTCCTGGGAGAATAGAATTTGAAAGCATAGCTAGAATAATTAATTAAACTATGTACTCAAACTAGAAGAACTATAGGAACTTGACTCTAATTACTATTTTCTCCAGCTTAGAACTAGTGTATCATTTATCTTGGACTCTTCGTGTGTGTCACACTACCTTTATCATATAATTATCTTACCCATGTCTAGACTAAGGTATCTCATTTATAGCTTATGAATATCCATGGCATCTTAGTATTCTCTTCAAGACCATAGTCTTTGGGATAAAATAAATAACGATACCCTTGGAATACTCCCTAGATGAAATGCTACAACGGTATATCGGTGCGCTTGCGGATTATGTTAGAAATACCAACAAATACAATCAGAATCTTTATGTCAGTCCTCACATCGACCTTGATGATAATCCCAAGAGGATGTGACAAAGCATATGAGTGTAGATCATCCGGAAGGCTTAACCTTGTGACCGATGTCTTTGTACTTATTTGTTTTGTTATTTCTTGTAATAAATGAACTATTTTGTATTAACAACCCTTTTGTGTAAATTATTTAGTGAATTACATGAAAATAGTAGTTTATATATTGAATTTAGTTAACATGGAGAATTATTTTATGAATTAAATAATTTATTGAACTTTACTGAATTATTTAGTGAATTATTCGGTGAAATAAATAAATTTTGTAATGCACAAAATATTTTGTATTAAATTTTATTCAACAAAATGGATAAATTTTGTAGTGAAAAATAAATGGAAAAATTATAACAAGCCTTTTGTAATGAATGAAATATTTTGTATTAACAAGTCTTTTGTGTAAATTATTTAGTTAATTGTACAAGTGGAAAAATTATATCGGTGACGGACTTTATATTAAAGACCGATAGAGATGATGTCTATACCAAACGAGGCTTAAACTTTGAGGCAGATAGAGATGATTCTGTGCTAATTGGGCTTAAACTTTAAGCCCCATCACGAAACTCAGTCATCGGTAACGGGCCTTAATTGCATTCCGATAGAGATAATTAATTTACTAATCGGACTTAAACTTTAAGCCAAGTCACCCGATGAGGTCATCCGCGACGGGCATTAGGCAGATCAAGCCCAATTACCGATAGAATTTTCCACCAACCTTTGCGCCGAACTAGACATCATCGCGACGGGCTTTATATTAAGCCCTATTGAGATGATTCATCTTAATCGGGCTTAATCTAAAAGCCCATCACGGAGGTGTGATTCATAATTCTTTTCACCCCGTTAAAAATGTATACATTAGCATGAAAATTTTCTAAGTCCTCACTCACTCAAAACCCTAGCAGCCGTCCCTCGCGCCCTCATTAGCCCGACGCTGCGTCTTCTTCCTTCGCCACCACCCGGAGCGCCGCCGTCCACCGAGCCAGATGACATCTTCCGCCCTGTTGCTCGAGGTTAGTCTCCATGCATCTCCCTTATGTGCCATGTATTGGGTTGATTGGTGTTGAATCTGAAATGTGCCATGTAGATGAATTGGGTTGTAGATGCCATGTAGATGAATAATGTGTGTATAATTTATGTATAATGGGAGTCCTATAATGTTGTATAATGTGTGTATATTGGGCATGTTAATGGGACCGCTTTTATTCTGTATAATGAGGCTTTATTTGTAAAGCTGAGATACTTGTATAATGGGACTGTTTTTGTTTTTGTTTTTAATTTTCTGAATATCGAACTGTTATATTTATTCCGAGATACTTTATAATGGTGTATAGGTGCACATGTACAGATGAAGTTATATGGGACCGGCCTATTAGTTGTACACAATGAAGGGCAAATAAAACATGGTGAGGTAGCAGCCAACTGTAAAGACAAAACATGGATGAATTTTCCTCTTATTCCTAACTAGCATAAAAAACTAGCACAGGTATCATGCATGGAGGAGTAACAACAATGTGAGAATCAATCAGCTATTTTTAAACAATCTAATTTCCAGGCGGTATCATCGTCAGCCAATCAATAATAAATCTTAAAATATTATCTCATCCCTTTCAAAATTATATTCAAAGATTTATTCTCCTCCCTTTAAAAAATAAATTTAAAGATTCAAAGATTCAAAAATAATTTCAAAAATTTATAATCCTCCCTTTCTCCTCCCTTTCAAAAATACTTTCAAAAAGTTTGAGAATTTTGTCATATGACAAATTATTGAATTTCTTCCTCTCCTCTTCTTCTTTCTTTCTTTCCAATCCCTCTTCTTCTTGATTTAATTAATTTTTTCATTTTATGATTTTGCAAGCTATTTAGAGGATGTCGGAGCATGACGAAACAATCGTCGGCCACAACTAGTGGGTCCAAAAGGACACGGGCCCCTAGGAGAGGTAATAAAATCCCAAGGGGAGGTACCCCATAACAAAGGTGGACCTCCTAGGAAAGCCGTCCGCACCAAGAATGTGTGCAAGAAGTTTAGCTCTGTATGCAGGATAATAGGGAGACAGACCTTCACCATCTTGGCCGATAACATCAAGGACATGCCGGGACGACGAGAAGGAATATACATGGCTGAAGTTCAAGGAGAGCTTCGACTATCCTGCACCAAGCAGGACGAGCTAAAGCGGATGGCCTTCAAGACGTTTGGAACCGCTTGGAAGAACTTTAAGTCCAAGCTTGTCAACGAGCACGTCACCAACCCTAGTAGAGGGGAGCCTTTCGGGGCCCTTCATCACACAAGCGGTGTGGGAGGAGTTCTTCGAGAAGAAATCAACCAACGAATCCCAGCCAAAGCGAGGCTTATAAGGCACTCCAGAGCAACGCGTGCACCGCACCGGCAGCCGCAGGATACGCTAGGAAGCATGAGCAATGGCGGAAGAGGATGAGGCCGCGAGGCATCGAATACGTCACCTCCATTTGCCAGATATCCCCTTGGAGGGCTAGGAGGGCAGGCAAGGGCAAGGGGATTTGAAGAACAGTGATGAAACAATATCCTTTCCAAATGGCCAAGATCAACAAGTTTATGAAAATATTGTAAGTGTCTCACCTTAATGTGTTTATTTTCTTTACATCTATCGTTCTTTCGATTTATATTGAACTCACTTGTCTTTGCAAAAAGGAGTTGGTTGCCGTGAGACGGACCTCCCAAGAGGCCTGCTCTTCTAGACGCAAAGGATGACATCCTCACTCAAGCATTGGGCAACAACAAACACCGTGGACATACTAGGGGCATCGGCGCTTTGGTCCCTTGGAAATATGGATTTCCGAATACGCGGGCCGAGTACAGAAGCGGGCCCTCTCAAAGGCGAAAAAAGATGCACATTTGGTCAAGAAGATCCGGGAGCAGGTCGAGCCGAGCTAAGCTTTGAATTAGAGGAGATGCTACAAGAGGTGACTACCAAGATCGGGAGGAAGAGATGCGAGCACAACACCAGACCGTCGAGCACACCATCGTTCGGCTCACCGAGACAATCAGAAACAAAGGCGGAAAGGCGATTGCACATCAGCCGAGGTGGCGAACATCCACAACTAGTCCCTATCTCAAGCATCGATCAAATAACGGTAAAACTCTTGGCCACAAATGCGTAATCTTAACAAATCCTTATAATATAGTATTCTAAAAATACGGATGAATCTATCACGGGAACCGACTAATCTGTGTGCTAACGGTTAAGGTGATGCCGAACTTCACGGTTCTAGTGGTCGAGGACTTGCCTTTAAGTTGACCCCAGGACACAAGAGTGCATGGGGCAACCGATATGGCGACTAGGCGAAAGTGCAAGTAGACACGCGGAAGGACCTCATTGAAATCAAGTTGACTCCGAGGTCGGCCACTCCACCGAGGCACTCTCGGCCGCCACCCCAAACAACACCTACTCCTTTAGCCCCTCCGCCCTCTTTGTTCGACAAGGTGACATGGAGGCCGACAACATGGTCATTAATCCCCACCGCTCAAGAAATCAAGGAAGGCGCGTTCCTCTCCTCCGCAAATAACTAACGAAAAACCTACGGCAAGGGTGAGAGGAAGAGCCCAAGGCAAGGCGTAGCCACTTGCGTCTAGCTCCTCGAAGAAGGTAGACATGACCAAGAACGTTCCTCCACCATTGTTCCAACTAGGTATGCCTTTGGTTGGAGACGACGCCCTACAAATGATGGACAAAGCTTGCGTAGGGAACTCCACCACTACTACATGGAGGGGACAAGCAAGAGGACGAACAAGGAGAATGACATCATAGGCTATCACGGTGGAGAACCATTTTCTGGGCCTGAAAACTACATTGCCATAGACTTCAAAGGATGTTCGAAGGCCTCTCGGACTACGAAACGCTGGACACAAGTCTACTCAAGTGCTACTCCTGGTAAGTATTCTTACGTTCCTCAATTTTGGTAACAACAATCCTTATAAAACACTTATAAGAGTGTTTGTCTTGTGTGTAGCATAGTTGGAAGTGGTGCCAAAGATATGCATCGAAGTGACCTTCCTGGATCCACAAGTGGTCACGGTCGCCAATCTTCAACATGACAGGAATGCCATGGTGGACTACATATTTGAGACTTTGTTGGCCCACCAAGACAAGGAGTACTTTATGTGTGCCTATAATCAATACTAAGTGTATACCCTAAATATATGCAATTGCATGAAACATAGTGCTTTAGAATTTAACTTTCACTACATTAATGCCGTAGTGCCCATTGGATCCTTCCTGTCATTACGCCAAAGTGGAGTACATATCATTACATAAACTCCAAAATCACTAAGATGTATGACTCGACCCCGATCTAAGAAGCAATCAATGAAGTGTGGGGAACATATGTGGAGAAAGGAGGCTAGCATAAGAATTACCAAAAAAGCCTCATCCACAAAATGGACTTCCCGTCAAACAACAAATAGGCAACAGGTCGGATTCCATGTGTGCTACAACATGCAAATTCTATACAACAACAACTTTAAGACTATGGTCGAATTTGAGGTTTCGAACTCAATTGTTATATGTACTAACTACTTCAAATTATATATACATCGATCGACTAATTTCGAACTATGTACATGTAGGATACTATATCCAGTGCATGCCTAAAAGCCGACGATTAGAGAAGAGATAGCGGAATTTATTGTCCGCGACATAATACATCCCAAAGGAATGTGTAAATTACGGGTTAAAAGTCAGAGACAGGATAAACTTTTAACATTTTGAAAAATTAATATCAGACATGTAAATATGTAACACTTATGATATTATTAAATTATAATTGTCAAATGTGCTTTATACTTGCAATGTGAAATATGTGAATAATGGATGTGTATGTAAATAGATGTATGAGAATGTCAAATATATATGAATGTATGTGAATGTTAGATGTAATATATCTCTGTTTCTATCATTCTTTTCAACGGGCATGGCTAGCAAAGGCTTGAGGCTAGCCAAAAAACAGAATATTTTTTTTAGAAAAAACTCATCGGTGACAGGCTTAAGTTAGAGCCAGATGAATATGTTAGTCATTCGTGACAGGCTTAAGTTAAAGCCCGGTTGAGATGTTAGTCATCCGTAACGGGCTCTAATCAGGGCTCGTTTGAGATTATATTATCAGTGTCGGGCCCTTGTTTGACTGGTCTTCTGGGTCAAACATATCGGTGATGGGCTGTAGTTTAGGCCCGACAAAGACAAGTTCATCGGTGATGGATGTTTGCTCGCTAGAGATGACTTTTCACAACGGTGATATTTTCGTCGTGACGGACGCCAAGATGAGGGTTGTCGTCCGATTGAGATAAGGATGATTGTTGTAGTGCTTGTGCCCCACATCTAGCTAGCACATTCCTTCTTCATATAGAATGCATATAGAACCACATATAAAAGGTCTAAAAACCATACCAAAAAAATTTATGCACAATGCCCATCTATCTATCTATCTATATGTATATCGGTTGGGCACCTTCCAGGAAGTTCCACGTAAATCAGAAAGATCTAGGTCATGCAATCTAAACCGTAGATCTCACTAATGCTTTAACATTTGTTTTAACTTTTACTTTGTGGGCTCTATTCAAAGCCCATCACATCTACTTTATTTCCACTAGTCATAAAAAAGTTAATTTTACTCACGGACTATTAATTTTTATGAAACTTTGAACAAAGGGTGAAGTTATCTTATTATCATTTTGGACTAGATAAATTTACAAAAGTTTTAAATTGGACCATCCTTCTTCTCCATCTCTTACTCTTCCCTCCTTTTTGTTTTATTAAGCAGTGCGTCATGGATCCGAGGATGATCCGGGCCAAGGGCGTCAAACCCTAGGATAGCACGCCCCTCGGCTACGTAATTCGTAGCCGCGATCCGTCTTCTCCGGCGAGAGGTTTGCCCCTCCGCCGTAGGCTTAGGAATAAAAGAGAGAGATAGAGTTTGGGTAATACTTTTCTTCCCTTGCAATGTTATATGCACTGAGACATATATAGCCTGTGTGGCTCAACTCACTTTAGTAAGTAAATAAAAGAGGAAAGCAACTTCCTAAACTCAAGTTAACGGCTAAGAAACAAATCACTAAATTCTCTCTAGCCACTCTCGGTGGCACAGGCGTCATCCCTCTGCTGGGCCTTCTCGCTCTTCGGCTCGGCGGATGTCACGGGCACGACGACGCGGGTATACGTCCGCCCCCCGCATGACATCTCTCCCTCGAGGTTCAGCTCGTCCTCGGCCAAGAAAAGACGGAAATTTGGAGAGGAATGGCTCAACATCTTCCCATGTAGCTGAAGACGCGGTGGCCCTTCCACTGACAAGGACTCGACAACTCCCGAGCTAGTCGTGTGCGGATGACGCGCTCGGAGTTCCAGGGCCACCGTGCCGTAGTGAATCGGAGGCGGCGGCGCAGGCGGCGTGGTAGTAGCGGTAGGCCGACGAACTTCTTGAGGACACCCACATGAAACACGTTATGGAGACGAGCTGAGGAGAGGAAGAGCGGGCGGACGGCCACCTTGTTGATGACTTGGTGACGATGTAGGGGCCGTAGAACCGCGGCTTCCAGCTTGCCGGTCACGGGGCTGTTGTAGCGGCGAGGAGTGCGGTGGCGCGGGCGCAGCAGGGCCCAATCGCCCACCTCGTATACCACCTCGCGATGATTGGCGTCATAGTGTTTCTTCTAGCGTCTGCATGCTGCTCAAGGCGTAACGAATATCAGCAAGGAATGCATCCCGTTCCTCCATGGTCTTTTAGGCGTACGTAGGGGCGCGGTCTCCCATTCGTTATATGAACGGACGGACGGTGGGTCCCGACCGTAAACCACCCGAAATGGCGTGTCCCGGGCGAGCTGCAGTGCGCGGTGTTGAAAACGAACTCCGCCCGGCGACCACCCCGCAGCCAACGCCTTAGGCAACGATCCCAGGTGGCTGGCGCAGGTACATAATGATCACCACTGTTGGCTGCCTCGGATTGTCCATCGATGGGGTGGAATGCGGTCGACATGTGCGGCTTGGAGCCCACCAAGCGCCATAGCTCTGCCGGAAAGGTGGACGTGAACACCGGTCGCGGTCCGACACCATGGACTGCGGTACGCCGTGAAGGCGGGCGATGTATCGATGAAGAACGCTGTGCGACGGACTCCGCCGAGTAGGGTGCGCCAAGGGGATGAAGTGGCGTGTGCCACTGCCATGAACCGATCCAACCAGTGAGGATGACTGATTTCCCTTGACACGCATGGTAGAGCCTCCACGAGTCGAGTGCGATGTCCGTCCAAATGCCGTGAGGCACTTTGGAAGTGGCATGAGCGAGTCCGCGGGGTGGAGGTGCTCGGACTTGTACCTTTGGCACGTGGCGCAAGCGCGAACAAAATCCACTGCACAACTTGTTTCATGTTAGGGAAGTGAAAGTCGCGGCGAAGTCGATGCGGCGTGCGTTGGGCGCCTTCGTGGCCCTGCTCATGTATCGCGGCCATGATCTACGGAAGAAGGGAGACGCCGGTGGTATGTATAGCGGCCCCCAAGCGCACCATGCCGTCAACCACGCTCCATGGCGCCACGCGGTGCCCGCGCAAACATCGGCGTGTGGCGCGACGAGGGCCGGATCGGTCTCTTGCCGGGCTTGCAGGCGAGTGATGAAGTCAAAAAACGGGCGCCGAGAGGCCATCACCGCGCCGGTCTCCGGCCGTGTCGCGACGCGAGAGAGCGTACGCCACCGTATTTGATGCGCCGGCTTTGTACTCCACCGAGAAGTCGAATCCCAGCAACTTTGCCACCCAAGGTGTTTAGGGGATGGTAGCGAGCCGTTGATCGAGCAAGTATTTGAGGCTGTAGTGGTCGGTCTTGACGACAACCGACGGGCGACCCCACAAGTATGGCCTCCAATGCGCGAACCGCTCGGACGAGGCCGACCGAGCTCACGCTCATATGCAGCAAGGAGCCCGGTGGCGGGCGCAACTTGACCGGCTTGGCCTAGGAATGCGGCGGGTGGCCGTCTTGAATCAACACGGCGCCGAAGCCGTGGGTCGAGGCGTCACTCCACGATGAACGGCTTGGTGAAATCCGGCATGGCGGCACTTGGCCCTGCAAGTGCCGAGGGATTTAAAAGCGTCGAAGGCCGCAACCGTCTCCGGTGTCCACGAGAACCCGTCTTTCTGCAAGCGCCGTCGGAGGGGTCACGACCGTGCCGTACCGTGGGCGAACTTGCGGTAGTAGCCCGCCAAACCGAGGAAACCGCGGACCGCGCGCATGGCCGTGGCACCGGCCGGTCGTGGATGGCTGCACCTTGGCGGGTCCATGGCGACGCCCGCCTCGAGATCACGTGGCCGAGGTAGGACACGAGGCAGATAACCCGGCTGCGAACGCACACTTGGAACGTTTGACGAAGAGTCGGTGGTGACGGAGCTCGGTGAGGACAGCCGGAGGTGGCGAAGGTGATCCGCCCACGTTTTCTTTGTATATCAAAATATCGTCAAAGAACACGAGGACAAGCGACGGAGAAACGGCCGAAGTACATCATTCATGAGAGCTTGAAAAGTTGCCGGCGCGTTGCGGGGCCGACGGCATCACAAAAATTCGTAGAGGCCGTCGTGGGTGCCGTCTTGTGGATGTCCTCACGGCGCATCCGCACTGGTGGTATCCGGCCTGCAGGTCCGGCTTGGAGAAGAACCGCGGCGCGTGGAGTTCGTCGAGCTCGTCGGCGACCGGGATCGGGACGCATCCTTGATCGTGAGCGCGTTCGGCCGCCACGTAGTCGGCAGCAGAAGCGCCACGTCCCGTCCGGCTTCTTACGAGAGGAGGGATAGAGGGGCGGAATGCGGAATCAGCTGCGCCGAACAATGCCCAGGCCGATCATGGCGGCACATTGTCGCTCCAGCTCGTCTTTGTGGGCCGCCGGATAACGGTATGGGAGGACGGCCAACGGTGAAGCGTTGGTGGAGGACGATGGCGTGATCACGAGCACGCGGCGGTGGGAGGCCCGAGGGTTCGGCGAAGACATCGGGAAAGGAACCCAACGAGCCGGCGGAGGTTGCCGTCGACGGAGACCGCGTGGGCGCCCGGGCCATGCTGGTGGGAGACGCCCTGCCAAGAGACGCGCTGGCCCTGATGTTGGAACGCCATGCTGCGGCCAGGAATGTCCCACTCGATGCGCCCCAGCCGCGCCAGCCACTGCATGCCGAGCACCATATCATAGCCGGCAAGGGGCATGACGAAGAGGTCGACGTTAAACTTGTGCCGTCGATGTAGAGGCGCGCGCCGGAACACGCTGGCGGCGATTTTGTCGCCGTTGTGCCACCGTGGCCGTCGATCGGGCGTGGCTGCGGCTGAAGTCCCGTGCGCCGCCGCGGCCTCCCAATGAAATTGTGGGTCGACCCGGTGTCCACCAACGCGACTAGAGAGGTGGCACCCGTGGGGACACGGGAGCATGGAGTTGTTGGTGTAGATCCCGCCACAGGCGTGCAGGGGAAGACGGCCGAGTCCGTGGCGCCTGGATGTTCGGCTCCTCCTCGACCGCGTCATCCTCGTCCTCGTCCTCGACAGCGTCCGGCAGGACCAAGCGTTTGCATACCTTGTTGTGCCCCTGTTGTATCGCTCGTCACGATTGAAGCAGAGCCGAGCGACGTCGCTCCTCTGCTCGCTTTGGGTGAGCCGGGCCACGCCGCCGCCCTCCACCGGCGTAGATCTTTAGGGGCCGCCTTGATCGGCTGGAACGTGATCTTTGGCCGCTCGCGGTGCCGGAGTGGACAACGCCCTGCCGCTCGTCTTGGACGGAAAGAGTACGGCTCCATGAGCTCGGGCGACGAGCGAGACTCATGGCCTCGGCGAGGTTCGGCGGCTTGTCTTTGTGCACTTGGAGACGAGCGGCGGGAAGGCCACCCGGGAGCAATTCCACGCGCTGCGCTTCATCAAATTTACCGGTGCGGGGGCAGTAGGGCTTGGAACCGGTCACGATGTCTCTCGGCCAGCCCGGTGCGGCGGCACGACGAGAGTTCGAAGAGGGGGACCGACCGGAGCGGAGGCCCATAGCGCGAGATTGAGGAGCTCCTTGAAACGCTCCCATGTTGGTGTCCCCTCGGTCTCCTAGACTTGCATGAACCAAAGCTGCGCGCCCTCTTGCAGATTGTACGAAGCCATCCACGTGCGCTCTGCTGGAAGGACGTCTTCTTTGGATGAAAAGAAAGACTCGCATCTCGTTGATGAAGATGAGCGGGTCTCATGTTTTGCCGTAAATAGCGAGGAAACTCACGGGCGCCCGTGCTTGGCGGCTGTCGTGGTGGTGTTCCCAGGTCGTTGCCTTGGAACCCGAGGCGAGGCGAGCGTTCGAGATGAGGAACTGCGGGCGGCGGTGGTAGCCTCGGACGACGTTTGCAGCGCGGCCAGGGTCTTGGCGATGGCCTCCAGGGTTGGCTTCAGGTCACCGTTGTCACCCATGGTGGAGACGCGGGACTCGGCGGAACAGGGGTGATCTTTGGTGCGGTGGAGGTATGTGGAGTAGGGTTTATGGCGGTGTGCGTGATGGTGGAGGATGACGAGCGGCGCGGCGGAGGAGTAGAGGATCGGGTGGTGCAGTGATACCAGGTTGTCAAGGGCGTCAAACCCTAGGATAGCACGCCCCCGGCTACGTGGTCGTAGCCGCGATCCGTCTTCTCCGGCGAGGTTTGCCCCTCCGCCGTAGGCTTAGGAATAAAAGAGAGAGATAGAGTTTGGGTAATACTTTTTCTTCCCTTGCAATGTTCGCACGTACAGACATATATAGCCTGTGGCTCAACTCACTTTGGTAAGTAAATAAAAAAGGAAAGCAACTTCCTAAACTCAAGTTAACAGCTAAGGAAACAAATCACTAAATTCTCTCTAGCCACTCTCGGTGGCACAGGCGTCATCCTGCTGGACGCTCGCTCTTGGCTCAGCGGATGTCACGGGCACGACGACGCCGGGTATACGTCCGCCCCCACATGACATGATCAAGCAAAACACTGGGATCCCTTCTTTCTCTGCTCTGTTCCCGATCTTGAGGAACCAGCAAAATCAAGCCTCATGGTAGCTGGCTGATGTAGCTGTCGCCTGCAAGCTCAATAGAGTGACTTGTTGGGGATCCATGTTGGGGATGATCTGTTCTTTTTGAACTCAGGGCCGGAATTAGCTACTTTCGACAGTAATGTTACAAACTCATTAGTTCCAAAACTTTTAGATTCATCAGAGAGTTTATTCTGATAACTCGTATTTCAGCTTTTGAAAATTTAGCAGTCATATATTCATCACTATGGATATTTTTAACATACTATGTCTTATTCATGATAATATTAAACGTCACTTGTGCTTATGAACTATGAATTATTTGTTGCAACGATGTTAGGTGTTTGCAATATGTTTTTGATTTTGTGGCATTATTGAATACCACTAAATAAAAACTGTTGCACACCATTATTTTTGTTACCGTGGTTTATTTATTTTAAAAACCATAGATAACATATTGCAACACTTAACATAAGAAAATGATTTTAAAATGTTATCTATTGCAACGATTTTAGCATTGTTGCCACAATTTTTTTCTGGCAACAAAATCATTTTCCTAGTAGTATAATATCAATTTGGGTTACTATCAATATACAGTCCCCGATTTCAACTGTAGGTCGGATGCTACTTTTCTCAATCAAAATTAATTTCTCGTGTAAAACTATATCGATTCTGACACAGGAATCAAAGAAAGTTCAGGACCACAGATTATACCGAGGGTTCATTTTAGAAAACAAAACATAGAAGTGGAAGTTAATATAATTAACTCAATTTAGTATCAAATTAATTTAAATATTAAATTAAAATTAATAATTAACAAGTTGAAACTGACATTACCTCTTATTTTAATCCATAAACCGTTATAATTAAGAAAATATCCAATGTATTCAATATACGGTTAAAATTTAATGTTTATAATATGAACAGTAATAGCCCGTGCAAATGTGTTGACAACTAGTTAGTTCTAATTTGTTTAGTATGCCTAAATTTCAAATCTCTGCCTTTGCTTTTTACTGGCATAAATAATCAAGAAATACCTCTTCGATAAAATATCACCATCGTTAAATAGACTCTTTAATATTCTTAGAAAGTTGCTTTAGTTTATGAAATGTAACAAGCAAGAACCAATCAACTACATCAATCCACATACATTAAAAACCCTCTCAAACCTCTATCCACGTCATATTTTATTTCTTGCAAGTATCGCATAACTTTTAGGCATTTTAAGACAAGAGAAACTGAGTGTAAACTCTTCTCCAAAAAAATTCAATCTATTTAAGAAGTAAACGCTACCTTATAAGACAGTTTTGCCACGTGATATATCACATGCAACTCCACTACATACAAAAGAAAAGAAAAAAACACCCAAGGAAAAAAAACCATTAACCAAAAGGTAACGTGCATAACTACAAAGGCATATACAAACAATATATAACAGCACCAAAACACAAGATCACAAGGCAAGAAATCATATTGAATACAACACGAAAAGCCACCAAGCGTCAAGAGGCCTATTTAAATAGAATGCCATCCTATTTTACAAGAGCAACCAAGGTTACAAGACAAAAACATACATAAAAAAACTTTCATTCTCATATTCTCATAGTAGTTAGGCGGATCCCAATATTATATCTCCTTTGTTCAAGTCCTATCCTAGATAGTTACTATAGCAACTATATTTATAGTTTTAGCAAGATCCATGGCTCAACTATTGGTAACTGATGTGCCAATAGTTGATGGTATTATGGACATTGAAAATTATGCACGACATGGTGTATGTGGAATCGAGAAGGTAAAATACGAGGAGCAAAATGTGTTGTCGATGCTAGAGGCCAAGATCACCAAATTGGAAGAAGGTAAACATACAAAAGATGGAGAAGGAAATGAATTTCATCAAGGGAGCTAGAATTCTCAGCAGGGAATTCAATAACATTGGGGGTCAGATGAGGTGAGTGATCCAGACTTAAGTTCAATTCAAACTATTCAATGTGAAGAGAGTGATCAAGTGAAATTAATGAGAGCTTATGTGGAAAGTGATTGCATGACAATAGTAGAAGCAAAAATGCAAAAGAGGAATCATCTTCAAAGGATGTTGAAGTTGAGGTAGTCGGATTACAAGACATAAGTGACCTTAAATTGGAGGTGGACGTTTTGCGACCGGAAGAACAAAATATTACATGCTCACAGGTGGAAAATTTTCAGGATAAAACCAAGTTTGTAGGCTGACAAGTACCATGAGCGAGATCTTGATCATGTTGAATTGGTAATCCCAAATAAAAATATGGAACTGATGCATGCATGTAGTAGAACCTAGTGCTACCTTGTTGGATGATGAAGCCACTAATTTTGTAGAAGACGATAAGTTGGCACATGCTAAGCTAGAGTCATTGATGAAAAATGTAAGTTTGGAAACAACGAGACCAAGAAAAACATTATGTCGAAGAAGAGAAACGAGATAGGAATTGGACAAATTAATGAATTAAGTGAAAACAAGGTGGAGTCCCTAGTGCAAGATGAGGCCAATAAAAATGAAATTGAGTTGGTAGAACCAGATACAAAAAAGAGCAATGTTGACCTAAAGGCAATACAAGTTGTCAAATGTGAAGAAAGTGACGATATGAGATTATGCAAAGAAGATTGCAAAAACAATTGTTTGGCAATGGGAGAAGTTGACATGATAAAAATGGCATCCAGAGTAAATAACAATGGGGTAAGTGTCATAATCCTAGAAGGTAAAGATGACAACCAAAATGTCTTGGAAGATCATGGAATGAAAGAGGATAAAACTTACTTTGTGCCTCAAAAGTACTTTGAGCCGAAAAAGTTTTCTACAGAATTCGAAAAGTTGAATGATGAAGTTGAAGAAGAGGAGCAAAAGGTAATACTTGTGCTGCGGGGATAAAAGCAACATGACGCAAGATGAGAAAGATAAGAAAAATTTTGAGCGACGGAGACTCAAATGAAAGTGAGGTGGAATTGCAGGTCAAAGATAAGAATTTAATGACATTGGAGGCGGAGGAAAGTGAGCTTAAGGTTATGGAGTTAGTTGCAGCGAGTGATCTTGAGTTAAGGTCAACTGAAGCTCTTCGATGTGAAGAGAGTGACCAAGTGAAATTGATGAAAGATGATTTGGAAAGTGATTGTTTGGATGTGCATGCGGACAAGGTGCAAAGAGAGGCATCTCTCGGAAAGAGCCGTTAAGGGAAGTGGTGCAAACCTAGAAGCGAGAGAACGACGACAAAAATGATATGGTAGATTGTGGGATGCAAGAAGCAAACACTATAAGTTTGCAAGTTGAGACGATGGAGGAGAAAACTAACTTTATGGCAGACAAGTTCAGTGAGCCAGAAAAGGATTATATAGGATGTGAAAAGCTGAATGACGAAGCAGAAGAGCAGGAGGAAAATGACAAATGTAACACACTAAAAGATGAGAAAGACAATAATACTTTTGAGCACACTGACTCAATCGGAGGAGAGATGGAATTGTTGGTGAAAGATGAGAGTTTAGTGACATTGGAGGCGGAGGGAAGGTCACTTGAAGTTATGGAGGTAGTTGCAGTGAGTGATCCTATGTTAAGATCAATTGAAACTATTACAGGTGAAGAGAGTGATGGAGTGAAATCGAGAAGAGATTATTTGCAAAGTGGTTGCATGAAAGTTGAAAGTAATGGGCACAATGAGCCATCAACTCCAACGGATGTTGATGAGGAAGTTGACCTACAAGATGAGATGTTCTATATAGGAGAGCCCAAAGTTGCTAAATTAAAATACGAGAACAAAATGAACAATTTGAAGAAGACGATAAGATGGTTCTTGTGGAGGTGGAGTCACCGATGAAAAACGACGATAAGACGATTCTCGTGAAGGTGAAGGCACAAGTGAAAAAATTAAGTTTGGAAAAAATAGAAAGCGGGGAAAACATTACGTGAGAAGACGAGAAAGGGATGGAAGTTGGACATCTTAATAAATCTAGTGGAATTGAGGTGAAGTTCCTAGTAAAAGAAGATGCCAAAAAAAATTGAATTAGCAGAGGCCGACTCAGATATAAAGAACAGTGCTGACCAAAAGGCCATTCAAAATCTTCAATGCGAAAATATGGATAAAGCAGAATTTGGCACAGATAATTTTAAAAGTGATTGTTTGGCTGTGCATGCGGACAAGGTGGAAAGACATGCATCCACGAGAAAGAACGTTCGGGGAAAGTGCTGCAAGCCTAGAAGATGCAGACAATGAAACAAATGATTTGGCAAATTGCGGGATGAAAGAAGGAAACACTATGAGTTTGCAAGTAGAGACGATGGAGGAAAACTAACTTTATGACCGAAAAATCTAGTGAGACAGAAAAATTTTATGCAGGATTTGAAAAGCTGAATGGCGAAGGAGAGAAGCAGGAGGAAAATGATAAAAGTAACACACTAAAAGATAAGAAAGTGCATAATACTTTTGAGCACACAGACTCAATTGGAGGAGATGTGGAATTTCTGGTGAAAGATGAGATTTTTGTGACATTGGAGGCAGAGGGAAGTGTACTTGAAGTTATGGATCCAGTTTCAGTGAGTGATGCTCAGTTAAGGATAGTTGAACCTCTGCAATGTGAAGCAAGTGACGTACAGACATTGACAGGAGATTATTCGGAAAGTGATTGCATGATTTTAGAAGCTAATATGCACAATGAGCCATCAACTCTAACTAATGTTCAGGTTGAGGCTTCTTACGTACAATCTGAGACATTCTATGTAGGAGAGCCCAAAGCAGCTAAATTGGAAGATGAGAACAAAACCAACACTGAAGAAAATGATATGATAGTTGTTGTGGAGGTGGGGTCATTGGTAAAAAATGTATGTTTGGAAATATTGGAAACTAGGGACAATATCATCTTAGAAGATGTGAAAGAGATGGAAGTTGGACATCTTGGTGAATCTAGTGGAAATGATATCGGGTTCTGGAGAAAGTATATACCAACAAAATTGAATTAGATGAGGCTGATTCAGATATAAAGAGCAATTCTGACAGAAAGCCAATTCAAATTCTTCAAGAACATATGGAGGAAGCAGAATTTGGCACATTGATTCGAAAAGTGACTTTTTGGCCGCCCATGCGAGACAAGGTGCAAAGAGATTCATCCCTTAGAATGAATGTTCAGGAAACTGGTGCGAGCCTAGAAGGTGTAGATGATGACAAAAATGATATGGCAGATTGGGAGATAAAAAGGAAACAATACAAGTATGCAAGTAGAGACGATGGAGTTGAAAACTAACTTTATGTTTGAAGAGTCCACTGAGCCAGAAAAGTTCTATACAGGATTTGAAAAGCAAAATTATGAAACAAAAAAAGCAGGAGGAAAATGATAAAAGTAGCAAACTAAAAGACGAGAAAGAAAAGAACACTTTTGAGCACACCGACTCAATCGGAGGAGAGGTGGAATTGCTTGTGAAAGATAAAAGTTTAGTGACATTCGAGGCCAAGGGAAGTGTGCTTGAAGTTATGGATTCAGTTATGATAGGTGATGCTAAGGTAAGGTCTATTGAAACACTTCAATGTGAAGAGAGAGACGGAGCTAAATCATCGGGAGATTATTTGGAAAGTGATTGCATGATAGTAGAATCTAATGTGCACAATGAGCCGTCAACTCCAACGGATGTTGAGGTTGTTGAGGCTATTAGCCTACAAGATGAGACGTTCCATATAGGAGAGACCAAAGCAACTAAATTGGAAGATGAGAATGAAACCAATACTAAAGAAAATGATAAGGCGGTTGTTGTGGAGGTGGAGTCACCGATGAAAAATGTAAGTTTGCAAACATTGGAAACTTGGAAAAATATTACGTCGAAGATGAGGAAGAGATGAAAGTAGATCATCTTTATGAATCCGATGGAAATGAGGTGGGGTTCATGGTGAAAGAAGATGCCAACAAAATTGAATTAGCGAAGGCGACTCGATATACGAGCAATGTTGACCAAAAGGCCATTCAAATTCTTCGATGTGAATATATGGATGAAGCAAGAATTGACACTGATGATTTGAAAAGTGATTGTTTGGTTGTGCATACAGACAAGGTGCAAAGAGATTCATCCCTGAGAAAGGTTGAGGAAAGTGGTGCAGGCCTAGACAGTGCAGACGATGAAAAAAATTATATGGCAGTTTGTGGGACGAAAGATGGAAACACTATAAGTTTGCAAGTAGAGACGATGGAGGAGAAAACTAACTTTATGTCCGAAAAGTCCAATGACCCAGGAGAGTTTTATACAAGATTTGAAAAGGTAAATGATGAAGGAGAGGAGCAAAAGGAAAATGACAAAAGTAAGACACTAAAAGATGAGAAAGACCATAAAACTTTTGATCACATGGACTCAATCCGAGGAGAGGTGGAATTGCTTGTAAGGATGAGAGTTTAGTGAAATTGGAGGCGAGAGGGAAGTGCGCTTCAAGTTATGGATTCAATTTCGGTGAGTGATGCTTTGAGTTAAGGTTAATTGAACATCTTCAACCGAAGAGAGAGATGCGGTGAAATCGACGGGAGATTATTTGGAACGTGATTGCATGATAGTAGAATCTAATGTGCACAATGAGCCGTCAACTCCAACGGATGTTGAGGTTGTTGAGGCTGCTAGCCTACAAGATGAGACGTTCTATATAGGAGATCCCAAAGCGGCTAAATTGGAAGATGACAATGAAACCAATACAAAAGAAAATGATAAGATGGTTGTTGTGGAGGTGGAGTCACCGATGAAAAATGTAAGTTTGGAAACATTGGAAACTAGGGAAAATATTACATCGGAAGATGAGGAAGACATGAAAGTAGAACATCTTTATGAATCTAGTGGAAATGAGGTGGGGTTCAAGGTGAAAAAAGATGACAACGAGAATTGAATTAGCGAGGTGACTCGATATACAAAGTAATGCTAACCAAAAGGCCATTCAAATTCCTCAATGTGAATATATGGATGAAGGAAAATTTGGGACAGATGATTTAGAAAGTGACTGTTTAGCCATGCATGCGACGAGGTGCAAAGAGATTCATCCCTAGTAATGAACGTTGAGGAAAGTGGTATGAGCCTACGGGGTGTAGACGATGAAACAAATGATATGGCAGATTGTGGGACGATAGATGGAAACACTACAAGTTTGCAAGTAGAGACGATGGAGGACAAAACTAACTTTATGTCCAAAAATTCTAATGACCAGGGGAAAGTTTTATACAGGATTGGAAAAGGTAAATGACAAAGGAGAGGAGCAGAAGGAAAATGACAAAAGTAACACACTAAAAGATGAGAAAGACCATAATACTTTTGATCACATGGATTCAATCGGAGGAGAGGTGGAATTGCTTGTAAAGGATGAGAGTTTAGTGACGTTGGAGGCGAGAGGGTAGTGTGCTTCAAGTTATGGATTCAGTTTCGGTGAGTGATGTTGAGTTAAGGTTAATCGAACCTTTTCACTGTGAAGAGAGGGATATAGTGAAATCGATGGGAGATTATTCGAAAAGTGATTGCATGATAGTAGAATCTAATGTGCACAATGAGTCGTCAACTCCAACAGATGTTGAGGTTGAGGTGGGGTTCGTGGTAAAAGAAGATGCCACCAAAATTGAATTGGGAGAGGCTGACTCTGATATGAAAAGCAATGCTGACCAAAAGGCCATTCAAATTCCTCAATGCGAATATATGGCTGAAGCAGAATTTGGCACTGATGATTTAGAAAGTGACTGTTTAGCCATGCATACGAGACAAGGTGCAAAGAGATTCATCCCTAGTAATGAACGTTGAGGAAAGAGGTAGGAGCCTACAAGGTGTAGACGATGACAAATATGATATGGCAGATTGGGGAATGAAAGAAGGAAATAATATAAGTTTGCAAGTAGAGGCGATGACGGAGAACACTAACTTTATGTCTGAAAAGTCCAGTGAACAAGACATGGTTTATACAAGATTTGAAAAGTTGAATTATGAGGTAGAAGAGCAGGAGGAAAATGATAAAAGTAACACATTAGAAGCTGATAAAGATAAGAATACTCTCAAGCACGCAGACTCAATCGGAGGAGAGGTGGAATGGCTGGTTAAAGATGAGAATTTAGTGACATTGGAGGCAGAGAGAAGTTCGGAGAGAAGTCCGCTTGGAGTTACGGATTCAGTTTCAGTGAGTGATGCTGAGTTAAGGCCAACCAAAACTATTCAATGTGAAGAGATTGATGGGGTCAAATTGACAAGAGATTATTTGGAAAGCGATAGCATGCAAGTTGAAGCTACTATGCAGAAGGAGGTATCAACTCCAACGGATGTTGAAGTTGATGCAATCGACCTACAAGATGATAAATTCTATATAAGAGAGCCCAAAGCTACTAATTTGGAAGATGCAAATGAAACCAACATCGAAAATGATAAGATGGTATTTATAGAGGAGTCGAGTGGAAAATGTAAGTTTGAAAACAATTGAAACAGGGAAATCATTATGTTCAAAGATGAGGAAGACATTGAAGTTAGACATGTTGTTGAACCGAGTGGAAATAAGGCATGGTTCATAGAGAAAAAGATGCTAATGAAATTGAATTTAAGAAGGCCGAGTCATATATAAAAAGCAATGATGACCCAAACGCCATTCAGATTCTTCAATGTGAACATGTGAAGGAGAAAACTAGCTTTATATCTGAAAAGTCCAGCAAACGAGAAAAGATTTATTTAGGATTTAAGAAGTTGAATGGTGAAGCAGAAGAGGAGAAGAAAAATGATAAAAGCAACATACTAAAAGAAAAGAAAGAAAGATTTACCTTTGAGCACATAGAGGGAAGTGCACATGAAGTTATGGTGTCAGTTTTGGTGAGTGATGCTGACTTAAGTTCAATTGAAACTCTTCAATGTGAAGAGAGTGATGTAGTTAAATCGATGGGAGATTATTTAGCAAGTGGTTGCATGATAGTGGAATCTCAAAAGGATGTTGAGGTTGAGACAATTGACTTACAAGATGAGGCGTTCTATGTAGGAGAGCCCAAGGCTGCTAAATTGGAAGATCAGACTGAAAACAACACTAAAGAAGATGATAGGATGGTTCTTGCGCCGATGGAGTCACCGGTGAAAAATGATGATAAGACGGTTCTGAGGAGTTGAAGTCACCGTGAAAAGTGTAGGTTTGGAAACATTGGAAACTAAGGAAAACATTATGTCAAAAGATGAGAAAGAGATGGAAATTGGACATGTTGATGAAGACAATGAAGATGAGTTGGGATTTCTGGTGAAAGAAGATTCCAACAAAATTGAATTTGAGGAGGCTGACTTCGGATATAAAGAGCCATTATAACCAAAAGACCATTCAAATTCTTCAATGCGAACACATGGATGAAGCAGAATTTGGCACTAATAATTCAAAAGGTAACTATTTGGTCATACATGCAGACAAGGTGCAAATAGATGTCTCCTTGGAAAGAACGTTGAGCGAAGTGGTGCAGGACCAAATGGTGCGAGACGATGAAAAAAATGATACAACAGATTCCGAGATGAAAGAAGGAAACACTATGAGTTTGCAAGTAGAGACTACGGAGGAGAAAACTAACTTTATGATGGAAAATTCCAATGAGGTAGAACATGTTTATACAGAATTTGAAAAGGCGAATGACAAAACGAGAAGAGCGAGGATGATAACGAACAAAAGTAACACACTAGAAGATGAGAAAAAAAACAATACTTTTGAGCACACAGAATCAATCAGAGGAGAAATTGAATTTGTTGTGAAGGCAGAGAGAAGTGCACTTGAAGTTATGGATTCAGTTTTGGTAAGTGATGCTAAGTTAAGGTTAATTGAAACCCATCAATCTGAAGAGAGTGATGGAGTGAAATCTATGGGAGATTGTTTGGAAAGTGAGTGTGGGATAGTAGAAACTAATGTGCATAATCAGTTGTCAACTCCAACAGATGTTGAGGTTGAGACTACTGAGCTACAAGATGAGATGTTCTATATAGGAGGGCCCAAAGCAACTAAATTGGAAGACGAGAACAAATCCAACACCGAAGAAAACGATAAGATGGTTCTTGTGGAGATGGTGTCATCGGTGAAAAATGTATGTTTGGAAACATTTGAAACTAGGAAAAATATTACGTTGGAAGATGAGGAAGACATGGAAGTTGGACATCTTGATGAATCCGGTGGAAATGAGGTGGGGTTCGTGGTGAAAGAAGATGGGAACAAAATTAAAATAGCGAGACCGTCTCGAGATATAAAGAGCAATGCTGACCGAAAGGTCATTCAAATTCTTCAATGCGAACATATGGATGAAGCAAAATTTGTAAGTGATGATTCGAAAAGTGACTTTTTGGTAGTGTATGCGAGACAAGGTGCAAGGAGATGCATCCACAGGAAATAATCTTGAGGATAGTGATGCACGTCTAGAAGGTGCGAGATGATAACAAAAATGATATGACAAATTGGGGGATGAAAAAAGGAAACACTATAAATGTGCAAGTGGAGATGATGGAGGAGAAAACTAACTTTATGCCTAAAAATTCAAGTGAGACAGAAAAGGTTTATAGAGGATTTAAAAGGCAGAATTATGAAGTAGAAGAGGCGAGAGGAAAAGGACAAAAGTAACACTCTAAAAGATGAGAAAGAGAAGAATACTTCTCTGCATGCTGACTTAATCCATGGACAGGTTGAATTGCTGGTGAGAGATGAGAATTTAGTGACATTGGAGGCGAGAGGGAAGCGCGCTTGAAGTTATGGTGTCGGTTTGGTGAGTGATGTTGAGTTGGGGTCAATGAAACTCTTCAACATGAAGACAATGATGGAGTGAGATCAACAAGAGATTATTCAGAAATTGATTGTTTGATAGTAGAAGCTAATTTGCACATTGAGCCATCCATTCCAACGGATGTTGATGTTGAGGCGGTTGACCTACAAGATGATACGATCTATATAGGAGAGCCAAGAGATACTAAGTTGGTAGGCGAGAATAAAACCAACGCAAAAGAAGATGGTATGATGGTTACGGAGGAGGTGGAGTCGACGGTGAAAAATGTGTGTTTGGAAACATTAGAATGCGAGAAAGACATTTTGTCAAAAGATGACAAAGAGATCGAAATTGAACATGTTGTTCAATCACGTGGAAATGATGTTGGATTCCTAGTGAAAGAAGTCAACAAAATTGCATTTGAGGACGCCGACTCAGATATAAGGAGCAATGTTGACCAGAAGGCCATTCATATTCTTCAATGCGAACATATGGATGAAGCAGAATTTGGAATTGAAGACTTGAATAGTTACTGTTTGGCTGTGCATGAGGACAAAGTGCAAAGAGATGCATCCCTGGGAAAGAACCTTGAGGGAAGTGTTGTAAGCCTAGAAGGTGTACATGATGACAAAATTGTTAAGGCAGACTACGGGATGAAAGAGGAAACACTATAAGTTTACAAGTAGAGAGGATGGAGCAGAACACTATCTTTATGTCGAAAATGTCCAATGAGCCGAGAAAAGGTTTATACGGGATACAAAAAGTTCAATGATGAAGCGAAGAGCAGGAGAAAAATGAAAAAGTAGTACACTTTGAAAGATGAGAAAAGAAAAAATACTTTTGACTACACTAACTCAATCGGTGGGAAGACGAATTTGCTAGTGAAAGATGAGAATTTAGTGATATTAGAGGCAGAGAGAAGTGCGATTGAAGTTATGGAGACAATTTCGGCGAGTGATGCTTGAGCTAATGTCCATTGAAACTCTTGAATGTGAACAAGGCGATGGAGTGAAATTGGCGAGAGATTATTCGGAAAGTGATTGGATGAGAATAGAATCTGATGTACATAATGAACCGTCAACACCAATGGATGTTGTGGTTGAGGCAGTTGACTTAGAAGATGATAAGTTCCATATAGGAGAGCCCGGAGCTGCTAAGTTGGAAGACGACAATGAAACTATCGTTGAAGAACGTGATAAGTTGATTCTTGCCGAGGTGGAGTCGTTGGTGAAAAATGTAACTTTAGAAACATTGGAAACTAAGAAAAACATTATGTCAGAAGATGTGGAAGAGATGGAAGTTGGACATGTTGTTGAATCATGTGAAAATGAGGTTGGGTTCCTGGTGAAAGAAGGTGCCAACAAAATTGAATTTGAGAAGGCCATTCATGTTGTTCAACATGCGGAGGAAGAAAACTAAGTTTTTGCACTGAAAAGTCTAGTGTGCCAGCAAAGGTTTTTACAGAATCTAAAAAGTTGGATAACGAAGTAGAAGAGCAGGTGGAAAATGAGAAAAATAACATACTGAAAAATGAGAACGATAGGAATAATTTTGAGCACACGAACTCAACTGGAGGTGAGATGGAATTGCTGGTGAAATATGAGAATTTAGTGACATTGGAGGCTGAGAGAAATGAGCTTGAAGTTATGGAGTCAGGTATGGTGAGTGATCCTCAGTTAAAATCGATTGAAACTATTCAATGTGAAGAGAGTGATGGATTGAAATTGACAAGACACTATTTGGAAAGTGATTCTATGATAGTAGAAGCTAATGTGCATGAAGAGTTGTCAAATCAATAGATGTTGAAGTTGAGGCAGTCGACATACAAGATGATACTTTCTATATAAGAGAGCCTAGGGCTGCTAACTTGGAAGATGAGAATGAAATCAACACTAAAAATATATCAATTGTGATGCCAAATAAACTACAAAAAGATGCGAAGCTTACTCTTGGCAAGAAGGTTGTTTCCAAAATCTCCCAAAAGCCAATTAATGAAGAGGTGATGTTGTCAAGTGGACAAGCAGTGGGAGGAGATAGGAAGATAGAGCTAGACGCCAATATAGAAGGGAATGTAGTTAGCAATGATATAGAAATGGTCACCCACAATTGTGAAATATTTGACAATTGTGCTGGTACAATGGAAGAAGATACAAATGGAAGCTCCCACAATAGTCCAATACATGTCATGGATAGCTCAAATATTTTGATATATATTATAAAGGAACCAACAACTGGTGATGAGGAGGGTGTTGGTTCTTCTATATTGGTAACAGATCTAAAGCCTGTAGCTAGTGGATCTCATGGAGGAAATATGTCTCCCAAGTATTTCAGGAGTTCTAAATCTATCTCTTCATCTCGTACATGCATCTCCGAGTTACAATGATATTAAGGTGGGATATAATGTTACTTGATATGCTTAATGACGAAGAAAGATAAGAAATTGTATGAGAAACTTGAGTTGATTAGAGAGAAGTTTCTAAACCTTTTTGTCTACAATGGTAGCAAACACTATGGATTTTAATCTTGACCATCATCAACATAAGGCCTCTCAACAAGATCATGAGAATCAAAAGAATTTGAGCTTCTCATGCAATATACTTGTCTTAGGAAAGATTGGGGTTGGTAAAAGCACAGTTATAAATTCCATTATGGGAGAAGAAAAACAAAATTGATGCTTTTGATGGTGCTACTACTAATGTGAGAGTTGTTTCAAGTGTAGTGGATGGCATAAAGGTAAACATCATAGATACCCCGGACTCAAGACCAATGTGATGGGCCAAGGATGGAATAAGAAGATTCTTTCTAGAGTCAATAGTTATACCAAAAAATGTCCCCCAGACATTATTTTATATGTGGACCGCTTGGATAGTTGGAGCAATCGTTTTGACGATGTCCCTCTTCTAAAGACTATTACAACTATCTTGGGCACATCAATATGGGTCAAAATGGTTGTTACTTTTACTCATGCTGATTCTATACCTCCTGACTACTCCAATGGTGATCCCATGACTTATGAAACATTTATAACACAAAGATCTCATATTGTACAGCAATCCATCCAACAAGCAACGGGCGATATGTGCCTAATCAATGCATTTTCTTTTGTTGAAAACTATCCGTACTGCCAAAGGAACTGCCAAGGCAAGAAAGTGCTTCCCACTGTCCAAAATTGGAGGAAATATTTGTTGATCTTGTGCTACTCTACAAAGGTACTAATTCAAGCGAACTCCTTTGTGAAACTCCAACATTTTCCAAACAACATACCAGTTTTTTTCATTCTTTAACACTCATTCATATCATCATCTTTATTGCAGCCAAAGTATCAACCAAATGTGTCAATTAATAATAAAGGCCTTAAAGAGGATTCTTCTAATGAAGTCAATGACTATTCGGAGATATGTGATGATGAATATGAAAATGGCCAGCTACCTAGTTTGTGACCTTTGACGAAAGCAAATTCGATAGGCTGATGAAGGATAAGGAAAATGATGAGTGTGCCTACCATGTCAAGCTTATCCAAGGGATGCAATTTAGCGGTGAGACTCAAGGTAGTATGCCTTGTGACAATGATCTAGATCCTCTTCGAAAAAATACGATGGCTGCAATACTTAATATGGTAATGGAACCATCACTTGACGTTGATGATCCTCTAAATATCAATATCATTTACTGGAGCCGACATCAATTATTACTGGAAAGCGTGTTTTAGGTGCTCATACATGGTCTCACGAGTACAATTTTGATGGAGCTAGTCTTGAAAAAACACTTTTCCTTCACAAGTCTAAAAGATGCTTTGAGGCTACCTTAATTGAATTCACTAAGGACATGAAGAAATGTAGAATCCATTTTAACTCTTCATTCGCATCAAAGCATGTGGGCAATGCATCACATTGTCTGGGATATAACATACAAAATGCTTGGAAGAAACTTGCATATTGTCTTTAGGGTGAGACTACAATCAAGGATACCAAGCACAAGACTGTTGGTGGACTCTCAGTAACGTTCTTGGGTGACACTATGATTACTGGTGTGAATATTGAGGACTGCATTTCTGTTGAAAAAAGTCTAACACTACTTGTGTGCACTAGTGCAATGCGAGCTAAAGGAAACACTGCATATGGTGTTAACATGGAGTCATGCCTGAAAATCAAATATTATCCAATTAATCAGTTAATGTTGTTCTTTGGTTTATCTCTGATTAAATTGCATAGTGTAATTGCTTTGGGCATTAATTGGCAGTCACAATACTTACTCAGAAGGCATTCTAAACACTATGCATACTGGACAAATCAATCTAAAGATGAGCACCTCAAAGATGGTTCACATAGCACTCTTGGGGCTTGCTCCATTGTCGACCTCCATGTATAAGAGCTCCGTCCATTCCGTGGAGCATAATTAGCTTGTTAGGTGGCCATGAGGAAAAACTATTTACTTTCTTTATCATTATTTCCTTCCATCTTAGCATATTTCCCTATTTACTCAGCCCTACTTTTATTTGTTTTCTCCGAAGCATGCATGGAGTTGTCGCAGTTTATATTGTGCTACCAATGTAACTCTATAGTGCTTTTGTTGTAATATAAGTTTTTCTCAAAGGGGTGCTTCAACTCTTCTGTCAATAGATAAAGTTTCACTAAAAGTTGTCATATGTCACTATTGAGTTATTTGAGATGTTTCACACCATCAAATTAATTACTCTGATTTCTCAATTAGCTAGTTTTTGCTAATTTGCGTAGTTGAAGGATTCAGTTAATAGCTTGTCATGTGTTTAAGAATCTTGTAAAACCACTATTTCTCTTTTATCAAATTTATAGTTGATGGAACACTGCCAATATCTTGGGAGAAAACTTAGCGTTGTGATCATCGTATGGCAAAGTCGGTCACTTAGTTTGGCTCATGTGTCACGGCATGGATACTGGTACCCTCGAGGCTACCGTTTTATGGAATTTGTCATAGTTCAAGTGGTCAAGTGGGTCTTCCCATGGTTTTCCAAGAAATTATATCTTTTATGAGTACAATATTTTAGAAATCTTGCTACAGAATTATATAGCCTTCAGACTTAATTAGCTGATCCTCAGCTCTGTCATAGTTTTGTCCTTCTTTAGCTATAGTGTTCTAAACAAGAAATAAGATATGCCTGTTTTGTGAACATGGTACTTATTTCTAGTCTTTGAAATTTAGAAAGTATTCATAATTTCTGAAGTTGATTGTTTGAGTTTAGCTGATAGCCTGATACATACTTGGGCGAAAAATACATTACAGCTATTAGTTATGTATTGTTTATTTGAACTTCTTTCAAGAATTTCAATTTTTCAGGAAGTTCAACAATGTGAAATCCAACTTCAGTGCATCAAATTGCAACAAAAGCGGATCATGCTATAAATATATCCATGTTTAAACGTTGTATCCCTAATTATATGGCAATGTATCCTATACACACATGCACAGTGATATACTCCTTCACTCGGTCATTATGGGCCCTCCTATCTTGATCCATCACTACTACAGAAAAGCACATCGATGCTTGTTAAAAACTGGCCATAGCTGTCGGATATCCTAACCGGCACCTAGCAAACGATACCTTTGATTTCGGTTATCGGTGCCGGTTGTAGAACTGATATCTATAATGCATAATCAACTGCCACGTGGACTCCTTATAGGTATCGGTTCTTAAATACAGCCAGCACCTATAAAAAGTTGTGGGAGGTGTCACCACAGGGTGCCTCAAAAACTTCGGATTGAACCCCAACAAAAGTCAAACCAAGTGTCCTCGGGATGTGACCGAGAGCTCGACCGCCTCAAAGGTCGGGCATTCCGCCTTCCCAGAGTCCGACCTCGGCCCCTTCTCTCGACCACGACTCATCGCCTAACCTCGGCGTCCTCGGGAAGAAACTTGGCGGATACGGAGGAAGAGGAGGAGACAGCCACGGCAGCATCGACACCACGACGGCACGAAGCGGGATCCCAACGCTAACGGGAGTATAAGATACCCACGGTATACGGGACCTATGAGACCAACATGTACTTTATCGGATATTCCTTATATCCCACATTTAGTCTCTCTTAGTCTTAGCTTTCTTGGCCCCCAAGCTCTCTTGTTCCTACCCCCATGAACTATATGAAGGGTTGCACGGAAGCTATGATAGCTAATAACGAAAAATTTTCTTTGCAAACCAGGAACACTTGCAAGTAAGGGACAATAGATCGCTACCGATTAGAGTAGAGTGCGGCGGACTAGCCAATCGGAGCTATCCGATCCGGAACGATGCTTGCCGATGACGGCCGATTCCCGCAAGTCGATAGCGATTCACGGGAACGGCCGATTCACCAATCAGCCGATTCACCGATTAGCCGATTCGCCAGAGTCGTTTGATCGTGCTCGCGCGCCTCGCTCCGTGCGCCCGACCGCAGCCGGTTCCACCACGGCCGGTCGTAGCCGGCGAACGGCACCGCAACGTAGCAGGCGCCTCTGCAGGTATCCACACGTCCGGGGACGAGACGCCGAACACCCGTGTGCTAGCACGCGATGCAAGGCTAGGGTTTGGCTCGAAAGTGGGGAGGGTTTCCGTGGAGATTGATCTCGCCGACTTCGAAGACACGCGTGATCGGATTGATTCGGTTCCAAAAGCATGCCGCAGCTCTCCACCCCTCACCCCTTATATAGAGTTGCCGGTTGGGCCTAGAGGCCCATCGGGACTCTATTTTGAATCGGATCCTATCCGAATCTCATAGAGTTGGCCAGCCGGACTTCGTAAGCCCATAGGACTCTATCCGATCGGATCCCCATCCGATCGAGCCATATCCGAGTCCAACTCGAATGCTGTTCTTATCCCTTAAGCGTGCGACCACAGCAGGTTCAGGTATACTCGGTTTCGGCTATAGTCCAACTTAGCCTATTGTCGGCTCGAGTCCAACTCAGCCGACCTGTCAACAGCGGCGCCTAGCAGCACATATTGACACCATAGTATATAAGAATATAATATCGGCTCTGAACCTGTAATGTGTACACAAATCCCTTTGCCTCATGATACCAATTAAGCTATAGGCAAGATGTGTGTCATCCCTTCAATAGCTTAACCATTCACTCGAACCGTATTGGATTATCTGTCTGTTGATTGACTCCTCAATCAACTTAGCATGGCCATGCATTTCCATAATCCATTACCTCGAGGGGCCCAGAGATATCTCTCTAAATGAGGGGCAAATTCCATCTTGATCACTCACATCCCACTCCATGTTTCATAGCAAACCCGAAAACTACTTTTATAACTACCCAGTTATAGAATAGCGTTTGGTAGTCCCAAAGTAGGCTACTACACATCTTGGAATCCATGATGATCTTAGGTCTAAGGACTTTGTTCCAAAACTACCTGAGACCAACTAATGGCACATTAATTCCTGTAGTGTCTCATGGTGGGTCTATCCAACAATGTGTTCTCTAACACATGTGTCCATGTTTATTGATTTCGTATCTCCATACCCATGATCTATGAGACATGATCATCAATCAATAAACATGCCAATCTTAAAGTCATATTTGTTCTAATAATATGACATGTAATCAGGGATCATTTAGAAATAGATTCATGCATAAAGAGTCTCATAAATTAGTCACGTACTTATTGATCAATACAAGATGTCTATTTCATGGAACTGAATAACACTTTATTCATTTATACATAAACATTGACCATGATATCCAACATCTCCATGTTGCCTCTAGGACATATCACTAACAGTCTCCCACTTGCACTAGAGTCAATCATGTAAGTATCTAATACCCATTGCTCTTGTGTGCGCCTCATGTTTCGGCTGAGGGAGAGGTTTTATCAACGGATCGACAATGTTGAGATCCGTGTGCACTTTGCATATCTTGACATCACTTCTGTCCACTATCTCGCGGATGAGATGATATCGCCGAAGTATGTGTTTTGACTTCTGATGTGACCTCGGCTCCTTGGCTTGCGCAATAGCTCCACTATTATCACAATAGAGAGACATTGGACCAGTCACACTAGTTATCACACCATGCTCAGAAACAAATTTCTTGATCCAAATAGCCTCCTTTGCAGCTTCTGAAGCAGCAATGTACTCGGCCTCCGTTATAGAGTTAGCAACAGTATCCTGCTTGGAACTCTTCCAGCTGACTGCGCCTCCGTTCAGGCAGAACACAAACCCAGATTGCAATCTATAATCGTCCTTGTCTATTTGGAAGCTAGCATCGGTGTAACCACTTATAACGAGCTCTTCTTCACCTCCATAGACTAGGAACATATCCTTAGTTCTTCTCAAGTACTTAAGGATATTTTTACGGCGATCCAATGATCTTCACTGGATCGGCGGTATACGCTCGTAGCACTCAAAGCGTACGAGACATCTAGACGTGTACAAAGCATGGCATACATGATGGATCCAATTGTCAAAGCATATGGAACCATACCCATCTTATTCCGCTCATTATGTGTTCGAGGACACTAATTCTTGCTAAAATTAATGCCATGTGACATGGGCAAGAAACTTTTCTTGGAATCATACATGTTGAACCTTTTCAACACCTTGTCAATGTATGTACTTTGGCTTAATCCAATTAGCCTCTTGGATCTATCTCTATAGATCCGAATGCCCAATATGTATGCTGCCTCCCCTAAGTATTTCATGGAAAAACTATTTTTCAATGAAGACTTGACGGATTCTAGCATAGGGATATCATTTCCAATCAACAATATGTCATCCACATATAATATTAGAAATACAATTGCACTCCCACTGACCTTTTTGTAAACACAGGCCTCCTCTTCAATTTTGATGAAATCAATCCCTTTGATTACTTTATCAAAACGAATATTCCAACTCCGAGATGCTTGCTTTAATCCATAAATGGATTTCTGTAGCTTCCATATCTTTCCAGGCGATTGTGGATCGACAAAACCCTCAGGTTGTATCATGTATACATTCTCGCTTAGGTTTCCATTTAGGAAAGCCGTTTTGACATCCATCTGCCATATCTCATAATCGAAATATGCAGCAATCGCTAGGATAATCCGAATAGACTTAAGCATTGCAACGGGCGAGAAGGTTTCATCATAATCAACACCTTGAATCTGTTTAAAACCTTTTGCCATCAATCGCGTCTTATAGATGTGAACATTTCCATCCATATCGGCCTTTTTCTTAAAAACCCATTTACACTCAATGGTTTTGACACCATCAGGTGGATCAACCAAGTTCCAAACTTGATTGTCGTACATGGATTCTATTTCGGATTTCATGGCTCCAAGCCACTTGTTGGAATCGGGTCCCACCATCGCTTCCTCATAGGTCTTGGGCTCATCGTTGTCCAACAACAATATATCACGTTGTTCTGTACCTGTGTACTTGTCAGGCGCACGACGTGATCTTTCTGACCTCCATGGGCTGGTGTATCTACAACTAGTGGCGCAACACTTTGCTCCTCCTGTTGTGGTTCTGTGGTCACTGAAACATTTTCTGGTGTTTCTTGAACTTCTTCAAGGTGCACCCTGCTCCCACTAACCCTTCTTGAAAGAAACTCTTTCTCCAAGAAGACACCGTGTCGGGCAACAAACACTTTGCCTTGTTCTCGATTATAAAAGTAATATCCCTTAGGATATCCCACAAAGAAGCACTTTTCAGATTTGGGTGTGAGCTTGTCATACTATACACGTTTTACATAAGCTTCGCATCCCCAAATTTTGAGAAAAGACAAGCGGGGATTGCCACTGTCCATATCTCATATGGTGTCTTTTCAACTGGCTTAGATGGAACTCTATTTAGTGTGAGCGCAGCTATATCAAGAGCATATCCCTAGAAGGATAACGAAAATCACTTCGGCTCATCATCGACAGCACCATGTCCAACAAGGTGCGATTTCTCCGTTCGGACACTCCGTTCCATTGTGGAGTTCTGGTGGAGTCAGCGTGGAACAATTCCACAATCTTTCGGATGATTACCAAAATCTTGGCTCAAGTATTCCCTCCACGATCGATCATAGAAACTTGATTGTTTTCCCTAAATGATTTTGTACTTCATTAGGAATTCTTTGAACTTTTCAAAGGATTCGGACTTATGCCTCATTAAGTAGATATAACCATATCTACTAAAGTCATCGGTAAAGGTAATGAAATGCGATAACCACCTCGGCCACATACATCGGTATGTACGAGTGCCAACAAGTCACTTGCTCTCTCACTTGTGTCCCGTGAAAGGTGCCTTTGTCATCTTACCAAGTAAACAAGACTCACATGTCTCAAATGATTCAAAATCAAAAGAGTGAAGCAGTCCATCCTTATGGAGCTCCTCCATGTACTTCTTGCAGTTCCTTTTACGGTGACTGTCTCCTTGCAATAGAAGCAAACGGCATCGATGCAGCCGACCCCATCTTGCCCTTCTTTGCGTTGGAGGCACTCGCGATCTCATCGGGAGTTAGTTTCCTCTTGGTACAAATTTTTTTGGCGGTGGTTTGCGCTTAGCCTTGTGCATCATCATCACATGATGTCCGTTTCTTTGGATACTCTCCTCAGCTGTCTTTAGCATCTCATGCAATTCAACCAAGGTCTTATCCATACTGTTCATGTGATAATTCAATATGAATGGCTCGAAGCTCGGAGGGCGGCGGAGAATCACATCGGTAGCCAACTCTTTGCTAAGAGGAAACCTAGTTTCTCAAGACTATCGATATAGCCAATCATCTTTATCACATGCGGATGATGGGATTCCCTCAACAAGCACTGCACGCAAACAAGGACTTGAGGTGCTGAACCTCTCGGCCCGAGCTTGGTTCTCAAACATGCCACGCAGTCCACGAATAATAATGTGAGCATCGCTGCTCTCATATTGCTTCTGAAGCTCAGGGGACATTGTAGCAAGCATGAGACAGCTTATATCTAGGGCATCATTAGTGTGCTTCTCGTAAGCCCTCCGTGCGATTGCGGTAGCATTGTTACACTACTATGGAAATAGTTTTCGTGGCGGCCATTTTCGGTCTTCGGCGGCGGCAATTGGGGCCGTCACAAAGCAAAGGCCGGTGAAGATCAAGATCTTCGCTGAGCGGTTCTGAGACCACCGGTAAAGAAATATCTTTGCTAGCGGTCGCTTTATGTCGGCTGCCAGAGAAGAACAATTTTCTATGGCGGCCAGTTCACGTCAGCCGCCAGCGAAGCCATATCTTCGCTCGGCTGCTGGCTTAAGGCAGCCGGCAGCAAAAATATTCTTCTCGGCGGCTTACACTCTTTTTATGACACGTGGCCCGCTAGGAAAAAGCCCATCGGTTTACGGAAAAGACACATGGCCCGCCGGTAAAAATAGAACATCGTCCTTTTTTTGACACGTGGCACTTTGCGAAGATGCAATATTTATAAAAAAATTGAAACAATATTATATATTATTTTTTCTTACCTTAGTTCATGTATTTTAGAGTCACACGTGGATGATATAACTAATCGAGCTATCGATAAAGTATGTTCTCTTTCGTGCGGCCACCATTGATGATTAATATACATGCACGCGGAAATAATATATGAAGATTAATATATACGTATATATATATACAATTTCTAAGCAACGAGATATATTGGAACGACACCACATATACAAGTAGTTGAATGTCTTACAACCCGACCGACATACATACGGCTGAAACACTTGTCTATATTATACTCTGCTCAGTTAGACGGACATTCGTTCTCGGCGGGGCCAAAACTCCATCGTGGTCGAAAAACCTCCCAAGGCGATGTGCGCACTCACGGTGGATGAGGTAGCACATGTCCGTTGTATGTTCTCAATGGATTTATCATCGAGCTCCCTTTCGAGACTTGGGAATTTTTGGAAGGCGCATCGAGATCATGACAAATTACAAAATTGTTCACGGTAATGCAAGTTAACGATTAACTTAACAAGAGTATTGACGGTTTGTACTTACATCGTCGTAATTCGCGCAATATCTCCCATTGACCCTAAGGTATTCGCAGGGTGTAATATCCGCATAGTACGGTTCCCACCGGTTGCTTATGACACTTTCAACATCAATAAGTATATTAGTTAATTAAATAGAAAAACACATGCATTTATAAAAATTAAGAAATCTTGTTTGGCATCCAAATTTACTTACCGGCCACTTATTGCGGATGAGTATGCGTTGTCTAGAGTTTTTCCGTTGTCCGCCTTTACGGTAATACCTTTTATATGCCTTTGTTTGCGGAGATAATTAATTTAAATTCGTCAAAGATAACAACACATCATGAGAATATATAAGAATAAGAAATGTCCATGCATATAACTTACGGATCGATAATTCTGAGCATTTCTTGATATGTATTGCTTTGTCTTTATCAAGAGAATCCAAGACGACGACTTCATTGTACTTTGGATAGAGAAGAAATACTATCAATGGTCGCATTGCAAAAGAAATGGTTAGTCTAGCGGTGATTATATGTATATACTCGTAGTTGATACGAAAACTTACTCAAAGGCGTATGGCGCGTAAACGCATTCCTTCTCCTGCGTAGATTCAAGTGCTATAGATACATAAGTAGCAACATCGAGAATCTTTTCACGATGCCTTTGTTCTATATATGCGTCCCTCTCTTGCCGCGTCATCGCACGAACATGTGCGGGTAGCTTGTTCTTGTCTAGCGGGTAGGTGTGGTTCGGCTTGCTTATCCGGCACGAGGTTTAGGTAGCCGACAAGGTTTCGCATCGCTTCGGCTTCCACGTAATTCATCCTTCAAAAAATGTAAGGTCAAAATAGGTACGCACATAGGTACAATGATTTATTGACACGTTCCGTCATGCACTTACGGACACCGGATGCCGACCAAATTGGCGTCGAGCCTCTTCCGACGATAGAGGGCATGCATATCGGAGAAATGGACTTGGAATAGGCATGGCCCGCTCCGAGAAGATGTTCTCTGCACGGCAGCGTGAGCGATAAAAGGCCTTTTATGGTGCTTGCCACGATGTACCATTCATGCCACCTCCTTAGTTGCCACGAGACCTTTTGTTAGTTGCCGAGCATAGATGAATGGTTGGCCATTACGAAACTCATGCGGCACATCGGGGAGTTGATATAATTGAGATAATCTTCCATGGTTTGCTTGAGGCCTATTAACTTCTGTCATCAAAATCGACATCTTTGATATCTTTGTCCTTCCTCGGAATCTTTGTTATCATATATCTTTTCTTCGATTCACTTTTCCCTTTGTGCTTGTGTGTCCTTACCATCAACGGCACATCGGCACCTCTAGGTTCCTCCGGTTGCGATGGTGTGGTTGCGATGGGTCTAGTTCATCGGGCATTGTCCGCTCGAGGCCACGATTGTGCATGCTCGGTTGCTACGTCGGAGGCACCTCTGTACTTGTACTTGATTGATCCTTTTCAAGCCTTGATTGTACTTACATCTCCCATTTCAATTGGAGGTGACGCAACGAGAGCTCGATCTTGGAGGTGATGCAACTAGATGATCGATTGCGGAGGTGATGAAGCGGAGGATCCCTCGGTTCTTCGACACTTGGTGGACGAGACGGTGACACCGGTATCCTTGGTGGACGATCCGTTCCATCCATTGACCCTAGTTGAATATCATTCTTGTGCCCACAGTACAAGCGGTCAACGGCATCTCCAAGGTACACAATCCCCTCGGGTGTTGGAATGTCGATCTCGTGCATCCGGTGAGCCTCATTGACCGTCAGGACCTCTATCTTGGCATAGTCATCCGGAATGTCTTGGCAATGGAATCTGCGGCCCGGTATGAACCTCCCGGTTGCAACTGTATTTTTTCTTTCCCTGCCACCTTAACCCAGAATCAAGAGCTTGCAAGGAGTATCCTCCGTTACATCGTCCATCGGATAGCTCGGATCGGGCTCGAAATGGCACCACCGTGCATCATATGCTTGCTCCAATATCTATGGCATTCCTCACAGTTTGCTGCCTTTCTTTGGGATTCTATCTCCTCCTTATAGCGATCACGCTTCTTGTAGGTATGAGCATCCTCTTTGAATCCATCCTTCCGGCTAGTCTTTGAGGATACTCCACGGACACCGCCGAGTGCTCAGGGTTGCCCAACGCATAGGTCGGCTCGTCCCGGTCTCCATCTTGCATGAACATCCTGGCCTCTTGCTACGCAACAATGTTCTTCATCTTGAGAACAACCTCCTGGAGCTTTGAATCCTTGAAGACTACATCCCCCTCGAGGGTGAAGGCGGTGTTCTTGCACGCACCTAGTTCTGGTTCGTGGGTTGTGATTTTTCATAGGAACCGGTTTCCCGCCTTTTCCATCTCTTCATCTTGTTTTGTCCATTTCTTAACATGGGCGATAACCAGGTCGATCCCTTCTTGCTAGTTCGGGCATCCTCTCACTCTTCTCCTTTTCCTCCGCCGATGTCTTTAGGGCAACGAACTCATCCTTTGGGTGGTGTTATCTTTAGTACTCCATGAGCGGCGTGCATCCCTTCTGAACATATTTCTTGTTAAGGTCTGTTTCCAGTTCCGCCATAGCTTGCCCATGGTCTTGAGTGCATAGTCCTTTCTTTGCATCGTCGTCTGTCCCTTGCGGATACTCAAACTTGCTTTGCGGCGACGTCCAATAGCTGTTCTTTCTAGTGTCACGAACTTTCTTCCAATCCTTCCATGTGATCTCCACGATATCCCTAAATATCGCCCCGCATTGGTTGCTATACTTGGAACATGAATCTTCGGGTGATAGGGGTTCCCTTTTCTCAGCGATCCGCGTCGGCACGGCGACTTCTTTCAACAACATGTTCTTCCCTCGCTCACCCCTTCTTTTCTTGGGTTTACTTGAAGGCGAGACGCGCACGGCAGGTTCCGGCACGCTTCCGCTTCGGGTGCGGCTTGGGCTTTCCTTTTAGATCGACGTGGAGCATTCTTCTATATTTGCATTTCACGTGACATCGGTTATAATCCATATATATACTTAATACGATCGAAACTAATCATATATAATATGTTACGTACCACCGGTTCGCAAGGGATGTAGTCAGAGTCGACTTCTTCATTGTCGCTCCCACCCTTTTTCTTCCTTGCGGGAGAAGGATGGGGGTCACTCGGCGAGTGATACGATCCACTCCCTTCCTCACCGGATCTTGATGGCGATGATTCCTCCGCGACTACTTGTGCGCAAATATCCTCCTCGACCATCGGTGGAGTTTGCTTGCCCTTGTCACCCGAGGGTTGCGCTTCGGTCGGTTTTCTATTGATATCCTTTTAAGGTGAGTTTATATTAGATGCGGAATGGAATCGTTTCTTGTCCTAAGTGCTTATTTTGAATGTACTATTAAACATACATTAATTTATACTATAAATTTGCACACGTCGTCATATATAACTTTATGCTTTGAGATCATTTGCTCCTGCCATAATAGTTTATAACGATGTGATATATATATATATATATATAACTTACAATACTAACTTCCATATATATAAACATTATCAACATCCACAAAAGATATAGCATTCCGTATATTAAGGTAGCAAATTGTACACTGTCATATATTAAGGCAGCAAAAGTCTGGATTTGAATTTAGAAGACAAGTACTTGCTTAAATGGGTACTTCTTGAATAAACATGTACTTGCAAATGACAGTATATCACTGATCTGTTCTTCTAAATGAGTGAAATATGAAATCTAAACTAAGGCAGTAGTTGCACATTTCATATGTGAAATCTAAACTCATATATCAGCAGCATGATAGTAGGTTTATATACTCAGCATTTGTTTATGTATATAGGCAGTTTTTATTATTTCAGTAACACCACCCTTCATTCAGCCTCCACAGAAAAACTAGAGGATTTTATTATTTCAGTAACACCACCCATCAGTAAAGAATATGTATTTGTTTACACAATACAGAGTCCTGGACTATCACAAGTTCAGGCTTCCATCTAACAAACGAGCCAAAAATTTCAAAATATCTCTCTTCAAAATGACAGTCCAGTTTCTTAAGTTCAATGTCGAAACTTGGTTTCGGCAATAGAATCTTGGGGGTGCAGTCAAGATCGCCAAGCACAATGGGTTAGATTGGAGAACGAGGTTTAGACAGGTTCGGGCCCTCTCGTGAGGTAATACCCTACTCTTGTTTGGGGATTCGATCCGTCGAGTGTCTTTATTGATCTCGTGATCTAAAGCTGAAAGCTAAAGGCTCATAAAACATATGATATCCCTCAAGGGACGCCCCTTACCCCCCTTATATAGTCTTGGGAGGCGGGCTTACAGATCGGAAACCCTATCTTACTCTAAGTCGGTTTCCTCAATCTTACCAAACCGTGACTATAGGCCGTTGCCTTATCTCAATCGGCAACGTAACACCCAAGTCATATTTGGTTTACAAATATGGCGGTACAATCTATCCCTATTTCTAGTCGGATAAATTGCACCCATAAAAATACAAAACATTCAAAACATTTGTGTTTATTTTTTCTCAAAAATATACAGAGAACCTCAATAAGAGACATTCATACTAGGATCAGTTTATTTTTTTGAACTCCACAATCAGCAAGAGGTCGTCCTCAACAAAGGTATGGCCGTAGGATCAGTTTCTCTGCTAACAGCAGTTATGATGCTTGTCATGCCATCCTGGAGTTCAAATGATGATTGCTCTTTCTCCTTTTGACAATTTTATGTAGAGGTTGTATCTTTCATGAGAATTACTTTTTAGCTCTCCCATCTATTCTCTCCTTCATCTTACCATTCTTACCATTTAAGTTTATATGGCATTTAAGGGATTGTGCTGAGTACTTGCTCTAAGCGACAGTACTTGCTCTAAGAGAGAGGGTCTAAAATTTTCCTTTTGGGTTTTTCTTGGAGGCTTTCCTTTTGTGGCAGCCAAGGTCCAGTCCATGGCTAAAAGATCACAAACAGGGAGCCTGAAGCTTTTCTCTCTCTTCTCTTGAAATGCTCATCAGTTAAAAAAGACAAGTAGATTTTTCTAGTCAGAAGAGCAGGTTGCTGCAAATCCAAGTGATCAATGGCAATACTACCAAAGCCAAATTCAGATCACACAAGGCAAGCAGCAGCAACATCAACAATTCTACAGCACATGCTCCAAATAAACCACTGCAACTAATTCCATTTCATATACAAAATCTCATATATAACTTAATGTTATTCACAGTTGAAGCATTACATTGTTTTTGCATTGTAACTGAACACTACATTCTGTAAACATCTTTACATCAAATTGCATCAAAATTTCCTTCAAAATTCCATCCAAAATTTCATTCATCCACTGCATCAATCATCAATCATCCTTGCATCAATCATCCACGCGTGCGAGAGGGGTACCGGAGGAGGCGGCGAGCAAAAGGAAGAAGAGGAGACGGCGGTGGTGAGGAGGCTGCCGGTGGTGGCGGGCGAGGAGCGTCCATTGGTGAGGACGCGGCGGCGGTAGTGAGGAGGCGGCGGTGGCGGTGAGGAGGCGGCGGCGGCGATGAGGAGGAGGCGGCGGTGGCGGTGAGGATGGCCGGCGCGGTGAGGAGAAGCAGCGGCGGTGAGGGCGGCGGCTGAAAATTTTGGCGGCTGGCGGCGGCTCAAGGGTTTTGCGCCTTCGGGACTTAGGAAAATTGAGACTCCCGCACGCCCATACATATAGCGGAAACCATTTTCGGCGGCGGCCGGCTCAGCGGCCGCTAGCAAAAATCTTTTCCACGGCGGCCGGCTTACCGGGCCGCTAGCAAAACTTTTCGGCGGCGGCGGCTTACAGGCTGCTAGCAAAAATCTTTTATTGCGGCGGCTTTTCGTGGCGCCAGCTTACTGGCCGCTAGCAAAAACCTTTTCAGCGGCGGCGGACTTTTCGGCGCGGCGGCTTACGGCCGCTAGCAAAAACCTTTTCCTCGGCGGCCGGCTTACACGGCCGCTAGAGAAAAACTTTTGGCCCATTTCAATATTTAGTTCTTTCCACAACTAAATGTAAAAATATCCATAGAACTAATTACAAAAAGAGTCGGTAATCATCCGTAAAAAATTCATCATCCATCATAAGGTGCTGAAATTACATATATAGATTAGCATTTCACATTCTTCCCTACTCCCTTATTCCTCATGTATGGCTTCGGGGGAATCACCAATCATTGCCTCAGTGACCTTAATGTTGTTTGTAAAGTCCGTGAAGAGTGTCATGTTCTTGTGCGATTATATGCCTCAACATCTTCGACATCGTCAACTCCCAAAATCTTTTGTTTTCTGAGACAACTATATCTCTTTCTTCAGCGAGATGGATCGGTCACATAGAAAACTTGAGCGACACGATCGGCAAGTACCCATGGGTCATTCTTGTGCCCTACGTTGACGAGGTCGACGATGGTTAGGCCAAAAATGTCGACAACCACGCCGGATGGGTGTTTCACCCATTGGCACGGAACGATGGAATGCGCAAGTTGGATCCATAGTCAGTTCACATATTTCTTCTATGAATCCATAGTATGTGCTTTTTGTCCGGTTGTGTCGATTGCCTCTACTCGAAGGCCACTTGTTTTGGCATGCACTCCTTTGGTCTTTCGCTTTGGTGTAAAATGTATACCCATTCAGATCATATGCTTGCCATGAGGTGTAAACACTTGATTGCCGTCGACCAACCTCTTAATAGTTTTTCCTCCGTAGTATCGCCATCGGTAGGCCGAGGTTCTTGAACCATTCGGTAAAAGGCAGCCTTGTGTCGCTTCATGATCCATGCATCGAACGCGCTATATTCATTGCTTGTAATTCCTTAAGGTGCTGATCTATGTACGGCTCCACTATCGCGGTGTTGCGGCACGGTGAAATGAGCTTCTTTCGGTTTCTTGTAATCATCGTCGTGGATTCTTTTTGCCCTTTTGTCCCTCTTCCGGATAATCTAGCTTCATGTCGAGGTACGGTAAATCAATTGCTTTCCCCTCTTTTAGGTAATCAATGCAACACTCAACGACTTCCTCGGTAGTATATCCCTCTATCATCAATCCCTGCGGGTGGGCACGGTTCCGTACGTAGCCTTTTAGAATGGACATGTACCGTTCGAATGGCCACATCGATGCGAGTACGGGGGACCAAGTGCAATAATCGAGGCACAATATGAACTATGAGGTGTTCCATCATATTGAAAAATGACGGCGGGAAACACATCTCAAGCTCGCACACGGTCTCTATAGCGAAAGTGTGGAGAGGACCTAACTCGTCAAGATCAATTACTCTGTGAGATTGCATTGAAGAAGTAACACGGCTTTGTGATGACCACCTTAACGTGTAATGGTTCGATTGCTCTAATGGCGATAGCGAGGAATACGTGAGCATTACATCGCAATCATGGGAATTGTAGCTTGAAAATGACAAATCCTTCATCGACACCGGTCGCTTAATGTTTGAGGAAAAACCAATAGGCACTCTCACCCCACGTAGGCATTTGCACATTGCCTTTTTTTCCTTATTTGTCAAGGTGTAGCGAGCGGCGGAAGATACAATTTTTCGTTACCCTCATCTACGGTGAAGCTCTTTTCTTATCTGCATATTCATGAGGTCCTTACGGGACTTCATCCCATCCTTTGTCTTGCTAGGTATGTCTAGTAAAGTACCCATGGTGCTATCGAAGACATTTTCTCTAGGTGCATGACATCGATAGAATGATGTATCTCTATCTTGCCGATACGGAAGGTACTTAAAGAAAATGGAGTGCTTACGGAATGGCCCGCTAGCGCTTGCTGGCTCTTTGGCCTCATTTCTCTTCCGCTTGTTGGTTTCCTTCTTTTTGGCCTTCCCGAAAACAACCTTGAGCTTTTTCATTATTGTGAACACTTTATCACCCTTCCATGGTTACGGTGGATCACCGTCCTCAACGTGTTGTTGAAATATTCAGCTTTGGAGCGGTACGGGTGATTCTTTCTTAAATAACGTCGGTGCCGCATGTACACTAGCTTCTTCGATCCCTGAAGATACCTATACAACTTTGTACCATCAACACAAATAACGCAGACTGTCTTCCCCTTGAGCTGTCTGATAGGGAAAACAGTGCGGGCAAGTCGTTGACGGTGACAAAGATAATTGCATTAAGCGTGAAGTAATTCTGCATGAATTCGTCCCAAACCCGGACCCCATGATTCCACGGATCAGCCATATCCTCCAGCAAAGGCTCCGAGAAACACATCCATGTCATTGCCAAGTTGTCGTGGTCCCTGTACAAGGATGTTCAACAAAGTATACTTCCCTTTCGACACAACCACGTAGGGAGGTTGTACATGGTTAGGAGTGCGGCCATGTCTTTGTGTGAGTTGCTCAAGTCACCAAATGGATTCATTCCATCGGTGCTCAATGCAAACCTTATATTTCTTGGGTCCTCTGCAAACTCATGGTACTTTCTGTCAAATTCCTTCCACGCCAAGCATCGGCCGGATGTCGAATCATCCCATCCTTTTTCCACTTTTCATGATGCCGGCGCATCGATTCGGCATCCCTCGGGTTCGATAACAAACGCTTCAATCGATCTTTCACCGGAAGGTACCACATGACCAAGCTGGGGATCTTCATCTTGTTGTTGACTTCTACCTCATCTTGGGAACCATCCGACCCTCGGGACGCTACGGCTTGTTTTGTATCGACTAGTGTTGCACGTTGGGCATCTGTCCAAATCCTCGTACTCTTTACGAAACTTGATGCGCGAGTGGTTAACACACGCGTGTATCTTTCGCACACCCGAGATAAAGGGCAAATAAGCTTCTTCGCTTCATAGGTCTTGGTTGGCGGGGAGTTGGGTTGCGAAACAATTTCTTCAACGAACCAACAAATCATTGAAACTCTTGTCCGACCAACCATTTCGGCCTTCAATCTCATAAGTTCAAGCAGCATCCGCAACAATGGGAAATCCTTCATGCAACCATTTTCCTCATCGTACAAAAAGAACCTTCGTTGCCTTTTGTAATGATTCGAAGTTCTCCAACCCACGAACGGACCCGGCTACAACCTCGGGTTTAGCATGATGCAACATCTCTTCCAAATCAAAATTACCATCATCTACGCAAACATTACCATCATCGACATCATCAACTATATTGTGCTGACCATCATCGCCACCAACATCATCATCAACATTAATGGGCTCTACTTCCTCTTCTCCTTCTTACGCTACTACCATCAAATCCTCGTCCGATTGAACACTTCATCTGTACTATCGCCGGTTGGGAACTTGTTTGCTTGGGATCTCTCCATGATGTGACCAATTTGTGTAGCACAACAAATCCATGCATCACCAAGTGTTGCTCGATTATAGATGGGTCGATCCAAATTTTCGATTCTTGCAATGTAAGCATGGACATCTAATTTCCTTCGTCTTCTTAGATGCGGCATTCTTCTTAGCGCTTTCATGAATATGTCAACTCCTTTAATGTATGAGGACCGGTATCTCTCTATACATCCATGCTCTGTCGCCATCTATGCATTATTTGCAAAAAATATGTACAACTTCATCACTTTATATATTTTTGATAATATGTCACATTAAAATTATACTAATTAATATTTATAACCACTAGAATCTAGACAAGCTAATTAAAGCTAGCCAAAAATCTACAAACTACAAACAACTAGAAAAAATAAAAAAACTAGCTCTTTTTCTCTTCTTCTCGGCATTCTCTGCGGTTAACTAATATATAGGTCGCTACAAATAAACATATCAAAACTAGATATATATATATATATGGAACATCGATCATGCATAATATTTCTTACAAAGTTTGCCCTTTTTAAGCTCCAAATAACAAATAAAAAATACTTTTCTTTTCCCGTGTCACATACTTTTTCCTATGCAAAATCTCAACAAAAAACCAATAAAAATGAAAAAAACTTTACAAATAGAGTAGGAGAAAGTATATGTAACCTCGGTGCGATAGATCTTTCAAAAGATTGAAGATCAAAACCTCCCCCTATGTATTTGTTCACAAGAGAGAAAAATCGTGCTCAAATGCCATGGCTGCTAGCTGGGTGGTGGTATAGGTGATGGTATTTTCTGGTGGTCAACATATGTCGGTTGCATAGAACCGCCATAGAAAATATTTAGGGGTGGCGGCGGCTTAAGTGGGCCGCCGGCGAAGATGTAGTAATCTTCGCTAGCGGGCCACCTAACCTTACCGCCAGCGAAGATGTGATATGTTCTTTGGCGGGGTCTTAAGATGGCCACCAGAGAAAATACCACATCTTCGATGGCGGCAGAGACCCCCACCCCCTATCATTTGAGCGGCCGAGAGAAAAGTTTTCCAAACGCCATGAAAGATTGTTAGTAGTGTTAGGCAAATCATCAGGATAAGGTAGTTCAAGAACGTACTCCTTACGCTCTTGCTTGAGAACAATTCTCAAGTTGCGATACCAATCCATAAAGTTTGTTCCATTTAATTTTTCCTTTTTGAGAATAGATCGCAAATTAAAGGTATTGGGTGTAGTATTAGCTGCCATTTATTCTACAACAGAAAAAGCAAAGTTTAGCACAATGTTTATGCTATGTCTATTGTTAAACAATTTAACAAAAGACTCCCATTACGTATTTGGCACCTTCCACGGGTTACGTCTTTGGGTCAAGATCCACATGTTAATTAATTTCTAGTGAGCTTTGGCATCACTGCTAGAAAATTAATAACATCGGTAAGCAACACCTTGCTAATCACATCTCTATGTGACTCTTGTTGTTGGTGTGGCATCTCCATGCCCCGGCGCCAACCTATGCCCCAAGGCCCAAAACTGTTTTGATAGCCTTGTTAAGTCAACCAAATGCTCCTGCTGTATATGTCCGACATATACCTCCTCGTGTTATGATAGAGAATGGCACTCTGCTTTGGCAGACCCACTATTGACGAGCATAACGGTGACGGGTGCAACATTTGGAAGGGCATCATTACTACTTAATTTTGTGAGGGATGCTATCCTATCAAACAAACATATCACATATATGAAAGCAGGTAGAATAGCATATAATGAAATAGCATGGCCCCCTTCATATGGTGATCTCCATCTCCATCTTTGGTGCGAGAGGATCTCCATCTTCGGCACCATCTTCCAATGTGCATGATGCTTGTTTTTCTTCAAACTAAGCTACTACTATAGAAGCTCTAATTAAAGATTACATCGACTCGTAGGTTGTGAAAGAATATTACAAGCATTGCATGTATGAAAGAATATTACAGGGATTGCACATATGAAAGAATATTACATGCATCACATGCATCTCATACATACAATAGGGCCATACCATCTCAAAGCATTCTCTGCAAAAACAAGTTAGGCGTAGAACGTTTTCTACCTATCGCGAGATACGGTGCGAGACAACCTATAAGGGGCGCACACGGCGGTCCCGCTCGCGAGCTTACAGGCGCGCCCGGACACCACCACGAAATCCATAGATCTAATCTATGAAATTGCTTACGAAAACCATATCGGCATAATCATATTATGCCGTCCCGATACTATCAAGGGAGATGGTTTGAATAGGCACGAGGCGACAAACAAGATCGGACTACGAGATAGCTTCGGTATAATCACATTATACCATTCCGATACACTATCAAGGAACGCAATCCCGAAACCGACTCAAACCGAGTTCTATGGATATTGCTTTGATGTAATCACATTATGCCGTTCCGATACACTATCAAGGAACACAATTACCATCTACTCTCCTCTACGATTCGTAAACCGATTGATTTAATCAACCCGTGTGCAAAACTTGTTCCAGATCAATCTAAAACCCGAACTAAGCAAGATTAGCTCGATACCACTTTGAAGGGTTGCGCGGAAGCTACGATAGCTAATAACGAAAAATTTTCTACCGTGCAAACCAGGAACACTTGCAAGTAAGGGTCGATAGATCATTACCGATTGGAGTACGGTGCAGCACACTAGCCAATCGGGAGCTATCCGATCCGAAACAGTGCTGGCCGATGACAGCCGATTTGCCGACAGCCGATTCCCTCAAGCCGATAGCCGATTCCTGGGAACAGCTGATTCACCAATCAGCCGATTCATCGAGTAGCCGATTCACCGAGTCGTCTGATCGTGCTCGCGCGCCTCGCTCCGATGTGCCCGACCGTCGCCGATTCCACCACAGCCGATTCATAGCCGACGAACAGCACCACAACGTAGCAGCGCCTCTACCAGTATCCACACGTCCAGGGACAGAATGCCGAACACCCGTGTGCTAGCACGCGATGCAAGGCTAGGGTTTAGCTCGAAAGTGGGGAGGGTTTCCATGGAGATTGATTCGGTTCCAAAAGCATGCCACAGCTCTCCACCCCTCACCCCTTTATATAGAGTTGCCGGTTGGGCCTAGAGGCCCATCGGGACTCTATTTTGAATTGGATCCTATCCGAATCTCATAGAGTTGGCCGGCCGGACTTCGTTAGCCCATAGGACTCTATCCGATCGGATCCCTATCCGATCGAGCCGTATCCGAGTCCAACTCAAATGCTGTTCCTATCCCCTTAAGCGTGCGACCACAGCAGGTTCGGTATACTCGGTTTCAGCTATAGTCCAACTTAGCCGATTGTCGGCTCGAGTCCAACTCAGCCGACATGTCAACAGTGGCGTCTAGCAGCACATATTGACACCATAGTATACGAGAATATAATATCGGCTCTGAACCTATAATGTGTACACAAATCCCTTTACCTCACGATACCAATTAAGCTATAGGCAAGATGTGTGCCATCCCTTCAATAGCTTAACCATTCACTTGAACCATATTGGATTATCTGTCTGTTGATTAACTCCTCAATCAACTTAGCATGGCCATGCATTTCCATAATCCATTACCTCGAGGGGCCCAGAGATATCTCTCCAAAGGAGGGGCAAATTCCATCTTGATCACTCACATCCCACTCCATGTTTCATAGCAAACCCGAAAACTACTTTTATAACTACCCAGTTACGGAATAGCATTTGGTAGTCCCAAAGTAGGCTACTACACATGTTGGAATCCATGATGATCTCAGGTCTAATGACTTTGTACCAACACTACCTGAGACCAACTAATGGCACATTAATTCCTGTAGTGTCTTATGGTGGGTCTATCCAACAATGTGTTCTCTAACACATGTGTCCATGTTTATTGATTTGGTATCTCCATACCCATGATTGAGACATGATCATCAATCAATAAACATGCCGATCTTAAAGTCATATTTGTTCCAATAATATGACATGTGATCAGGGATCATTTAGAAATAGATTCATGCATAAAGAGTCTCATAAATAAGTCACGTACTTATTGATCAATACAAGATGTCTATTTCATGAAACTGAATAACACTTTATTCATTTATACATAAACATTGACCATGATATCCAACATCTCCATGTTGCCTCTAGGGCATATCACTAACACTATAAAAGGAAGGGCAGGGCAACGGGGCCAAGAGGAGGATCCCAGATCCAACTTTCACCCTCTCTCACACTTGTAACCCTGTTCATCATACATCCCAACAAAGAACACTAGACATAGGCCTATTATCCGTCGGCAGGGCTGAACCAGTATAATTCTTGGTGTCTCGTTCTTGCCTCGTCTTAGGACTCGAGTCGACCATCAGATCCATCGGAGGCCAGCTTCGCTACCACCCACTCTTTCACCACCTTGGGGATCCCCCTTGGAGGACTGTCGACCCATCCATCGACAGTTGGCGCGCAAGGTAGGGGCATTGTCCTTCACACTGGAGCGATCCGATGGCTGTTTCCTTCGCCACCGACTTCGTGGCTCCCGCCAGGACGGCCTTCGTCTTCAGCACTTTGGTATTCCACATGGACGACTTTCGTTGCCTCATTCTCTCCTAGACGGCCTCCGGCGAGCTGGAGCATGCGGTCACGCCTCCAAACGTGGTGGCGAGGCCAAGGCGCGTGGTCTCACACCCTGAGGCCTCAGCCCCCAAGCCTCGCGCGACCATCAGGGTTTGACAGCCCAAACCCTCGACTGCTCGCACGGCAGTCCTGAGGGCAGATGACGCTTGGACCCGGATTGAGCGTCCAGCTCGACTCTGCGCCACGCGTTACGCTTCACCGCACCAAGGGTCGTCTTTCTCGCCTTCGCGTGTTCTTGGGGTGTTCCGCGCCTCTTGGCGCGAGGACCCTAGCGGGACCATCTGCCATGCCTCTCTTCCCGCATGACGTCGAGGGGCGCTCCACGGACCGTGTTCATCCACAGTAGCTGGCGCTGCCAACTTCGTCATGATGGTGTTAACACTTGAAATTTGGTAATTGAGTTCCTAAGTTCGTAAAGGCGGAGCGAAATCGGATCGGTGAAGAAAGGAATCGTATCGATTAAAAAGGGATCGGCTGCGGGGTTAGTCGGTGAGGATGGGTTGAATGGGAGCAGACGACAACCGATTACGAAGTCCGAAAGAGATGAAGCCGCGTTCGTATGGAAGCTTGGGGATAAATGAGAGATTCGGTTGTTAGTTATGCGTTAAAAGATATTGCCACTTATGGATAGAGTCCTATAATGACAATTGTATCTGTAATCTAGAGATTTGTTAGATTGTTAGTTGTAACACAGTATAGGTTCCGCTAGGGATAATATGGTGTTTTAAACAGTGGTCTAGATAGAGTCCAGGGTTGTTACAAGTATTTGTATTTCGGGTATAAGTAGGACCCGAGGCCCTCTGTAAAAGAACGATTCAATCAATCTAATCTTCGGCGCATCGCCACCCTTTTTAGACGAACACTCTGTTTGGCTTTGGGCTGCATCGTCTCGATCCCCAAACTCAGGTAAATGTTTGTCGTTAGTGGTAAGATTATCTGTTTCTAATGCTTCCATCGCAATGATGCATTAGGATTAGTGATTTTACTGCGTCATATATCATATAACGCATATGAATTAGGTCAATGTTTAGATCTATCTTGTAGTTGGCTCATTTCGTCAAGAATGTGTGGTCAACAGGGCTAGGTCTAAGGGTTGGCTATTTCATATGTGGTATCCACCATCTCAAGGAGTGTAAGTCGGTAGTAACAGATTGGATGTTTCTTTTGATACTTAATCTTTGCATCAAGTTTGAACTATTGAGTCATCTTTAGAACTATCGGTGATCGCTCTTCGGGATTTACATTATCTAGAGATAGCATCGGGGTTTCAGCAGGCCTTATTTGCCCTAATATGTTTCTTTTAACATGATTGTTACTAGATTTGTATTAGGGCGCCTCTTATGTCAAGATCGTGTTCTGGCGGATGTTGCTTATACGTTTGATCCGGGAATATTATCTTCACATAAGATTCATCGAAATACCAGCCGATTCGTGTTAGCTTTCCAGTATCGGCTAGGTTATTGATCTGTATATTTATTATTCTTCGCTATGTTTGGATCGGGCGGCTGATGCTGTCTCGGCGTATCCGACCCATTCCAGTCACTTGGCCCAAATATGGTCTAAAATAGCATATATACATCCATGGATTTCCTTAGCTGATCCCATGGGGATCTAACCTAACGCTTAACGTGCACTATCTTGTTTTTCTTGTTGATTAGCAGATCAAGTCAACTGGCATGCCCTACACACTGTAGGCAGCCGAGAAGGACCTGCACTGGAGTCAAGCAGATCTCCTAGGCCAGCGCGTGAGAGAGATTTCTCGTCAACATTCTTCTTGGCATGCCCAGTGGGACTGTCTTTGTCGGCCCGACTCGGACGAATAGACTCTGTCGGCAAGATGGTCGATTCCAAGATCCCTAGCATCACGCAGGACAATGTCATACCTGTAAAGATGGAACAACTATCGGCTGAACAACAAGCCGAATACAAGAAGATGATGGAGGAACTCCAGAATAATTACCTTCAATCCTTCACCCAAACAAGGTCTGGGACTGTGCACCAAAAGTACAAGTTCAGCTGAGCGATACCAAGGCATCCTCATCAAGCGATGCAAAAGGCAAGCGAGACGGTGGAAGAGGCGACCCAAGTGCAAGATGATTCAGTAGTATACTCTTCACAAGATCGGATCGACTCATTTGTTCATCACGCGCGGTCAACCAAAGCGGCATCTGGTCAATACCTAAATAATATGATCTCTCACGTGGTTGATGCCAAGGTAGCCGAGCAGCTGCAACGGGGCCCCACGTATTTCGCAGATGGCCAATTTCCTGGTTACAGGACAGTAGTCACCCAAGATCGGCCGCTTCCACTGATAGCGCAACCAAACCAGGAGGAATCGGCCACCGAGTCCAGGCGAGACGGCTATAAGACCAGCGGTCACTATTCTAAATCGACAACAAGCTGTTGCCTCAAGGTCAACTCGACGACGTATTCAATAATAATTGGCAGCCAGAGCCGATTGATCCTGGCAGGCGGCAGAATGCCGAGGCCGACAGTTGTTCCTAGACCCACCAACGCCACAACAGGAGCCTCGGCTGCCACCCGCTGATCATCGCTACCAGTACCAAGGGGGCCGTCAGGATCACCACTACAGACCTCAGACACCGCCACAGCTGTCGGCAAGCACCCATGCCGTATGACCCATACGAGCCGATACAGCAAGATAACCGAGCCTGGGCCGAGCTAATTGCAGACGTCATGCGGGATCAGTTTGGCCTCAAACCAAAAGATTCAGGGAATAAAAGTATCGGTACCCCTATCCAGAACATTTCGAAAGGGTCCCGCTGCCCAACCGATACAAGATCCTAGACTTCTCAAAATTCTCAGGACAAGACAACGTTTCTACCTATGAACACATCAGTCGATTCTTGGCACAATGCGGTGAAGCATCGGCTACGGACCCCTTGAGAGTTCGGTTATTCCCCCTTTCTCTTTCAGGATCGGCCTTCACTTGGTTCTCCTCGCTGCCTTACAACTCAATCCGAGTTGGGCCGGTCTTGAGAAACAGTTCCACAACTATTTTTATTCCGACAACCATGAAATGAAGTTGTCGGACCTCACCAGCGTCAGGCAGAAACACAATGAATTGGTCCAAGACTGCATTCAACGCTTCAGAGAGATGAGAAACCGATGTTATAGCCTGGTGCTATCAGATGCTCAGCTGGCCGATTTAGCCTTCCATGGTTTGATCGCGCCGATCGAGGAAGCGATTCTGCGCGGGACTTCGATAGTCTAGCCCACTGGCGCGAAGGTGACGGCCCACGAACAGCGTTTCCAAGAAACCGGGAAGGCCGTCAAGAGCATAACCCAGTCATTGTCGATTCAGATTATGGGTCCGACGACGACGCCAAGCAGTGGCGGCAGCGAATGGGCCAAGAACAAGAAGGCCATCGTCGCAATGGTTCTTGAAGACGGCTAAGGAAGAGAAATATGATTTTGATATCACTAAAGCCGACAAGATCTTTGATTTCTTGCTCAAGGAAAACAGATTCAATTACCCGAAAATCATTTGATCCCGTCGGTAGAAGAGTTGAAAAGAAGAAGTGCGCAAGTGGCATAACTCCACGTCTCACGCCACAAACGATTGCAAAGTCTTCGACAAAAATCCGAGTCGGCCATCGAGGCGGGAAGTTAAAGTTCGCCGACTCAAATCGGTCCATGAAAGTAGACGGCAATCCATTCCCGGTCAACACAGTCCATGCGGCCGGGCGAGCTGATCAACGGGACGAGAATGGCGCACGGCTTCGCCAATACGTTGATCGAGGCCAAAGTAGAAGATGACCGAGACTAGATGCCACACCGCGCAAATTAATATGGTGCGCCCAGTCATCAGATCGGCTGGCCGACAGCCGATCCACGAACGAAGCCGACACCATCATCAATACCGGTCTCGGCATGAAGAAATTTACAACGAAGCACCTCGCCAGGCACGAGCCAAGTACTCGAGCCGACGATACATAGTAAACCGTGACGATGCCAATCCACAATGGCATTGCGATTTTTCGGTATTGCTTTGAATCCGGCATGAGGCTACCAACATTAGAAGATTGCCCAGCATGTAACGATCACCGCAACAATGACGAACGCGGGAGCTTGTCGTCTGCAAGCCCAGTTCGGCTCATCCCCAGAGCCGTCCAGCTAAACCGAAGACGGCGACCTGTCCATGATCGGCTCGGTCGATCCATCGGGACTTCTTCGTTGATGAAAAACCGGGATGAAGACAACCGCGATGACGAAGAGGCCGACGATGAAGAATCGGCCAACCCCCAATGGTGCCCGTCCGATCTCTTTACAAAGACCCAGAAGAGGAGAGTTCAATGGCTCAAACGTGAAGGAAGAGAAGACGAGGTGCAACAAATGATCTACGAGCAACGCCGTCGGCTGGGCAAAATCAAGAGACGGTGGGTACCCAACCGGGAGAACGCGCGGCCAACGAAGAGCAAGCCAAAGAAATCCCACCGACCAAGCCGGAAGGGCAGCCAAAGGGAAGGGTAAAGCTTTCGCATCGGTTAACATGGTCTTCGTGTTGCCGACCGAGTTCGCGCCCCGGCCGACGCGGATGCTATCGAAGATGACCCGACAAAACTAGCAATCTCGCCGGACCAGGCCATCTTCGACAAGCCTGAAGGAACCAAAAATCGGCACTGAAACCGTTATACGTTAAAGGATTCGTTAACGGCAAGCCGATCTCCAAAATGCTGGTCGATGGGGAGCGGCGAGTCAACCTCATGCCTTACGCAACTTTCGAAAACTCGGAAAAGGGCCGAAGACCTAATAAAAACCAACATGGTACTCAAGGACTTCGGCGGCAACCCATCGGAGACCAAAGGCGTTCTCAACGTCGGGCCGACTATCGGCAACAAAATTGTGCCCATGCGTTCTTTGTCATCGACGGGAAGGGGTCTTACGGCTCCTGCTCGGAAGGGCTGGATCCACACTAACTGTTGCATCCCTTCTACAATGCACCGAGCCGATCCGGTGGGACGGTGTAACATCCTGAAAATCGGAGAACCAAAATCGGAACGTAAAAATCGAACTTTCAAAAACCGTGGCTTATTGCTTCTTCTCGGGTTTGTTGCTTCTTATTTGCCAGCTCGGTTGCATAAATTTAGTCGTGGTCAATTCCTTTTCGGTGTATTTGGAGTTTTCGGAGTTGACAAAACGGTGTTGCGAAAGCCGCATCGGGGTTTTAAAAGGAATCGGGAAAGTGCGGATTTGCGAAGCGCGTTTGGGAAGTATAAAATAAAATTTTGGTTGGGAGAAGATAAATTAAAACACAAAATAAATAATAAAATTCTCGGGAGGCGTACTCGAAATTTGGGAAATGTATTTTTATTAAAAATGGGTAAATTATGAAAATTAGGAAAAAGAATTTAAATAAGTATGAAAAATAATTATGGAAAAATGAAAGTCAAGAAAAAGTTTAAAATATAAACTTAAAAATTATTTTTAGAATATTAGGATTTATTTTGGAATTTTTAGAAGGAAAGAAAATAGAAAATCGGGAAAAAAGTGAAAATGCACTTGTTCATTGGTCACAAAGCGTTCGACACCGTAGGCCCGAGCCGCGCGCGCGCGTCGCCCAGGCCGTACGCGCGCGCCACGCGCACACGCGCGCCACGCGCCGCGCGCCCGCCCACCGCGCCTCGGCCCCTACCCGCGCGCGCCACGCGCCGCGCGCGGCCGCCGCCGCCGCCGGACCCCGCGCCGCCGCCGCCGCGCCGCCGCGATGCGCCCGCCGTACCAGCCGCGCCCGCGCACCGCGCGCGCTCGCCGCCACGCGGCCGAGCCACGCCCGGCCCCTACCCGCGCGCCGCCGCCGCGGACCCGCCGCGCCGTGCGCCCGCCGCCGCGTTTCGCCGCCGTGCCGGCCCTCCCCCGTGCGCCGCCGCGTGTCACCGCCCGCGCCGCGCCAGCCGGACCCCCTCCTTCCACCGCGCCCGCGCGAGCCCCCAGCCGCGCCTATAAAAGGCGGTGCCGCCGATTTCACCGCACCGCCGCCGCTTTTCCGCCGCTTCCCGAGCACCGCCGCCGAGGGCCGCCGCCGTTTAGCCGTCGCCGCCGTGCGCAAGTCCATTCCCGTGCCCCATTTGCTCCTACCCGAGCCGCCGTCGCCGTAAGCCCCCTTTGCGCCGCCTTGTTCCTCACTGCCGCCGCCTCTGTTTCTCCTCGGCACCGGTCGAACACCTTGCGGGTATTGAGCAGTGCGCAAAGAAAAAGAAAAAGAAAAGAAAAAGAGAAAAAGAAAAATAGGGAAAAATTAGGAAAAATTTTGGAAAATTTGGAAAAATATTTTGGGATGACTTGAGTAAAATTTTGGGCAAAAATAAATTATTTTCTCGCATATTTTCTCGGTGCAAAGTTTGAAAAATCGGAATCGGACGTTTTCGAATTCCATTTCGCATCGTTTTCAATCCGGATTCCGTTTAATTCTTCCCGCCATCGAAATAGGTTTCGCTTTTGTGCTCAAACCCTCAAATTTCGAGCACGAATTTTCTTCGCTGATATTTTCAAACGTAAATTCCAAATTTAATTGCGATCGCCGACTTTGCGAAAACCCTAGGTCATCGGTTCGATTCCAAAGCACGGATTTTCCTCGCAACCTTTGTCCTAACTCGAGTAGAATTTTCGGCAAAACTTTTGGAGTTGTTTTCATGGCTTTTGTGGTTCTTTTCGATCGCTCGGTGTTTTGTTGAATTCTAACTGAATTCAATTGATCTTTCGCACGTACGGGTAGCGCTGAAGAAACCGGCATCGACACCGCGAAGATCCCACCCCTCAAGTGTGCGAGCAAGGCAAGTCATCACACTCTTTGAACATATTGATCCCAATTGCGAAATGATGTTATTTTAAACTCCAAACATGCATGCTATACGAGTTACCTATACTTGTTATGCCATACCTTGTCATTGATTACCTTTAGAATTATTCCTTGTAACCCTCGATGTGATCAAATAACCAGAGAATAGCTTTGGCAAACTGCTTAGCCCTGCTAAACTTAGATTATGCATACTCATGACTTTATGAAAAAGCTTCGTGCTTGGGCAACTACCTTAGGGAAGGTAGTTGAGATTCGGCATGTGGAGACATGAGCGCCACATGGCCATGATGAACTAAGTTGGGTGGAAATTGAAAGTACTATACAAATGTTTTAGGCAGGGCGGCCGGATGATTTGGGTGGATTCCGGAAAAGGCAAGTGCCGACCCTGGTCACGCCATGAGATAGCCGGGAAACGAGCCAGTACAACCGTACTTCTCGAATGGGTATAGACCTAGCCGACTAGATAGTCGAGCGGAGGCGTATCCTTGCATAGATGGTTCTCGTGATGTGGTTATGGGATGAGAATGAGGCTGCGGCCTTTGTTATGAATGGTGGGATTAAGCGATGTTAATTAAACTTAAAGATCGGAAAGACTTCCCTTACCCCGAGTGCGCGAACTCCTCTCACGCTAGAAAAGGACGGCTAGAGTGCATGAGGGCTTAAGTTCATGGAGCGGGTGCTTGCCAAAGCAAGGTTATCGAAAGGCTTTGCCGTGACCGTCTCATGTGTTGAGGCGTAGGCTCATTTGTTGGGTGTCGCGGAGTACGGGTAAAGTGTACATCCACTTGCGGTGTGAGTGAATCAATCTATTCGAATAGCCGTGCTCGCGGATATTGAGCATCGTGACAAGACTTTCGCTTGGCTAGATTTTTTTAAACTTAAAACTATTGGGATGGGTATGCATGATGGTTTCATTCGGTGGATCAACTTCTCGAGAATGCGAGAAGGGGTGGACTCCTAGAAAATCATGACGAACCGGAGACGGGAAGCCATCCTTGGGATCACGATGGATGGTAGACGAACCGTCGCCGGGTTAATGAACTATGAAATTAAAACTTGATTTGGCTAGTCGGTAGGCTTGTGAAAAGAATTGTGAAACGGCTTTACGCAAAAATAACTCTAGCCGTGTTCTTTGAATAACCCTATCATATGCATCAATTCTGTGTTGGCTTGCTTGAGTACGGTTGGTACTCACCCTTGCTATACGCACAAACCTCCAGTGATGGAAATGAAGAGCCGAGAGACCCCTACGCGTACTACCGGAGGGCGAAGGAACGACGGCGCATACTAGACCTTAGCCCCGGTCGTTGCACGTGGCAATTGACGAGCCTGCCTCTTTCCCATTGCCTTATCTAAATTCTGTTTTATGTTGTATTCGGACCATAAGGTCACTGGGATGAACAATGCCTTCGGGCCTATTAATGTAATAATGGTATTGTAAGACTATTCGTGCATGCGCACTTGATTATCCAGATCTTGTATTCGTGGGTACCAACTACTCGATCCGGGAAATGGTACTATGAACACGAAAGATTCCCGCCTCAAAAACGGGGGTCCACAGGCTGGTATCGAGCCATGCGACCGTAGGCTAAGACCAAATGGCGCCCTACCCCTAACTAGATGGCTAAAGGGAAATATCCCTACAATAGGATCGTTTTAAACTATTATTTCCGAAAATGCAAATATATCTTTTCTACATCTGTATTTCTTTTTACCAAATGATTATGATAGCTCTCTCCCGCTAACCCTAAGTTGCACGTAAGCGAGATGTCAAACCACGACGGAACACAGGAAGTCACTATTCCGCGAGATGAGGGGTTCGTGGTACAACTTCAGTCCCTACTATGGTGTTTGAGGTACCCGGAACCACCCACTTATCACACCAAAAGACATGGCTCCGAGATGTATCCAGCCTGGGAGGCAGCCATATCCATAGAAGCCCGCATGGGGAGTGAGACATCCTACGCTTCCACACTCGCTACCACCGGGACCTAGCGAGCGGCTATTCGGGATGCGGCTCGCGAGGCCTTCCTTCGCCTTAATGCGGAACACCGTGCCGAACTCACAATGACAGAGTTCGTGCATCATCCTTACCGCGAAGAGGGCAACCCGGTCTGCACCGTGGAGGCTACCCCCTGCTGCTACAACCCGATGGTCACGCGTCTATCACGTTGGGTGAGGCAGCGACGGCATTACGAGGAGGCCCGCTCGAGATCAACGATCGCGTCACGCCTCAATGATCGGTCAACGCCACCAAGGCGTGGGAGACCGAATAAGCATCTCTGGGAGACTCATTGCAGGCAAATGGCGCCAGTACGAGCAACTCTCGGACCGCTACATGGCCCGGGGGGAAGCTCTGGTAGAGCTGGAAGAGCAGCTCAGGAAGAGCAAGCAGCAGATCAACCAGCTGGAGGAGCAGCTGCACACTCATCCTGTCTACGCTGCAGGTACTTCCACCGAGCTTGTGCCATCACCTCCTGCCCCTGTGCCCGACCATTATTACCTTATGACTCCAGCATGCTTGGATACCTTTCAAGCCATGATGGAGCAAGCTTTATGTTGAGCACGGGCACACACGTGCACAGTGGACACCACTTCTTGCCGCGTCCATGGGACCCACCCGAGCTCCGTACCCGGTACCCTCCGGGCGGGATCGGAGAGGGTAACCCCATCCAGATCTACACCGACACGGAGTCTGAGGCAGAGCCCATGGAGATCAAATGGGAGTCTAGCGACACCGACCCAATGGAGGAGGAAGCTCCCCCTCGTCGCCTGACTCACACGGGAGGCCCCCTCACCCGCCAGACCGCTCGCAAGAGTACGCGGCCACCGAGTCGGAAGATTCGGCGTGACTCCGAGGCCACCACCTCCGAGCCGTGGGGACTTCGGTTTGCTTCGGCAGCAGACCACCCACTTCCGGCGCCTGGCTCTTGCGGATGGTTGGATGACTAGGCGGAAGGACCTTCCCAGCTCGGCGGCACGAACCACTCCCTAATCCCCCTTAATTAGTTGATGTAGTTGGACGATATAACTATTGTTGCTATCTGGCATGAAGGACTGTGTGTGTGTCATCCGTGTACCCCTTATGTAATATGATGAACCGAGCATCGCCTTGCGATGTCTTAATTCGTATGCTTATTATTATTTCACCTTGTCTATTGATTGAAGATCAGTCGAAAGAACTTGAAGAAAAATTCCCCGTGAGCTATAACCTAAACTAGTCCGATCTCTTAATTCATCTCCCTTCTTCGGATGGCACATCGTCGCAGAGCCGCGGCAACCAACGAAAACCCGTCGGAACCCAACCCCTCCACCCTGGCGGAGGTCATGGCTTTGCGGACCCAGCTACTCCAAGCGATTGCTAATAATCAAGGAGGTCGAGGAGGATCGAGTGCAGGAGAATTCATGAGGGCTAAGCCACCCACTTTTCCACGGCCGAAGAACCTATGGATGCCGAAGATTGGCTAAGAGTGATAGAAAAGAAGCTAACCCTCGTCGAGTCCGAGAAGGCGATAGAGTTGTCTTCGCTACTAACTAGCGGGAGGGCCCCGCAAGTGGCGGTGGGACACCTACAAGGAGACACGAGCCGAAGACGCCGGCGAACCAACATGGGAGGAATTCACGGCTGCGTTCCGTGAGAATTTTGTGCCAGTGCGTTATGAGGATGAAGAAAACGAGTTCCGCAGACTGCGTCAAGGGAACACCTCAGTACAAGAATATCTGAACAAGTTCACCCAGCTTGCCCGTTACGCCACCAGTGACACAGCGAGACGAAGAAGAAAAGATAGACAAATTCATTGAGGGACTAAATGACGAGCGGGGGACCGATGATCGGGCGGGATCACACCGGTTTCCAAAGCCTCATCAACAAGGTCGTCCGGCTTGAGCATGACCAAAAGGTGGTAGACAATAACCGCAAGAGGAGGCTCGCTATGGCTCGCCCATTCCGAGGAACGCCACAACGCCCCAAGGGAGCCACCCCGTCGGATGGAAGCCAAACGTCCCGGCAGCCGGACGTTCTCTCGCTTCCGACCATATCAACAGTCGGCTACACCTCGGCTTCGTACACCCACACCAACCCTAGCCGCTCCAGGAAGAAGGAATGTGAGCTGCTTCAATTGCGGAGAATTCGGGCACTACTCCAATAGCTGCCCAAAACCACGCAACACCCCTGTGCGCACCGGCGCCAATGCAACACCCGTCCGAGGAACCCCCCCCTGCGCGGGGACGAGTCCATTCAGGACCCCGCTACCCAACGAGGCTGCCACCGGGTTTCGACGTGGCCAGGTGAATCATGTGCGGGCGGAAGAAGCACAGGAGGACCAGAGCGTATTGATGGGTATGTTCTCTATCAACTCTACACCAGTTAAAGTTTTATTCGATTCTGGAGCCTCGCATTCATTCATATCTTCCCAAGTAAGCAAACAACACCACCTACACCAAGTAGCACTTAAGAGGCCTATGTTGGTACATTCACCTGGGGGAGACATAACCGTATCCCATGCCTGCATTAATGTGCCCATACGGATTAGAGACGTGGTGTTTCTCTCAAACCTTATGGTGTTATCGCCCCAAACCATAGATGTCATACTCGGAATGGGTTGGTTGACCAAAAATAATGGAATTATAGGCTGTCGAAGGGGAAGTCACGGTATCCACCCCGTGGGGATCACCGATGAGCATAACTATGGATCAAAACCCAAAGCTATGTGAACAAGCTGCGGGAGTGTTCACCATGCTACCTCTAGGCGGAATGCCAGTAGTACAAGAATACCCGGACGTGTTTCCCGAGGAATTGCCCGAAATGCCCCCGGATTGCGACATAGAGTTTATCATCGATCTAATGCACAGTACTTGCCCCCATATCCAAGAGGCCTTATCGAATGCCGGTCAACGAGTTGGAGGAACTCAAGAAGCAAATAAGAGAACTACAAGAGAAGGGATTCGTACGCCCCGGCTCTTCTCCTGGGAGCCCGGTACTCTTCGTCAAAAAGAAGGATGGGAGTATGAGAATGTGTGTGGACTACCGATCGCTGAATGAAGTAACTATCAAGAACAAGTACCCGCTGCCGGATCGATGACCTATTCGATCAACTTAAGGGTGCGCAGGTGTTCTCAAAGATTGATCTACGGTCGGGATATCATCGGTTGAAGATTAGAGTGGAGATATTCCTAAGACGGTGTTCTCTACACGATACGGCCTATACGAGTTCACGGTGATGTCCTTTGGATTGACCAATGCCCCGGCATATTTTATGAACTGATGAACAAGGTATTCATGGAGTACCTGGACAAATTCGTAGTGGTATTCATCGACGATATACTTATCTACTCCAAGAACGATGAGGAACACGCGGAGCATCTACGACTAGTACTGGAAAAGCTACGAGAGCACCGGCTGTATGCAAAGTTCAGCAAATGCGAGTTCTGGCTCAAGGAAGTCGCTTTTCTCGGCCACGTGGTTTCAGCCGGAGGAGTAGCGTGTAGACCCCGCCAAGGTCGAAGCCGTTATGGAATGGAAGGCACCCAAGTCGGTGACGGAAGTTAGGAGTTTCTTGGGCTTGGCCGGTTATTACCGACGGTTTATCGAAGGGTTTTCCACTGTAGCCCGACCTATGACTCAACTTCTGAAGAAGGAAAAGAAGTTTGAATGGAATGAGAAGTGCCAAAAAGCCTTCGACCAATTAAAAGAAAAGTTAACCACTGCCCCAATCTTGTCCTTACCCGACAACCGGAAGGACTTCGTGATGTCTTGTGATGCATCCCGGCAAGGGTTGGGAGGAGTGTTAATGCAGATGGGAAGGTCGTAGCGTATGCCTCGCGACGATTCGACCCCACGAAGAGAATTATCCCACACACGACACTGGAATTAGCCGCGGTTGTACACGCATTGAAGATCTGGAGACACTATCGATCGGGAACCACTGTGATGTGTATACCGATCACAAGAGCTTAAAATATTTCTTTACTCAGCCTGATCTCAATCTACGACGAGGCGATGGCTGGAGTTGATCAAGGATTACGATCTAGGAATCCACTATCATCCCGGCAAGGCAAATGTAGTGGCCGATGCGCGAGTCGCAAAGCCCAATGCAACCACATGGGATTGGGAGGTATGGCCGCGAACTTCAAGAAGAAATGGCTCGACTCAATCTGCACCCGATTCCTCACGGAGAAGTGAACTCACCGGAAATCCAACCCCTACGAGAACTCAAATAGAGGAAGCCCAAAAAGGAAATGAGGAAACCCGGAAATCAAGGAACGCATGGCCGCGGACGCGCTAAGGAGTTTTCGGTAGATGACAAGGGAATCCGTGGTACAAGAAAAGAATCGTGTGCCGAACGAGGCGGTTTGAGAGGATTGATCTTAAAGGAAGCCCACGAATCGGCATATTCGTTACATCCAGGAAGCACGAAAATGTACCAGGATTTGAAAGGAGAATACTGGTGGCCTAATATGAAGAGGGATGTAGCCGAATACGTAGCCATGTGCGATGTGTGCCAAAGGGTGAAAGCCGAACATCAACGCCCAGCTGGCTTGCTGCAGCCACTCAAGATTCCCGAATGGAAATGGGACGAGATAGGCATGGATTTCATAGTAGGACTACCTAAGACTGCGACTGGTTACGATTCCATTTGGGTAATAGTAGATCGGCTCACCAAGACTGCCAGATTTATTCCCGTGAAAACTAACTACAACAGTGCCAAGCTAGCGGAACTATATATGAGTAGGATTGTGTGTCTCCACGGTGTACCAAAGAGGATTATATCGGATCGTGGTACCCAATTCACATCTCATTTTTGGAGCAAGGTCCACGAGGCACTCGGCAGTCACCTTGCCTTTAGTACCGCTTACCACCCGCAGACTGACGGACAGACTGAGAGGACGAATCAAGTGCTAGAAGACATGCTGAGAGCCTGTGCGTTGGATTTCACCAAGGATTGGGAGAAATGTTTGCCGTACGCTGAGTTCTCCTACAACAATAGCTATCAAGCCAGTCTGAAGATGTCGCCAAACGAAGCTCTATTTGGTCGCCGATGCCGAACCCCATTAATGTGGTCAGAAACCGGTGAACGAACCGTATTCGGGCCTGACATAATCAAGGAGGCGGAGGAAAAGGTTCGCTTGATCCGGGACCGACTACAAGCTGCTCAATCACGACAAAAGAGCTACGCGGATACTCGACGGAGAGAATTGGAATTTAAAGAAGGTGACTACGTGTATCTAAAGGTCTCACCACTACGGGGAACCCGAGATTCAAAGTCAAAGGAAACTCGCACCACGATACGTGGGCCCATTCTTGATAAGCGCTAGGAGAGGAGAAGTGGCTTACCAATTGGAACTGCCCGAGAACCTCTCTGATGTCCACCCAGTGTTCCACGTGTCACAATTGAAGAAATGTTTGCGAGTACCGAAGAGCAAGCTCCTTTAGAAGCCATCCATGTCCACAGTGATCTTACTTACCCGGAGCATCCAATCAAGATACTAGACGAGGCGAAAAGAAGACACGGACCAAGTCATGGCGCATGTACAAGGTACAATGGAGCAATCACACGGAAGAAGAGGCTACCGGGAGAGCGAAAAGTTCTGATGAGAATACCCACACCTACTCGCAAGCCGGTAAGAAATCTCGGGGATGAGATTTATTGTTAGGGGTAGGTTTGTAACATCCTGAAAATCGGAGAACCGAAATCGGAACGTAAAAATCGAACTTTCAAAAACCGTGGCTTATTGCTTCTTCTCGGGTTTGTTGCTTCTTATTTGCCACCTCGATTGCATAAATTTAGTCGTGATCAATTCCCTTTTCGGTGTATTTGGAGTTTTCGGAGTTGACAAAACGGTGTTGCGAAAGCCGCATCGGGGTTTTAAAAAGGAATCCGGGAAAGTGCGGATTTGCGAAAGCGCATTTGGGAAGTATAAAATAAAATTTTGGTTGGGAGAAGATAAATTAAAACAAAAAATAAATAATAAAATTCTCGGGAGGCGTACTCGAAATTTGGGAAATGTATTTTTATTAAAAATGGGTAAATTATGAAAATTAGGAAAAAGAATTTAAATAAGTATGCAAAATAATTATGGAAAAATGAAAGTCAAGAAAAAGTTTAAAATATAAAGTTAAAAATTATTTTTAGAATATTAGGATTTATTTTGGAATTTTTAGAAGGAAAGAAAATAGAAAATGGGAAAAGAAAATAGAAAATCAGGAAAAAGTGAAAATGCACTTGTTCATTGGTCACAAACGTTCGACACCGTACGGCCCCGCCGCGCGCGCGCGCGTCGCCGCCGACCGTACGCGCGCCGCCGCCGCGCGCGCCACGCGCGCGCCGCGCCCAACCGCGCCTCGGCCCTACCCCCGCGCACGCGCGCGCCGGCCGCGACCGCCGCGCGGACCCCGCGCCGCGCGCCGCGCCCGCCCGCGATGCGCCCGCCCGTCCAGCCGCGCCCGCGCACCGCGCGCTCGCCGCCACGTGGCCGAGCCACGCCCGGCCCTACCCGCGCGCGCGCGCGCGCCGGACCCCGCCCGCGCCGTGCGCTTGGCCGCCGCGTTTCGCCCGCCGTACCGGCCCTCCCCGTGCGCCGCCGCGTGTCACCGCCGCGCGCGCGCGAGCCGGACCCCCTCCTTCCACCCCGCGCCCGCGCCGAGCCCCACGCCGCGCCTATAAAAGGGCGGTGCCCGCCGATTTCACCGCACCGCCGCCGCTTTTCCGCCGCTTCCCGAGCACCGCCGCCGAGGGCCGCCACCGTTGCCGTCGCCGCCGTGCGCAAGTCCATTCCCGTGCCCCATTTGCTCCTACCCGAGCCGCCGTCGCAGTAAGCCCCCTTTGCGCCGCCTTGTTCCTCACTGCCGCCGCCTCTGTTTCTCCTCGGCACCGGTCGAACACCTTGCGGGTATTGAACAGTGCGCAAAGAAAAAAAAAAGAAAAGAAAAAGAGAAAAAGAAAAATAGGGAAAAATTAGGAAAAATTTGGAAAATTTGGAAAAATATTTTGGGATGACTTGAGTAAAATTTTGGGCAAAAATAAATTATTTTCTCGCATATTTTCTCGGTGCAAAGTTTGAAAAATCGGAATCGGACGTTTCCGAATTCCATTTCGCATCGTTTTTCAATCCGGATTCCGTTTAATTCTTCCCCGCCATCGAAATAGGTTTCGCTTTTGTGCTCAAACCCTCAAATTTCGAGCACGAATTTTCTTCGCTGATATTTTCAAACGTAAATTCCAAATTTAATTGCGATCGCCGACTTTGCGAAAACCCTAGGTCATCGGTTCGATTCCAAAAGCCCGGATTGTGGAGATTGTGGCAATCGGGTATCTACATGGCAAGCTTATCCGACTGGAGATAGGGATAGGTTGTGCCTACCCAAATATGTAAATCAACTACGACTTGGGTATTACGTTGCCGATTAGATAAGGCAACGGCTCATAGTCATAGTTTGGTAAGATTGAAGAAACCAACTTAGAATAAGATAGAGTTTCCGACTTGTAAACCCTTCCTCCCAAGACTATATAAGGGGGTAAGGGGCGTCCCTTGAGGGATATTCGAACACTAGATCTCGAGATTCAACTTCATAGGCGAAGAGCTTTAGATCACGAGATCAATAAAAACACTCGGCGGATCGAATCCACCGAAACAGAGTAGGGTATTACCTCACGAGAGGGCTGAACTGTCTAAATCTTCTTTTCTCCTAACCCATTGTGCTTGGCGATCTCATTGCGACCCCATAAAATATATTGCCGAAACCAAGTTTCGGCGGTTGGCGCGCCGGGTAGGGGGCCGCGCGTCGAGACTACTTCAACAAATCTCGCCGACAAGCGTGATGGGATCTCCTTCAAGAATCGGCGACTTCGCCGCCAACTTCGCGGCGAATCCTCCTTCGACTCGGATTCGAACCGGTCGAAGGGAAAGACCCACTCGGCGCCGTTCGGGCTCTCCAACGGCGCGAGATCTTCGACAACATCTTGAAGACCAAGATGCGATCCACCTTTTCCGACGACGGACTTCACTCGGCGCCATTCGGATTACCGAATGTCGCCGAGATCTGCGCCAATCTTCTTGCCTCCCGACGGAAGCAATCTACTCGGTGAAGACCTTTCGGTGCCGTTTGGGTTACCAAACGTCGCCAAGATCTACAACTACTCTCTCCCGAGTTGGAGGCGATCCACTCGGAGGAGCTGATCCCCCAAGCTCCGACTCGGACGGAACGATCCAGATCCGGGTTACCCAGATCAAGGGAGGTCGTGTCATCTTCCCGTCCTTTGGCTCTTGTTCATCTTCGAGCTCAACGGATACCTCAGCTCCGCCGCCGACAATCTCTACGGCATCCCTTCGACGAAGCCGACAACTCCGACGCCATATGGATGCGAGCCGAAGTGCTTGACGTCCTCATGGCGAGCCGGATGAGTCCGACTCAGCCATGGCTAGAAGGCTTGCCGAAGAGGAGTGAGCGAGTGGAGCTTGAACGCAAGACACCGAAGAAGACAAACAACGCAAAGATGAGGCCGACAAAAGGAAGCGGGATCTGCGTGCGGCAGGGACGATCCGCCGAGGCCATCCTCCAAACACGGGTTCGCAACACCAATGTCTTCCAGACGCCACAGCGAACGCCGTCGCCGCACTCACGCTCTTGGATACCGTCATGGAGACGGCCCGCCAACGTAACTCCTATACTTGATAAGATCAAGACCATCGTTGCCGCCACGGCCAACGGACCTCCCACCACTTCGGCGCGGAGGCCGACGAATCCGTGGCCGAAACGCCGGACAAGAGCCGGCTCCCACCCCTAAGGTCGGAGACTACGGGAGGCCCGAGCCGGCTCGGTCGTCAACTAGGCCAAGAGGCCCACCTCCCGAGTCCACGCCGAGGCACCAAGAGCGACGGTCGACTCCCGCCGCAAACGACATGGACGTCCACCTCCACCACCGAGTCCACCGCAACAATTCCAGCTACCCGACCGGTCAACGAAGACCCCGCCGAGTGATCTGCGGGAAGTCCTCGACCGCCGCTACCAAGAGCGCGACCGTCACACTCGGGAAGATCGGAGGGGATCACCGATAGCGGCGACGATGGAGTACCGGCCTTCACTCGGGAGCTCCGCCGGGTGCATTGGCCGAGTGGCTTTAAGCCCACGGGATAGAAAGGTACGATGGCAAAACCGACCCCGAATCTTGGTTAACTGTATATACCCTTGCCATCCGAGCGCGGTGTGGCGACAACAAAGCCATGGCGAACTACCGCCCGTGGCCCTCGCGAACTCGGCGAGTGGCTCACCACCGCCAAGAGGCTCAATCGGCTCGTGAGCGAGCCGAGGACCACTTCGTCGCCAACTTCCAAGGCACCTTCGAGAGGCCCGGCACGCACTTCGACCTTTACAATGTCATCCAGCCGGACGAGCCTCGAAGGATTACATTCGTCGCTCTCCGAGAAGCGCAACAAGATCCCGAACATCACCGATGACATCATCATCGCCGCCTTCCGAAGGGAGTCCGTGATGAGCCGCTTATCGGCAAGTTCGGACGCAAGCCACCGAAGACGGTGAAGCGGATGTTTGAGACGGCGAATTCATACGCCAAATCAAACGACGCCATCAAGGCCGCCCGTCAAGATCGGCCCGACGGAAGAGAGGACAAGCAAGCGGGAGGAAGCCGAAATCCTAAGAAGGATGGCGGCAACAACAGCAACCAGGGCCCGAAAGATCGCAAGCGCCGATCGAAGACACAGTGGCCGCAACCTCCAATACTCAACGCCGTCCCCGAGTCGCCGCCTACGACGCCATCATGAACGCCCAGTGCACCCACCATCCGAATCACAAGCACGCGGCAAAGGACTGCTTTATCTACAAGCAGTTCGCTGAACAGTACGCGGCGCGGCTCAACAAGAAGCCGACTGACGAGGCTGGCCCGTCCGGCGCCAAGAAGAACAATGCGGTTGAGAATGCCGAACCTTTTCAAGATCCAGTGGGGAGCTCAACCACATCTTCGGGGCCCGTTAGCTTATGAATCCAAGAGGAAACAAGCTAACGACCGGGAGGTCAACGCGGCTCAACCTGAAGTCCCTCAATATCTGCGATGGTCGGAGGTGGCCATCACCTTTGACCGCTCGGATCATCCTGACCGAGTGGTCCATCCGGGACGCTATCCACTCGTCCCGGACCCCGTAGTCCGCAACATCGAGCTTAAGCGCGTCCTCATCGACGGGGCGCGCCCTCAACATCCCGTTTGCCAAGACTATGGACGAAATGCAGATCCCGAGGGCCGAACTCAAAGCAAGCTCAGCCCCTTCCACGGAGTTATCCCGGGCTATCTTCAACACCACTCGGGCATATCTCTCTCCAGTCACCTTCGGAGCCCGAGAGAATTTCCGAACGGAGAACGTCACCTTCGAGGTGGCCGACTTGAAACGGCATATCATGCCATCATCGGAAGGCTGCGCTTGCCAAGTTCATGGCGATCCCTCACTACACTTATCTTTGCATGAAGATGCCGGGTCCCAACGGCGTCATCACTCTTCGCAGCGATGTGAAGCAAGCCTTCGCCTGCGACAAGGAAAGCTGCGACATGGCCCAATCTCGAGAGAGATTACGTGGCCAACAAGAAGTCCGATTGGCTGCATCTACTTCGGCGAGAGGGCGAAGTCCCCGCGAAGAAGATAGCCAAATCGGGATCCGGCGACGCCAAGACCAAAAAGATCTCGCTTGATTCGTCCGATCCCTCCAAAACTGTTGTAATCGGCGCCGACCTAGATCCTAAATAGGAAAGCGCGCGTCACCTTCCTCCAAAATAATAAAGATGTTTTTGCTTGGAAACCATCGATATGCCCGGAATTCCTAGGGAGGTGATCGAGCACTCTCGAACGTCAAAGATGACGCCAAACCAATTAAACAACGATTACGCAGTTCGCACGGGATCGAAAAGACGCGATCAAAGAAGAACTTGCAAAGCTCTTGGCTGCCGGCTTCATTAAAGAAGTCCTTCATCCCGACGGCTAGCCAATCCAGTCTTGGTCCGCAAGAAGACGGGCAAGTGGCGCATGTGCGTCGATTACACCGACCTCAACAAGGCCTGCCCCAAAGATCCATTCAGCTACCTCGTATCGACCAAGTTGTCGACTCAACAGCCTGGCCGCGAACTCCCGAGCTTCTTGGATTGTTACTCGGGCTATCACCGATCGATCGAAAGAATCCGACGCTTGAAGACATCTTTCATCACGCCGTTCGGGGCCTCTGCTACATCACCATGCCTTTCGGCCTGAAGAACGCCGGAGCTACATACCAACGCATGATCCAAAGATGCTTCCGACGCAAATCGGCAAAAACGTTGAAGCTTATGTCGACGATGTTGTCATCAAGACCAAGCAGAAAGAAGACCTGATCGCCGACTTAGAAGAAACCTTTGCAAACATCCGGGCCTTCGAATGAAGTTGAACCCGGAGAAGTGCACCTTCGGCGTCCCATCGGCAAGCCGCTCGACTTCATGGTATCACACCGCGGCATTGAAGCAAACCCGAGAAGATCAACGCCATCTTAAACATGAAGCCCCGAGTAATCGAAAGACGTCCAAAAGCTCACTGGCTGCATGGCGGCGCTAAGCCGTTTCATATCCCGACTCGGCGAGCGAGGCATGCCCTTCTTCAAACCTGCGAAGAAGACAGACGACTTCCAGTGGACCACGAGCCGACAAGGCCTTTGAAGACTTCAAAGAGTTCCTTACCACGCCACCCGTCCTAGCTTCACCTTAGCCCCGGAACCCCTCTTGCCGTACGTTTCAGCCACTCACCAAGTGGTCGCACGGTCCTTGTGGTTGAACGAGAAGAAGAAGGATGGGCCCGGAAGATCCAAAGACCAATTTACTTTGTCGGCAAAGTATTGGCGGGAGCCAAAATCCGATACCCCTGTGTACAAAAATTGCTTTATGGTGTTCTAATAACCGCGAGGAAATTGGCACACTACTTTCGGGTCACTCGGTCACCGTCATCACCTCTTTTCCACTCGGCGACGTCATCCACAACCGCGAGGCAACCGGCGCATCGCCAAGTGGGCCCCGGAACCGATGCCGCTGGACTTAACTTTTAAGCCCGGACGTCCATTAAGTCACAAGCCTTAGCGGACTTCCGGCCGAGTGGACGAACAGAAGAGCACGTACCTCGGGAAGACCTCCAACACTGGACCATGCACTTCGACGGATCCAAGAGGATCACCGGCTTGGGAGCAGGAGTTGTGCTGATCTCCCGACGGGAAAGGCTAAGATATGCCCTTCACCTCCACTTCTCCGCCTCACACAACGTCGCCGAATACGAAGCTCTTTTACATGGACTGCGCCTTGCAGTCTCACTCGGGATTCGTCGACTTATTGTGAAAGGCGACTCCCAGCTGGTTGTCAATCAAGTGATGAAAGACTGGTCTTGCTTAAACGACACTATGGAGGCCTACCGACAAGAGGTCCGCAAGCTTGAGGACAAGTTTGATGGGCTAGAACTCTCACATGTCCGAGACATAACAACGAAGCTGCCGATGAGCTAGCGCAGTTCGGATCTAAGCGCGAAGCTGCTCCAACAGATGTCTTTGTCGAACATCTTTACGAGCCAACCGTCACCGCAAAGACAGCTCCCAACGAGCAAACCACGAACGAAGTCACCATGATCGATACCGACTGGAGGACGCCGCTCATCAAATTTCTAACTCAGCAAGAGCGCCGGATGACCGGGATGAAGCGTAACGCGTCCGGCGTCGTTGCCAAGCGTACGTCATGGTCGACTCCGATCTATACAAGAAAAGCCCTCTCGGAATTCTAATGAGGTGCATCACACCCGAAGAAGGGAAACAATTACTCCAAGATATCCACTCGGGCATATGCGGAAGCCACGCGGCGGCACGCACTCGGTCGGCAAAGCTTACGACAAGGATTTTTCGCTTACCGCGGTCTCCGACGCGGATAAAGTCGTAAGAACCTGCGAAGGCTGCGTTCTTTGCCCGACAAAGCCATGTCCCGCCCAGAGCTTCAAACAATCCCACTTTCCGGCCGTTCGCGGTATGGGGTTGGACATGGTTGGCCCTTTCAAGAAAGCCCGAGGTTTCACACACCTCTTCGTTGCAATCGACAAGTTCTCCAAGTGGATTGAAGCCAAGCCGCCGCCACAATCACCGCGACAAAGCACGGGATTTTTCCTCAACATCGTGCACCGCTTCGGCGTCCCAAACAGAATCATAACCGATAATGGGACTCAATTCACAGGAGGCATCTTCAAGGAATTCTGCGAAGACTTCGGAATCAAGATTCGCTACGCATCGTAGCTCACCCCAAAAGCAATGGGCATGTCGAGCGAGCAAACGGCATGGTTCTTCAAGGCATCAAGGCTCGCGTCTTCGACCGGCTAAGCCCTTACGCCGGCAAGTGGTTCCAAGAACTTTCCTCGGTTCTATGGTCGCTGCGAACTACACCCGGTCGGGCCACCGCCAAACTCCTTTCTTTCGGTCTATGGCGCGAAGCCATGTTGCCAAATGAGATGGAGTTTGAGTCCCTCCGGTCCGCAGCTTCAACGATGAACGCTACGACATCGACCGAGTGGATGACCTCACCCGATTGGAAGAGGCCCGCGAGGCGCCCTCATCCATCGGCCAAATACCTTCAAGGGCTCGAAGATACCACAGTCGCAACGTGCGAGCACGAGCTTTCATTGTTGGCGACCTGGTCCTACGCAAGATCCAGACCACCAAAGACCGACACAAGTTATCTCCCTTATGGGAAGGACCCTATATAATCGCCGAAGTGACTCGGCCCGGTGCCTACCGGCTAAAGCGCGAGGACGGGTCTATGGTGGAGAACTCCCGGAACATCGAACATCTTCGGCGGTTTTACGCCTAATTTGGCTAAGGCCTCATGTTTTCCTTGATTGCCAACCTCAAGCAAGATGACTTCTTGAGCTAGCAATGGGGCGATACACATATCAATAAAGCTCGAATTTTCCTCGTCAAATTTTTGTGCATAATTTGGTTTATCATTGTTTAATGTCCTTCGACTCGAGCTCAGTGTCTAAGGACTGAGAGTTTTCCGATGACCTAATCGAGCCTAGGCTTGATGACAGCCAGACGAAAACTACTTAAGAAATTTCACGCAAAAGCTCGAATCAAGGCATTGACATAAATAAACTAAAAATAGTCACAAAGATTCCATGTCAAGAGTATCACGATTACATGACATTCACAAAGCGAAGTCGAATATAAGTTCAAAGCTTGAAATTGTTTACTACATCCAAAGAGATCTTTTCGCCGCCTCTTGCGCCTCGCGAGCATATCTAAGGCCTGCTCATCGTTGTCCCCTCGCGAAGCCCTCCCGATTGAATGAATATCCACTGGGGTAGAGGGACTTGGTCTCGTGCAAGAGCCGACCAGCCCCCATGTTGGCGCTTCGGTGATGTTCTTTAGATACTGCTCGGGAGCGCCCGAAGCTTGTCGAAGATCTCGATTGGCTCAGCCGAGCTGGCCCCAACCCCTTGATCAAACAAGGCTGTCAAGATTGGTGCGGCGGCATTGGCGACCTCTTCCCGTATCTCGTCGCTGGATTTGATCCGCCCGAGTAAGACGTCATACCGGGCTCGGGTCTTCATCTTATAAGCTGCGAGGAGTCCTAGATCAGTCAAGGCACTCGGGAATGAAGCAAGACATGAAATTCAACTTCGAGAGAAGGTTACCTTCAAATTCGGCCTCCATCTCGGCCTTGTCGAGGCTGACCGCTTCCGGTTGGACTTGAAGCGAGTGGACCTCCGAAGAATTTTCTACAACGAAAGAGGATTATCAATGGACAAGATCAACAAAAGAATCACGATGAAGCCGAGAGAGCGGGCTTACTTCCGATTGATCTCGCGGAGGTCGAGGTTCGCTTCTCGAAGCTCCGAGATCTCCTTCCTTAAAGCGGCCTCCCTTGAAGCGGCCTCCTCCCGAGTGACCTTCACTGTCGCCGAACGTCCTCCAAGGAGTTTAAGTGAGGCACCGGCTTTTCCGCGCCTCGGATTTTGCCATTGAGCGGCAATATTCTTTCTGCATGCAAAGGCGTAGGATGATCGATCAAGGATAACGAAGATATAATCAAAAAGAAAGATGAAGGCTTACGTTGAGCGGTCGGGTCGCCTCGTTCGGGCTCTCGACGAGGGCATCCCTTTCATCCTTTTCAGCCTGCCGGTCCGAGGATGATGCCCCGTCTCTCGCCTTTCCGAGTCCCGCCACTTGATTCGATCGGAGGAACCTGGTCTCGAAGACGTAACCGGGATCTCTTCTACCGTGGCGGCAAATAAGAAAGACCAATGAAGACATGAAAGATTCAAAATTGAAAGAACAAAGGAAAGTTCCAAGCAAATCTCACCGGTTTCGGTGGCAGCCCGCCTAGGTGGGGCAGCCGGGCCCTTCTTCTTCTTCGGGCTCGTGCCGAGTGACCCTCGGGGGCGCTCGGGCCGCGCGTGGGCTTCCCGCAGCCGGCGGTTTCCGGTCGGGATATCCCTCGGGCGTGGGGCTCTTCCCGGGGCGTTCTCCTTCGAGGAGAAGGGTGCTTCTCCGAACGCTCGCACTTGGTTGCGGGCTCCGGGGTTTTGGCTCGACGGCCTTGGCGCTTCGGGAGAGCGGCGGCGGGGTCGGCCCCTCATCCCCTCCGACAGGATCTATATCCTGGGGTTTCTGCACAAGTAAATACAGCGAAGATAAAGAAAAGTTTTCTATGAAAGAGCTCGGGACTTTGGTTTCGAGCTTACCGGTTGATCGGCGGATCTTCGGTGCGGTCCGCGGCGATCGCCTTAGAGGCGGAGTCTCGACTGGAGGAGCCGGGACGTCGTCATCCGAGTCCTCAATGATCGCCGCCTTTTGCTTGCGCGCTTGTTCGAGTCCTCACTGGCGCCGCCCGCTTCCCGACCGGATCGGCTTGGATTTTTATCCCGCCGCGGCTTCTTAGCGGGCGATGCTGCGCGTCATCATGAGCCATCTTATATGGCTTGGAAATGATAGAGGCGTTCTCGCGAAGAAGGAAGGCGCAACGCTAAGCGACAAGACATCAAGATCGAAAGATACTATAAAGCAATCAATCGGCTTACGGAGGAGGAGGTCGATGGATGCTGAATGGAAGGACTGGTAGTATGAGGGCTCGCTCGACCGAGATCCCGGATGAGAAGAGCTTGTACATCCGGATCTTCAGGATCTCGTATGTGAGCGGATCCGGGTCCTCCCGATTGGGGTCTGTTCCGCCTTCGTATTCGAAGGCCGGCTTCGATCGCTCCCTGATTGGCGCCAGTCGGCACCTGATGAAATGCCGAGTGATTTGTTCCCCGCGAAGGTTCCTCTTCTTCATCGCCAGGATCTTCGCGAGCAGATCGTTGGCCTCATCCCATTCTTGGGCTACCGGGACGGTGCTCCAAGATGGTTTGGGGACAGGAGGAAGACCGACAAAGGAAGGGAGGCTGGGTTCAAGATTGCTGATGTAGAACCAGTTCGAGTGCCAGCCTTTGTTCGAGGATTTCAAGGGGAGAGAGAAGTAGTCTTTGCGGAGAGATCCGCGAAGCTGGAAGCCTGCCCCGCCAACGACACAAGGATGGTCCTTGTTCGGATGGGGTTTCAGGTAGAACATACGACGGAACAGATTGAAGTGAGGAAAAATGCCAAGGAAGGCTTCACATACATGAATGAAGAGTGCTATGTGAAGCATCGAGTTGGGGTTCAGATGGTATATTTGAAGACCATAATAGTCCAAAAGCCCCCGAAAGAATTCGGAGGTAGGAAGACTGAATCCGCAATAGAAAAAGGAGGTAAAGACAACGAGCTCACCGGTGTTTGGGGTCGGGAAGTCCTCCCCCGCCGCCGGGCGCCATTCCACAAGTTCCTTGGGCGGAAGCACTCCGTGCTTCACCATCTCCTTGAGGGTGTACTCCCTCACGTCTGAGGTGGCCCATTGGTCGAACGGAATCCTCTTTTCTTCCGCCATGAGAGCGAGGTTGTTGAGGAGCGGATCTGGCTGAGAAAGGTTGGATCTTGGGCGATAGATGTGGGAGTTTTGGCTGCAGGAGCTAGTTGTCGCGGCGAGCAAGCTTCTTGGCGGATGGACTGAGGAGCGCGCAAGCCTAGGGTTCTCCGCGATGAACTGATGAGCAGTATTGTGAGAAGGGGAATTTTTGGAAGATGAAGAGGCGGGGACGACCTCGTGTCTTTATAAAGAAAGATTTGAGGGTTGCGCTAGGTTTTCCGGTGAGTGGGCCGAGCCCATAAGGAAATCTACGGCCCAACTAAGGTGTGGTCTCGATACGTGTCCTTAGGGACTTAAGCGGATGAGCTTAAGCAGATTTGCCCCGGCAATATGCGCGTGTCCGAGTGCCCAATACCTTTAAAGATCCTTCCATACCGCGGTTTGTCTGACTTCATGAGAAGCTGACACGATGCAATTTGGAAGGTGACCAACAGCAGAGTTTTTATAGCCACCTTGGTGAACAAGGGCTGTTTGGTTTTTAAGCATTTGGTCGGGTAATCTAGCCGATGCTTGTTTGTTTTCCACCTTGGTGAAGATCTTTATAAGATTGAGACCAAGATTATGGCAAAAGCTGTTTAATAACTTGGTCATATTTTTCATATGATTGAAAGAATTTATTTTCCCATGAGGGATGATTAAAGTATTTGTTCGGGATGACTCGGGCAGATCTACTCGGATAAGCATGAGCTTACCGAGTGCTTTTTACCCGCTAGGGTTGATTGAGTTGTTATTCCGGGATTACTCGGCGAATCTACTCGGTTGAGCAAGAGTTTACCGAGTGTTTTTTTTACCCATGAGGGATGATTGAATTATTTGTTCGAGATGACTCGGGCAAATTCACTCGGTTGAGTATGAACTTGCCGAGTAATGAGATTTCTATGATTGCTTTAGCATGAGCTAGGCATCTACATGAGAATAATTTTTTATATATAGTTCTTGACTATATGCTTAGTCTATTTTTGACTAACCACATAGTCGGGGCTACACCTATAATTAGGTGCATCGGAGATGCACCTAGATATTTATTTTTTGAGAATTTTTATATATAAATTTTTCCAGCCCTTCACAGTCTTTGGAGCCACTCGGGAAGATTCAGGCAGAGATGATGGAATCACTCGGCGCCAAAAGCACTCGGTCGAGAGATTTTTGGTTGAGTGCCGCTTTGGTCCGAAGCGAGTTGTCTCGTCGACGAAAAGGACTCGGGGCTACTGTGGAGATTGTGGCAATCGGGTATCTACATGGCAAGCTTATCCGATTGGAGATAGGGATAGGTTGTGCCTACCAAATATGTAAATCAACTACGACTTGGGTATTACGTTGCCGATTAGATAAGGCAACGGCTCATAGTCATAGTTTGGTAAGATTGAAGAAACCAACTTAGAATAAGATAGAGTTTCCGACTTGTAAACCCTTCCTCCCAAGACTATATAAGGGGGGTAAGGGGCGTCCCTTGAGGGATATTCGAACACTAGATCTGAGATTCAACTTCATAGGCGAAGAGCTTTAGATCACGAGATCAATAAAAACACTCGGCGGATCGAATCCACCGAAACAGGAGTAGGGTATTACCTCACGAGAGGGCCTGAACCTGTCTAAATCTTCTTTTTCTCCTAACCCATTGTGCTTGGCGATCTCGACTGCGACCCCATAAAATATATTGCCGAAACCAAGTTTCGACACGGATTTTCCTCGCAACCTTTGTCCTAACTCGAGTAGAATTTTCGGCAAAACTTTTGGAGTTGTTTTCATGGCTTTTGTGGTTCTTTTCGATCGCTCGGTGTTTTGTTGAATTCTAACTAAATTCAATTGATCTTTCGCACGTACGGGTAGCGCCTGAAGAAACCGGCATCGACACCGCTGAAGATCCCACCCCTCAAGTGTGCGAGCAAGGCAAGTCATCACACTCTTTGAACATATTGATCCCAATTGCGAAATGATGTTATTTTAAACTCCAAACATGCATGCTATACAGAGTTACCTATACTTGTTATGCCATACCTTGTCATTGATTACCTTTAGAATTATTCCTTGTAACCCTCGATGTGATCAAATAACCAGAGAATAGCTTTGGCAAACTGCTTAGCCCTGCTAAACTTAGATTATGCATACTCATGACTTAATGAAAAAGCTTCGTGCTTGGGCAACTACCTTAGGGAAGGTAGTTGAGATTCGGCATGTGGAGACATGAGCGCCACATGGCCATGATGAACTAAGTTGGGTGGAAATTGAAAGTACTATACAAATGTTTTAGACGGGCGGCGGATGATTTGGGTGGATTCCGGAAAAGGCAAGTGCCGACCCCGGTCACGCCATGAGATAGCCGGAAACGAGCCATACAACCGTACTTCTCGAATGGGTATAGACCTAGCTGACTAGATAGTCGAGCGGAGGCAGTATCCTTGCATAGATGGTTCTCTGTGATGTGGTTATGGGATGAGAATGAGGCTGCGGCCTTTGTTATGAATGGTGGGATTAAACCGATGTTAATTAAACTTAAAGATCCGGAAAGACTTCCCTTACCCCGGTGCGCCGAACTCCTCTCACCGCTAGAAAAGGACGGCTAGAGTGCATGAGGGCTTAAGTTCATGGAGCGGGTACGCCAAAGCAAGGTTATCGAAAGGCTTTGCCGTGACCGTCTCATGTGTTGAGGCGTAGGCTCATTTGTTGGGCTGTCGCGAGTACGGGTAAAGTGTACATCCACGCTGTGTGAGTGAATCAATCTATTCGAATAGCCGTGCTCGCGGATATTGAGCATCGTGACAAGACTTTCGCTTGGCTAGATTTTTTTTAAACTTAAAACTGCTGGGATGGGTATGCATGATGGTTTCATTCGTTGGTGGATCAACTTCTCGAGAATGCGAGAAGGGTGGACTCCCGAAAAATCATGACGAACCGGAGATGGGAAGCCATCCTTGGGATCACGATGGATGGTAGACGAACCGTCGCCGGTTAATGAACTATGAAATTAAAACTTGATTTGGCTAGTCGGTAGGCTTGTGAAAACGGCTTTACGCAAAAATAACTCTAGCCGTGTTCTTTGAATAACCCTATCATATGCATCAATTGTGTTGGCTTGCTGAGTACGGTTGGTACTCACCCTTGCTATACGCACAAACCTCCAATGATGGAAATGAAGAGCCGAAGACCCCTACGCGTACTACCCGGAGGGCGAAGGAACCGACGGCGCATACTAGACCTTAGCCCTGCGTGCTCGTGGCAATTGACGAGCCGCTGCCTCTTTCCACCGCCTTATCTAAATTCTGTTTTATGTTGTATTCGGACCATAAGGTCCTGTGGATGAACAATGCCTTCGGGCCTATTAATGTAATAATGGTATTGTAAGACTATTCGTGCATGCGCACTTGATTATCTAGTACTGTATTCGTGGGTACCAACTACTCGATCCAGGGAAATGGTACTATGAACACGAAAGATTCCCGCCTCAAAACGGGGTCCACGACGGCGACAAGATCGAGATCGTGCCGCCGACAGTGCGGCTTAGTGTCGTCGGTGCCGATTTGCCACTTTGGGAAATCGAAGGCATCGATTGTTTATCTGGGAAAATCTGGCAAGCCGATTTTCTAAATGTGTCCAATTCAACAATACAGCCCATCGGAAGCGACGAGCCGCAGCTGCTGCTTTGAACAAGACATGGTGGAGGGCTCAAGCGTTCTCGGCGTAGCCACCGCGGACGAAGACGATGGCAAGCTAGGACAAGGCTTCACGTCGGCCGATGAGTTAGAAGAAATTGACATCGGCTCTGGTGATAAGCCAAGGCCGACATACATTAGCAAAAATTTATCTGCTCATTGTAGATCCCAACTTATTGAATTACTAAAAGAATATAAAGATTGTTCCGCTTGGGAATACTTCAAGATGCCCGGTCTTAGCCGATCGATAGTAGTCCATCAGCTGCCGATCAAGGCAGGATATCGGCCGTTCAAACAGCCTCCCAGGAGGTTCAAGGCCGATATGTACGACGCAATTAAAGCCGAAATCACTCGGCTATACGACGCAGGATTCATTCGGCCTTGCCGATACGCCGAATGGGTCTCGAATATCGTCCCGGTATTGAAGAAGAATGGCAAACTTCGGGTATGCATCGATTTCAGGGACCTAAACAAGGCGACCCCAAAAGACGAATATCCAATGCCAATAGCCGATCTGCTTGTCGACGCTGCCTCAGGCCACAAAATCATCAGTTTCATGGACGGCAACGCGGGATATAACCAGATATTCATGGCCGAGGAGGATATCCACAAGACAGCTTTTCGATGCCCTGGTGCAATCGGCCTCTATGAGTGGGTGGTGATGACATTCGGCTTAAAGAACGCTGGGGCAACATATCAAAGGGCAATGAATTACATCTTTCACGATATGATCGGCGCACTAGTAGAGATATACATTGACGACGTCGTCGTCAAGTCAAGAGAGATAGAAGGCCACATTGCCGATCTGAGACAAGTGCTGGAGCGGACGAGGAAATACGGTTTGAAGATGAATCCACTTAAATGTGCGTTCGGCGTGTCAGCCGGGCAATTCTTGGGGTTCCTCGTCCATGAAAGAGGGATTGAAGTCACACCAAGGAGTATTAATGCTATTAAGACAATTCAACCCCCAAAGGATAAAAACAGCTTCAGTCATTAGTCGGAAAGATAAACTTCATCAGACGGTTCATAGCTAACCTCTCAGAAAAAATGGAGCCGTTCACACCATTGCTTCGGCTTAAGGCCGATCATACCTTCACGTGGAGGGTAGAGCAACAGAAAGCGTTAGACAACATAAAAGATTATCTAAGCTCTCCTCCAGTTCTGATGCCCCCACAAAAGGGAGTGCCATTCAAGCTGTACCTGTCAGCCAACGACAAGTCAATCGGCTGTGTCCTAATCCAAGAAGTCGACGGCAAAGAGAGAGCCATTTTCTATCTCAGCCGGCGGCTGCTAGACGCAGAGACCAGGTATTTACCTGTCGAGAAGTTATGCCTATGCCTCTATTTCTCATGTACAAAGTTAAGGCACTATCTGTTGTCCAATGAGTGCACGGTAACTTGCAAAGCCAATGTAGTCAAGTACATGCTGTCGGCTCCAGTGCTCAAAGGAAGGATCGGAAAGTGGATCTTCGTGCTAACAGAGTTCGATCTAAGGTATCAGGCTCCAAGGGCAGTAAAAGGACAAGCCATAGCTGATTTCATTGTGGAACATAGAAACGATTCGATCGGCTCCGTGGAAATTATGCCTTGGACTTTGACTTTCGATGGCTCGGTATGCACCAACGGCTGTGGCATTGGCTTAGTCCTTATCTCGCCTAGGGGGCAAGCTTCGAGTTCGCTTTCGCCATTGACCCCCATGCTACAAATAACCAAGCCGAGTATGAAGCCGTTCTCAAAGGGCTAACTCTGCTCAAGGAGGTGGAAGCTGATGCAGTCGAGATAATGGGAGATTCATTGCTCGTCATCAGCCAATTGTCAGGAGAATATGAGTGCAAAAACGACGCACTGATGATCTATCATCGACAATGCCGGGAGTTAATGGATGGTTTTCGGCTAGTCACTTTGAAGCATATCCCTAGGGAGCAGAATACGGAGGCCAATGATTTGGCTCAAGGGGCATCAGGCTACCGACCGATGCTGAGAGACGTAGACGTAGGTGTGGTCACCATCACAACCGATGATTGGAGATTTGACGTCTACAATTATCTCAAAGACTCCTCTCAGTCGGCCACAAGGAAACTACGATACAAGGCGCTACGGTACATATTGCTCGGTGAAGACCTATACTATCGGACGATTGACGGCGTACTACTCAAGTGTTTGGAGGACGATCAAGCCACAGTGGCCATCGGGGAAGTACACGAAGGAATCTGTGGCACACATCAATCGGCCCACAAAATGAAGTGGCTACTTCGCCGAGCCGGGTACTTCTGGCCGACAATGCTAGAGGATTGTTTCAAATACTATAAAGGGTGCTAAGACTGCCAAAAGTTCGGCACGATACAACGAGCACCGGCGTCGGCCATGAACCCAATCATCAAGCCGTGGCCCTTCAGGGGATGGGGCATTGATATGATCAGCCAGATCAATCCACCTTCAAGCAAGGGGCACAAATTTATCCTAGTGGCCACAGACTATTTTACAAAATGGGTGGAAGCGATCTCCCTCAGAAAAGTGGATTCTAAGGACGCAATCGAGTTCGTCAAAGAACACATCATCTACCGATTCGGTGTTCCGCAAACAATAACGACCGACCAGGGGTCTATCTTTGTTTCGGATGAGTTTGTCCAGTTCGCCGACGGCATGGGGATCAAGCTACTTAACTCTTCACCGTATTACGCGCAAGCCAACGGGCAGGCCGAAGCATCAAACAAAAGCTTGATCAAGCTGATTAAAAGAAAGATCTCTGAGCATCCTAAGCAATGGCACACCCGATTGGCCGAATCATTGTGGGCGTATTGGATGGCATGCCACAGGTCAATCCAAGTCCCCCCGTACAAACTGGTCTATGGACACGAAGCAGTGCTTCCATGGGAAAGCGTCGTCGGCTCAAGGCGCATTCAGCTACAAGACCAACTCACAGCCAACGATTATTATCATCTCATGATAGACAAGTCGGAGGATCTCACTTTATCCAGAATGAAAGCTTTAGAAAAAGTAACAAAAGATAAAGAACGAGTAGCCAGACATTACAATAAAAAGGTTGTACCTAAATCTTTTGAGGAAGGCGAACTCGTTTGGAAACTTATACTGCCGATCGGGTCTAGAGACAACAAATTTGGCAAATAGTCACCAAATTAGGAGGGACCTTTCAAGATCAACAAATGCGTCTCTAAAGGAGCTTACATGCTAAAAGGGTTGGACGGAGAGATATTCGGAAGGGCCCTCAATGGAAAATATCTAAAGAAATATTACCCGAGCGTGTTGATCAATTCGTGAGTCGGCTATTGTCACAGCAGGCCGACCCACGACAGCCGATGCCTTGCAAGGCATCGCCTTTAGGCATTCGCATACACCACCTCATGCGCTCCATGATCGGCTCATGATTCCCCGACAGAGAAGATCAGAATGAATGAACGAATCGAACTCACAAATTTTGTCGACATCAAAGCTATCAACAAAACTTGGGGGCATACACATGTGCAAGACAATCGAAAAAAGCAGGCCGATTGCAACACAAAAATCAGGCTAGAGAAGTTGAAAAACCCCAATTTCAACACAAAAGTCAGGCGAAATCAAGAACATTAAAATGAACTTTATTCAAAATTGGCGTGAAGCCGTCTTTGATTACATGTTCGCTAGGTAGTCCCTAATGGCCGCCAGGGCTCGTTCAATGGGCTCCGCAGTCTCCATCTCTAGAGCATCCAGGATCAGGTACTCCAGCCGAGTGACCCTTATGTCGGTGGTCGTGGTCAGTAGCTCGTTCAAGTTGGGCTTGCCTACCTTCCAGCCGATCGAGGTGCGCGAGCGTCAAAGACGCCATGGGGGCAGCAGCTGAGATGCCACCAAGATGAACAGGAGGCCCGGCCGTCGGGTGACAAGCCTCCAACTCCCGAGCGTTTCCAGTTCGCCCTCACTCATCGGTCTTGGCTGACCGACGTTCGTAAGGTGTCTCCATGATCTCCAGGATCACCCGAAGCGGATGAGGCGGCTGCGAGGATATCCGTTCCTGAGTATTCGAAGGGAGGAAATGGCGAGAATAGATGAGTTGGAGAATCACCTGGTTCACTGACGAGCTCGAAGAAGCCATGGGAAGCCTTGCTGAAGACTTGGAAGACTAGGTGTTGTACTACTGGGGGTTGTCTCTTTCGGCCGTGAGTCATTCGGGAAGGGCCGGAGGAGCCCATTTATAGAAAGAAAAGATACGGTTTTTATATGTGAAAGGTCGCTGCCAACCCGAGAGTCGAAGTGAGAGTCGAAGAGATTATCATTAAAAGCGCAGGGAATCGTTGAATGGTCGACGACTGTGCAAGTCTGGATACCTATCGCCCAGGACTCACGGGTTCTTGAAGTACAGATTCGAGTGAATCGGCCTACGAAGACAGATCGGCAACGTAATCGGGTATTACCGGCCGATAACTAGCGAGACAGGTGTCCGAAGGATAAACGCTAAAGGTGGGCGCGTCATCTCGAGGTCGATTTCGAACCGAACAAGTTGAGACGCCGCACACAGCCAAGGGGCAACCTTACCTACGAACACAGCTGATTGTATCTACAAGCGCAAATAATACAGACTATCCGATTACATCACAGGAACAGAAGTACGGCACAGAAACGCGAGCTGACCTCATAAGGTCGGACAGTTTACAGTCTCATTTCTTCAGAAAATCGGCTATGGATGACAGCACCGTCCGTCTAATCTGGTCGATTTCGCCAATTGCCCTAAGGTCGTCGGCCTCGGACCCGGCCACCGATCGGGCGCTCCGCACCAAGTCGTGCAAATGCGCCACGGCCGCCCTGATGCCTTGGCGCTCGGCTTCAACCCTGGCCGGCAGATCAGCTATGTACTCCTCGTGGACGTCGATTTCGTTCGTAACTTGAACGAGATCAGCCACAAATTGATCCCGACGGGCGCGGAGTTGCTCAAGCTTGGCCACCGGTTCGTCTTCAGCGGTCAAAGGCGGCCTTCCGGTTCTCAATGGCTTCCTTTGTCGATTGGATGGAAGCCGACCGCGCTTGATTCTCACGGCGATCAATGATTCGCTGCCGGGCTCGTTCATATTTGAACGATAGGCTTCCATGAAGGTCGCCGCACGATGGCTTCGGCTAGGCGTCCGGCACTGGTCTTGGATGTCTCGAATCACGCGCGTATTCAGCCGCCGTCGACCACCGCGCGTCCCAATGAAGCTTCCACCAATTGCCAATATCGGCTAGAGTGGTCCTCAGGCCCTCAGCCGACGCTGCGAGCGCTTCCTTGCCGGTATCACCGGCTCCTCGAACTCCGACAAATCAAAGTTGAGAAGGTCAGCCACGTTCTACAGTGGAAAGAGAAAGGATCAGGGGCATGACAAAACCGATAGTTGAGATCAGTTAGCTTACCGTCGGCACCGTTGTCAGGGCTGTTGGCTCGGCTGGATCATCGCCCATGGCCGTCCGACCCTCTTTGCCGGCGTTATCGTCACTACCCCCAATAGGCGCAGTACATTCGCCCAACGCCTGGGGAGGAGCCGATGGAGATCGCGGGAGCTGCAGAAGAAAGGATTAGCGGATGAACCGATTGATTACCACAGACAAAGGGATGGGGGACGATTACCGGCGGTGCGAGGCGAGGAGTGCGACCGGCCAATTTTTTGAACTGCGAAGAACAGACGAATCAGGTGCAAGAGATCATCGTGAAACCAGGCCCAACGAAGTAAAAGCTTACCGGAGGACGTCTTGTCGGCGGGCTTGGGGCTGGCGGAACGTCGGTTGGGCGTTCTGGGCTCGGGACTCGAAGCCTCGGTTTCGGCCGTCACACGGCGGCCGTTGGCGCCTCCTCATTGATAGCAGCATCGAGGAATTGCTCGATGGCCGGATCCAGCAGGGGGAGGCTGTCGGCCGATGCGGCCGATTTTATCTTTTTCACCCTCTTGGGGGCAGGCGCGGCTGACAAATGCGGTGGTGGTGCCGTTTTTCTTTTCGGCGCGATCGGATGACGCACCTGCGCTCGCAACAGTGATGATAGTTTGGGCGCCCCCCAGCCGATGGCCGACGGAGCAAGGTCCCCTACATCCAGAACGCCTGGGTTATATTCGGTCGGGCGTTCGGAGTCACTTACCGTCGGCCGCTCTGTTTCCGTCTCCTGTAAAGTCAAAACATGAATGTTAAATCGGCTAATACGGCCGATGAGTGAATCGTAAGGAAAAATCGTTGGCTTGAAGCAGGAAAATACTGAGGGGATCTCATCGGGCAAAAGCAGGTCGATGTAGCAAGACGGCCGTTGGTGAAAAATGTGGCGTTTGAGTTCAGACCACCATCGGTCGTAACCGATGCTTCTCCTCGTCGACAGTGTGATTGCGTTGGCGTCGCCGAGGGGGACCGGCTATGTTCAGCAACCAATTCATTATCAGGTCTTGGCTGACCGCTCCCCTGGTTTCAATCTTATCGGCATAAAAAAAGCCGATGGGCAGTTGCCCAAGACCGAACTGCCTCGCCGCCGATACCGGGTAATAGAATTCATAGCTCCGGGCCGCTGATCGGCCTTGGTGGACCCCGGTCGGCAAGATGCAGGGAGACAGAGAGGCGATGAACAATTCTCTACACCTTGGGTTATCGGTTGAGTGGATGTCATCCCAGTTGAAATCAATCGGCAGCTCAAACGATCCCCGGTTTGGATAGAAATACCAAGTGCGGTTGTCACGGGACAGCCCATCGTAAAAAGCGTGAACCATTCGGCCAACGGCTCGGGCGATTGCTTTGAGCCTTCATGGGCGGCGGCGCTTCTCGTAGTTCATGCATCGCCCGGTGTCAATCTGGTACCTTCTTCGTCTTCAATCGGCTCTAGCCACGGAAATTTGGCGTCTGTCAGACGGGGTCGACCAGCTACATTCTGGGTAGCTAACACTAGCCAGATTTGGAGGAACCACCGGGGGCCACCGTGTTAGCGGGGCGTTGGCGCTATTTTCGTGGCAGCTTGATGTAGCATTTGATATGTGTAACCGAGGAGGTATTTTCCCGGCAAATTCCTTCCCGTCGGCTAAGATTTCGGCCATGATTTGCCAATTAGCGGTCGGCCCACGCTCGATCTGCGCAGAATACAAACTTTTCCAGCCACATCATCGGGAAGGCGGTGTATTCCTGGTGGCCGCTGTCCCGTCTTTCATGTTTTGGGCGATGAAGCCGCTCCATCCGCCGATAGCTTTGGTTTTGAACTGATGTTGGCCTTTTCGGTTCAAAACGCAGGGGTTAGCCGATGATTCGATGTCTAGCCCAGTTTTCATATATACATCAGCTAGTGTAATGGTCATCGGCCCTTGCCGAAAGATGAAGGCGTTAAAACTATCGTTCCAGAAGTAGGTCACAGCCGACAGAAGCGGCTCGTCTTTCTCCATGCCAGCGATGGATAATTCCAAGCATTGGGCAAGTTTTCTCTCTTCCCATTGGGTGTGCTTGGCTGACTGTATCCTTTTATACCATTCAGTCCAGGCTGCATCAGTGGATGGCCAAGCTTTGAATGTTCCGTTTCAATGGGAGAGAGATGGTTTGGCGGTGTTAAAAGGGATGCGGTTGGTTTCGGCTATGATTACATCAGTTGGGTCTGTGTTGCCGATAGGTCCGAGGAAATACTTCTCCGCTTGTGTCGAATTGGGGATAAGTACTTGGTGAGACAGATGCTACAGTCCGAAGAAGGGGAGAGGAGTACTAGTTAGGAATGATTGTGTTTTACGATTCAAGAATAGGAAAAGTACTAATTGGTAAGAATGTGGAATAAAATTCTACTAAAAAAATCACCGAACGAATCATTGATACGAGGATATTTGGAGAAGTAGGTTGAAAATAAAATTGTAGATCAAAAGTGAGTACCTGGGAAACTCGGTTGTAGCGGCGGCTGGAGCAGTTGCGGTGGTGGCAGCAGATGGCGCCGTGGTTGCGGCCGGCGCGACGGTGGTAGCCGGCAAGTTGGAGGTACTCGATGCAGCGGCGGAGGCTATCGGGAAGTTCAGGGGCGAAGATGAATTTGAAGAACGTGGTAAAGGATGTCGAGCGCCGATGGAGTCGCCGGAGGAGAGAAAGAAAGGGCAAGAAGTTTGTTCGAGAGGAAAGCCGAGCACACGTTGAAGGCGTAGGCGGTTCGACTGAGAGAGGTGGATATTTAAAGAGCACTTGGGGAGAAGCCGAGATGGTTCGGGCCAAGAAGGAAGCAAGAGTTTGAATAGGCGAGCAAATCCGCAACACTTCGTATTACGGACTTGGGGGCATGTGTTAACACTGAAATTTGGTAATTGAGTTCCTAAGTTCGTAAAGGCGGAGCGAAATCGGATCGGTGAAGAAAGGAATCGTATCGGTTAAAAGGGATCGGCTGCAGGGTTAGTCGGCTGAGGATGGGTTGAATGGGAGCAGACGACAGCCAATTCTGAAGTCCGGAAGAGATGAAGCCGCGTTCAGTATGGAAGCTTGGGGATAAATGAGAGATTCGGCTGTTAGTTATGCGTTAAAAGATATTGCCACTTATAGGATAGAGTCCTATAACAACAATTATATCTGTAATCTAGAGATTTGTTAGATTGTTAGTTGTAACATGGTATAGGTTCCGCTTGGGATAATATGGTGTTTTAAACAGTGGTCTAGATAGAGTCCAGGGTTGTTACAAGTATTTGTATTTCGGGTATAAATAGGACCCGAGGCCCTCTATAAAAGAACGATTTAATCAATCTAATCTTCGGTGCATCGCCACCCTTTTCTTTTAGACGAACACTCTGTTTGGCTTTGGCTGCATCATCTCGATCCCCAAACTCAGGTAAATGTTTGTCGTTAGTGATAAGATTATCTGTTTCTAATGCTTCCATCGCAATGATACATTAGGATTAGTGATTTTACTGCGTCATATATCATATAACGCATATGAATTAGGTCAATGTTTAGATCTATCTTGTAGTTGGCTCATTTCATCAAGAATGTGTGGTCAACAGGGCTAGGTCTAAGGGTTGGCTGGTTCATATGTGGTATCCACCATCTCAAGGAGTGTAAGTTGGTAGTAACAGATTGGATGTTTCTTTTGATACTTAATGCTGCATCAAGTTTGAACTATTGAGTCGTGTTTAGAACTATCAGTGATCTGCTCTTCTGGGATTTACACTATCTAGAGATAGCGTCGGGGTTTCAGCTGGCCTTATTTGCCCTAATATGTTTCTTTTAACATGATTGTTACTAGATTTGTATTAGGACTGCCTCTTATGTCAAGATCGTGTTCCTGGCGGATGATTCTTATACGTTTGATCCAGGAATATTATCTTCACATAAGGTTCATCGGAGTACCAGCCGATTCGCTGTTAGCTTTCCAGTATCGGCTAGGTTATTGATCTGTATATTTATTATTCTTTGCTATGTTTGGATCGGGCGGCTGATGCTGTCTCGGAGTATCCGACCCATTCCAGTCACTTGGCCCAAATATGGTCTAGAATAGCATATATACATCCATGGATTTCCTTAGCCGATCCCGTGAGGATCTAACCTAACGCTTAACGTGCACTATCTTTTTTTTCTTGTTGATTAGCAGATCAAGTCAACTGGCACGCCCTACACACTGTAGGCAGCCGAGAAGGACCTGCACTGGAGTCAAGTAGATCTCCCATGCCAGCGCGTGAGAGAGATTTCTCGTCAACAGATGGCGGAGATGGTGTCCGACGATGAGATCACGGGCTCTCAGGAGTCTGATGCTCACCGCAACGCGCGCCGTTCCCGTAACACGGGGAGGGTTGCATGGCATGAGCAGGCCCATCGGCCTCACGTTCAGCCCGGAGCCTGGAGTCTGACTTCACGATGGAGTTTGAGGGACACCAGGTTTTTCGGATGCTGGTGGCCAACTTGGTCGCCATTGAACATGCCCTCAACAGTCTTCCCGACTCCCCGGAGATCCGGAAGGTCATGGACATGACCCAAGCCGCTGCAGCACAGCTCAATGTCTCGGCCCTGTCTGAGCGCCCCCACTAGGAGTGCTCGACGCTCGAGGTCACGACAACAGCAGAGTGTCGGTCATTCGGCCTCCCCGAGTCCTGCGGCGGGCGCAGCCACGAGGATCGTGGTTCTCCTCGTGGGCTCGACACGACACTCCCGGAGTGCTCGCATGACCAAGCATCAAGGGAGCTCCCACACGGGTGATTTGCGTGAGGTGATTGCGCAGAGGATGGATGCCCGTAACACCATCGAGAGGCGCGCCACCGATCGGAGGCGCCAGGAGATACGACGACGGGACGAGTACGACCTGTTGCACGGACCTCCTAACGGCGTGCCCGATCCCGCACCCCGCCATGATGGCTTTGTGGCTTTCACCGCCAAGCTCCGGCAGGTCACGTGGCCCAAGGGTTTTCGCTCGACGGGGATAGAGTCATACGACGGCAAGACCGATCCCACCTTGTGGCTCTAGTTGTATTGCACGGTTGGTCGAGCTAAAAATGGTGATGATCGCGTCATGGCCAACTATCTCTCGGTCATGCTGGCGCCAATGGCCATCAACTGGCTTGCCGGTCTACCCGAGGACTCCATCGACTCGTGGGATGAGCTTTGTGATGCCTTCGTCGCCAACTACCATGGAACGTGGCAACGCCCGGCCACCTGCTACGACCTCGATCGAGTCCGGCAAGGCCCCACCGAGTCCATCCAGGACTACATCCGGTGTTTCTCAGAGTGCCGCAACTCCATTGCGAGCATTTCCGACAGCGACGTCATGCAAATCTTCTCCGAGAGTCTTCAAAGACCTTCCAAGTTGTTTCGCTTTCTCGCTCGGACGAAGCCAACCACCCCAGCCCAAGTGATTACCATCGTCGAGGGCTTCGCCGATGCTGAGGACGTCGAGAACCAGCTTATGGTGCCCGCTGCTTCCCGTCTCCCGAGGGAGTCAAAGGGAAAGGAGCAGGCTAGACCCGAGCGTCGCTCGCCGAGGAGGTCGGATCGCCGCCCGCGTTAGTGGGATTGGCGAGACAATGTGAAACGCAAGCCAACCAGGGAAGTTGCGGCCGTCGAGGGACCAAGCTCGAGGGGGAACCCTCGGGGGAAACATTCTGGGAAGTGCTGGACAAGCCGTGCTTCCTCCATCCAGACGGAAACCACACCATCCGACAGTGCTACTCCCACCAAGTCCAAATGGTCTAGGAGGCACAAAACCCCCGACCTCCAAGGCCGTAGAAGGGGAGGAGCGTAGATCCCAAGCGTCGGAAAGGGGACAAGCGATGGGAGGACGGCTTCCAAGAGCCAACCCGCACCGTCAACATGATCCTTGGCGGTGAGGCGACCTCAGAGAGTCGACACCAGCAAAAGCTCCTTTCTCGTTGTGTGAACACCATCTTGACTGACCCACCTGAGCACCTTCAATGGTTAGAGATCCTGATCTCTTTCTCTCGAGCAGACTAATGGACCGACGTCCCAAAGCTGGGTTGGTTCCTATTGGTGGTGGACCCAGTGGTGCTCAAGGTGTGCCTCAAGCGTGTTCTAGTCGACGGAGGGAGCGGCATCAACGTCCTCTTCAGAGGAACCCTTCATGAGCTCGGAGTCTCCCTCTCCACCCTTGAGCCTATGGACTCGTCGTTTTACGGCATCATCCCGGGTTGAGGAATCCTGCCCCTCGGTGTGATTTCCCTCCCCGTGACGCTCGGAACGTGGGAGAACTTTCACACCGAGTTTGTCAGGTTCTACGTGGCTGACTTCAAGACGGCCTACCATGCGTTACTCGGCCGTCCGGCCCTCGCCAAGTTCATGGCGATTCCCCATTACATGTACATGGTTCTCAAGGTGCCAGGGCCCCAGGGGGAATTCTCCGTGCGAAGTGATATCGCCACGTCCCACGCCTGTGAATCCGAGAGTCTTGTCCTCGGTGAGGCCGCCGACCCATCAGCCCGGGTAGGCGTATTTTCTCCCTTGTGTGCCGACCCAAAAGGGAAGGCACCAATGGTCGAGGATGACCCAAGTCCGGCACCACCAGTGTCGAGGCCCTCCGCTGGCTCCGCGGAGTACAAGGTCGTCTCCCTCTGCGACATTGATCCCTCCAAGACGGCACTGATCAGCTCACACCTCAAGGAGAAATAGGAAAGCACGCTCATCGGCTTCCTGCGTGCGAACATTGATATGTTTGCTTGGAAACCGGCAGACATGCCGGGAGTACCCAGGGAATTGGTCGAGCATGAGCTTCATTTTCCCCCCGATGCCAAGCCGGTCAGGCATAGACTGCGACAGTTCACCCAGGAGCGCAAGGACGAGATCCGGAAGGAGTTGACTCGATTTCTAGATGTGGGTTTCATTCAGGAAGTGTACCACCCGGATTGGTTAGCCAATCCGATCCTTTTAAAGAAGAAAAATGGGAAATGAAGAATGTGTGTTGACTACACTGATTTTAATAGGCATTGTCCTAAAGACCCGTTTACTCTTCTCCGCATTGATCATGTCGTCGACTCTACCACAGGCTGTTCCCTCCTGTATTTCTTTGATTGCTATTCAGGCTATCATCAGATAGGCTCAAAGCGTTCGACCAGGAGAAGACGTCTTTCATTACGCCATTCGGGGCCTTCTGTTACACCACGATGGCTTTCGGACTAAAGAACGCCGGCTCGACCTATCAGCGAGCCATTCAACATTGTTTAGCCAGCCAGATTGGTCGTAACATTGAAGCCTATGTGGATGACGTAGTGATCAAGACACGTATCCCCGACAATCTCTTGCCCGACATAGCAGAGACCTTCACGAACCTGCTCAAGTACCGATGGAAGCTTAATCCTGAGAAGTGTGTATTCGGCGTGCCTTCCGGGAAGCTTCTCGGTTTTGTCGTCTCCGAGCGAGGAATCGAGACCAATCCCGAGAAGATCTCTGCGATCCTGAACATGCGGAAGCTGTCCTGTGTCAAGGATGTGCAGAGGCTCATGGGTAGCATGACATCTCTCGGGAGATTCATCTCCCGACTTGGCGAGCGCGAAGCGCCATTCTTCTAGCTGGTCAGGAAGGGCAAGGATTTCCAGTGGTCGGAAGACGCCGACAAGGAGTTTGCCGACTTCAAGCACCTTTTGACTATGTCGCCAATCCTCACTGCTCCGAACCCCGGGGAACAGCTACTTCTGTATGTCGCCGCAACCACCACTGTTGTCAGCACGGTGCTAGTCATCGAGCGCGTAGAGGAAGGTCGCGCCTATCTGGTCCAGAGGCACATTTATTATGTATCCGAGGTCCTCAAGCCATCGATGATGCGCTATCCCCAAGTGCAGAAGTTGCTGTACGCTGTCTTCATCACCACTCGGAAACTGCGACATTATTTCCAAGCCCACAAAGTGGTGGTGGTGAGTGGATTTCCTCTCGAGGACACCATTCGAAATCGCGAGGCTACTGGGCGGGTAATCAAGTGGGCCTTGAAAATGGGTGAATTCTCCATCGATTACAAGCCGCGCAACATCGTCAAGTCGTAGGTCTTAGCCGACTTCGTGGCCGAATGGACAGAGATCCAGCTCCCGCTGACTTTCGAGTCGTGCCCGACCTGGACCATGTATTTTGACGGTTCTGGGGCTGGGGCTGGCATGCTCTTGGCATTGACGGAGCTGGGGCTGGCACGCTCTTGGACTCCCCGAAGGGTGAGCACCTCAAGTACATCCTCCAGTTACTGTTCAAGGCGTCCAATAATGCCGCCGAATATGAGGCTCTCCTCCATGGTCTTCGGATCACCAAATCCATTGGCGTTGAGCGCCTTATGGTTTATGGAGATTCGAAGCTAGCCATTAGCCAGGTCAACAAGGACTAGTCCTGTTCGAGCGAGAAGATGGATGCCTATTGCGCCGAGGTCCGCAAGCTCGAAGGCAAGTTCGTCGGCCTCGAGTTCCACCACGTCCTCGGGGACGTCAACTCGGTGGCCGACCAACTGGCCAAGTTCGGATCTTCCCGAGCAACGGTGCCATGGGGGATCTTCATCCACGAGCTGCACAAGCCGTCGATCAAGGACCCAGATCACCCAGAACCGGCCCCAGCGCAACAAGCTGAGTCAGTACTCGCCATTACTGACACCCCTGACGACTGGCGTCAATAACTCATAGAGTACACCACCACCAAGGTGCTTCCACCCAACAAGGCGAAAGCCGAGCGTGTCTCCCGACGCAGCAAGCAGTACATCATAGTGGGCCGCAAGCTGTTCAAGCGTGCGGCATCCACCTGAGTACTCCTGCTATGGGTCCCTCGGGATCGCGGAGCCCAGATCCTCGATGAGATTCATTTGGGCATCTGCGGTAACCACGCGGGCGCAAGGACGCAACAAAGCCTTCCGGCGGGATAATATTGGTCGACTACCAATGAAGATGCCAATGAACTAGTTCGGCGATGTCACGGATGTCACTTCTTCGCCAAACAGCACTATCTCCCGGCACAAGCCCTTCAAACAATCCCGTCATCGCAGCCCTTTGCATGCTAGGGGCTCGACATGGTCGGCCCGTTCCCTAGGGCACCAGGGGGCTACACTCACCTTTTGTCGCAATCGACAAATTCACAAAGTGGATCAAAGTGTAGCCGCTGAGATCTTGCACTGCCCAAAAGGCGGCCGAGTTCATCGAAAGCATCACCTTCCACTTCGACGTCCCGAGGAAGATCATCACCAACCTCGGGACACAATTCACCGGGAATGTCTTTTGGGATTTCTGTGAAGAGAGGTACATCGAGGTCAAATATGCCTCGGTGGCGCACCCCCGAGCGAACAGGTAGTGCGAGCGTGCGAATGGCATGATCCTGCAAGGCCTAAAGGCCCAGGTCTTTGACCCTCTTCAAAAGCATGAAGCACGCTGGTTGCGTGAGCTCCCAGCTGTGCTCTGGGGACTCCGCACTCAGCCGAGCCAAGCCACAGGATGGTCCCCGTTCTTCCTGGTCTACGGCTCGGAGACAGTTCTCTCGGTCGACATGCTTCACGAATGCCCAATGGTTTGACTATACGATGAAGGGATGGCCAAGAAACGCGGGCTGAGGACATCGACAACATCGAAGAAGAGTGTATGGCCGCCACAATTCAGATGGATTGATAGCAACAGGTGCTTCGCCGATACCATGATCGCAATGTCCAAGGAAGATCCTTCAAGGTCGGCGACCTGGTTCTTCGAAGAGTGCAGTCCACCGCCGGCATGAACAAGCTTTCACTCCCCATGGGAAGGCCCCTTCATCGTCTTTGTTGTTACCTGTCCGGGCTCGTACAGGCTGATTCGCGAAGATGGACAGGAAGTGCCGAATTCCTAGAACATTGAGCACTGTGCCGATTCTACGCTTGAACGGCTAAGTACCCAGCCCCGACCCCTTCAATTCGCAAATTTTGGTTATCTATTAACCCTACTTGCAGATCATATACCCGACCCCCGAAAAGGCTCGGGGGCTCGAAAGCCCTCCCGAGCAGTATCGCCAGCCGCGTTGATCCCTTCTCACGCAGTTACCCTCATGGCGAAGCCTGAGCGGTGCGGCCCTTAATTAAGGGTTTTAGAGAAGCTGTTCCACCTGTTGTGCTTGAGCTGCTCGAGGGCTCATTCATTACCTGCTTCGACTGAACGTGGTCAACTCGGCCCCGAGTCCCTTGGTTAGTGACTTCATTCCTATCCGGGGATGGCTAGGGTTGGGCTGACCGTGTTTCGGTCAAGTGCCGACGAATGAGCTCGGGGCTCAAAAATGACCGAATCCTGTGTATACGACTAAGACGCCAGGAGCTCAATTCGGGCCACCCGGACAATGTCTGTTGATGGCCTGACTCGCTCTACTTCGAGGGTTAGACACAGAGAAATCTGACGGACGTCGATGACCTCGCATTCACCCGATGCGTACACAACTAAGTGACCTTGCTTGACCCAATGCCCGCCTGGACTAGTCCCGTCGGCTTCTGTCGCTCGGTCATGAGGGTTATACGCATATCGAGTGATCGCCGATCATTCCCTGCCCTCCTGTTCGTCCTGCATTCGGCTGAGTCGGTCCGAGTAGACTGAGGAAACCTTCGTATCCGTCCATTAAGGTCCGAAGAACACTCGGCATCGGAGGCCGGTCAAGAGACGAATAGAAGGTTGTCTCCTCGCGCTTCGACACGCTATGAAGAAGAAGGATCTGCTTGGAGTTTGATCGGCAGCCCTCCGGACTTGGTCCGTTGACGGCCGAGATCACTCGGCAGGATCTACTCCCCCTCGCTGATGTCCTAGAGTTTGAGCGAAAGCCTTCCCGTCGTTGGTTACGGCTTAGATCACTCAGTGTAAGCTATCCCAAGGTGATAGCCCTTCCCGAGTTTTAACTATTTCGCCCTTTGGACTCAGACAATATGTTGCATAGTGGTGTGTTGGGTGTCCAAAAAAAGTTACTTTGGACATATTGTGAGTCGAAGACAGCATACAAAGAAGACTAACAAAAGTTTTCTTTATTTCTAGCAGGGTGATGGTCATACATAGGGCCTGAGGTCCCCCTAACATGTAGCAATGTCAACGTGGCAGCCTCCTTTACTATCGGTTCCATAGACCGGGCCGAGGGTGTGCTCATGCTGGAACGATTCGAACAACAAGGCCTAAGGTTTTTCTAACTTATAGGACCATGTTGCTCACAATCTTATCCACTGCCGACTCTACGGAAGCGTAGATACCGTCGACATCGCCTGACTCGACGCTGGCAGGCCACCCCTCGGCGATCGCGTCGATGTCCGCCCGGGGGTACAGCTTTTGTACAACTCCAAGGACGTGCGTCGCCGCCATCTTGGCCACCCCCTGAGCATAGCGCCGGAGAAGTTCCCGACCACTCAGTAGACACGCCTGAAGCACGATGTTGTTTGGGATGAGCAACGACGTGTCCGGATCGATCTCGGCGAGGAGTGTCCGGGCCACCTCCGAACAGATCTCCCATCTCCTATCGATCATCTTTAGGCTGTCCCCGAGTCGACGAAGCTGTCGACCGACTCCCGCCAGTTGGCCTGATCACAAAACAACTCGGCTAAGGCATACTCCTACCTCGACAACAAAGGAATTGAAGAGGACAGTACTTACGGATAGCCTCCGCCCGCGCAGCTTGGTCCTCGGCCATTTTAGCCAAGGCTTTGTCTCTGGCCACCTCAGTGGCCACCAACTTCTTCTCCAGCTCAGCCACCGTCGCCTCCGACGCCGACGCATTCGCTTCCGCGTCGTCGAGCGCCCTGGTCAAGTCCCGGATGAGGGCTTGAGTCTACTGTGAAGATGCTACAGCCACGCAGGTCCTCCAGCAGATGACGACCCCTCAAGGCGAGGGTCGACCCTCGACGGCTCCCTATCAGCAATGCCAGTTAGCGTTGATGGTGCCAATAAAACACAACCATGGTGCTCACCTGGTGGACGTTGTGAACTTCACAGCACCCCAGCATGCAATCTTGGGGGCAGGGCCTGACGCTTGCCCGCCCGCCTCCCCGTGCACACTCGGCCCTGCCTCTGCGGAAGCAGTTAGCTTCCGCTTCCCTTTCGCTCGGTCGTTGCAATGGGAAGGCATATCTCCGCAATCTCCAGCTTCAAAATAACACCAAATTCCTGCCACGGCATCAACACCTAGCAGGTGAAGTTCTACTAGAGGAATGGAGGAAACATTTAGGATAGGGAGAGAAGTTAAGCCTACACCGCGCCGCGATTCTCGTGGCTCCCAATCGAACTCCAACCTTCATTGGAACTCGGCGACGAGGCCATGAGCCTAAGACCGCTTAGAGGAAGAAGAAGGTTGCAGAATGAAGGCGGGAGAACTGAGAAACTTTCTCTTCCTCCAAGTGGAGAAGTAAGATGGCGTAAGGAGAAGAGCTCGCTGTAATGGAGTTTAAATAGGGAGATAGTGATGGGCTTGCTGGCACGGTTTTCGGAAAACATGCAGCATCATTTATGACCAGCGCGGAACATCCGAAGCATCTCTTGCCCATCCAACTTCTTAGCTTGACAAGTCGACTTTGGGTAAAATCTGGGCCGTCGGATCCTCGGAAGGGAAAGCGACGTCTACACAACTTCCGTCATCCACTCCGAATAACCCGACATAAGGTCACACACCACCTTTCCCATCTCAAGTGTCAGCACCATCTGACACTTGGGAAAAGATGGGATGCCAAAAGTTCGATGTGCTGCAGCGACGTTCCCAATCCTCGCGCCATAAACAAGAAGTAGCAGAGAATGTTAGAGGACTTTACTCTGACATTGGCAAAACACCACTGGCCTTTGGGTCGGGTTCTTTGCGACTTGGAGTAGGCTTCCAAGCCAGCCCCGATCGAGGTCAGGACTACCATGTGCCCTCGGACAGTAGTCTCGACCATAACCACGTTCTTTGCCGCCTTGGGGCAACGACCTTGACGACTCGAGTGTGGGCTTCCGAGCTAGTTCACAAGTGAGGTCGGGGCTACCTCGTGCCCCAGGGCCCGTAGCCCTGAACATCTCACCCATCCTTACTGCCCTCGGGCAGCGGACTTTCCGACTCGGGGACCGGAGGCCAAAGTCCCAGTCTCCCGGTCGAAGCAGAAACTACCGAATGCCTCTGGGCGACAGACCTATTCATCTCGATCAACCCCTTTTGGTGGACCTTGAGATCACTCGGATCATTGGGAGATTGATAAAATGCTCTTGATGATTTAACCCTAGGCTCGGATGTGCCATCCGACCCTAGGCTCGGGGCCTACACCTGCCAGGTGCACTTAGGCGGTGCACCTGCAAAATCTCGATTCATAAAAACTGATAGGAATCGACACCTTGGAAGAAATCTTGACCCTAAGGCCAAATGTTCCATTCGCCCTTAGGCTTTGGGGCTACACCTGACAGGTGCACCTAGGCGGTGCACTGCCAAAACCTTGGCTCAAAGCTCCGATGATCCATTGAAGACAACACTCCGAAAGAACTCTGACCCTAAGGATGGATGCTTCATCCCTCCTTAGGCTCGGGTGCTGTTGTGGGAGGTGTCACCCCGGGGTGCCTCAAAAACCCGGATTGAACCCCAACAAAAGTCAAACCAAGTGTCCTCGGGATGTGACCGAGAGCCCGAACCCCCCTCCCCCTGGGGGGTCGGGCATTTCGGCCTTCCCTCGAGTCCGACCTTGGCCCCTTCTCTCGACCTCGACTCATCGCCCGACCTCGAGCGTCCTCGGAAAGAAACTAGGCAGGCATGGAGGAAGAGGGAGGAGATAGCCCGACAACATCTGACACCACCTGGCGGCATAGAAGCTTGATCCCAAGGCTGATAGGAGTATAAGATACCCAAGGTATACAGGACCTAACTGACCAACATATACTTTATCAGATATTCCTTTTATCCCACCATTAGTCTCTCTTAGTCTTAGTTTTCTTGGCCCCCAAGCTCTCTTGTTCCTGCCCCTTGAACTATAAAAGGGAGGTGTGGAGATTATGGCAATCGGGTATCTACATGGCAAGCTTATCCGACTGGAGGTAGGGATAGATTGCGCCTGCTATATCTGTATACCAAATATGACTTGGGTGTTACGTTGCCGATTGAGATAAGACAACAGCTCATAGTCACGGTCTGGTAAGATTGAGGAAACCAACTTAGAGTAAGATAGGGTTTTCGATCTGTAAGCCCGCCTCCCAAGACTATATAAGGGGGTAAGGGGCATCCCTTGAGGGATATCAGAAGTTAGATCAGCTTTTAGCTTTCAGCCTTAGATCTTAAGATCAATAAAGACACTCGGCGGATCGAATCCACCAAAACAGGAGTAGGGTATTACCTCAAGAGAGGGCCTGAACCTGTCTAAACCTCGTTCTCCAATCTAACCCATTGTGCTTGGCGATCTTGACTGCACCCCCAAATTTCTATTGCCGAAACCAAGTTTCGGCAGTTGGCGCGCCAGGTAGGGGATCGCGCGTCAAGACTTCTTCGACAATCTCGCCGACAAGCGTGATGGGATCTCCTTCAGGATTCGGCGACCTCGCCGCCAACAACTTCTCCTCCTTCAACTCGGATTCGAACCAGTCGGAAGGAGAGACCCACTCGGCGTCGTTCGGGTTCTCGAACAGCGCCGAGATCTACGATGACATCTTGAAGACCAAGATGCAATCCGCCCACTCTGACGAAGGAATTCACTCGGCGCCGTTCGGACTACCGAACGCCGCCAGAATCTACACCGATCTTCTCGTCTCCCGACGGAGACGATCTACTCGAAGAAGACCTCTCGGCGCCGTTTGGATTACCAAACGCTGCTGAGATCTACGGCAAACTCCTCTCCCCGAGTCGAGGTCGACCCACTCGGAGGAGCCCGCGTCCCCAAGCTCGACTCGGGCTGGAACGATCCGGACCCGAGCTACCCAGGGTCAAGGGAGGTCGCCGTCATCCTCCGGCCGTTCGGCTCATGCTCATCTTCGGAGCTCAATGAATACCTCAGCTCCGCCGGCTTTGACGACCTCTATGGCATCCCCTCAGACGAAGCCGACGACTCCGACTGCCACAAGGACTACGAGCCGAAGTGCTTCGATGTCCTCATGGCTAAGCCGGCGAGTCCGACTCAGCCATGGCCCGCAGGCTTGCTGAGGAAGAGCGAGCAAAGATCGAGCAAGAGCGCAAGCTGGCTGAAGAGGAGAAGAAACACAGGGAAGAGGCCGACAAGAGAAAGCAAGATCTACGGGCAACCGGACGATCCGCTCAGGAGGCTACCCTTCAAACGCGGGTCCGCAACACCAATATCTTCCAGACGCCACAGCAGAATGCTGTTGCCGCACTCACCCTCTTGGACACCGTCATGGAGACGGCGCCCCCGACGTGACTCCAATACTTGACAAAATCAAGACATCGTCGCAGCCACAGCCAACGGTCATCCCTCCACCTCGGCACGAAGGCCGACTGAGTCCGTGGCCGACACGCCCGACAAAAGCCAACTCCCGCCTCTAAGGTCAGGAGACTACAAGAGGCCCGAGCCAGACCGATCGACGACTAGGCCAAGAGGCCCACACCACGAGTCCACGCAGAAGCACCAGGAGCAAACGGCCGACTCCCGCGACAAACGACATGGGCGTCCGCCCGTCCACCACTGCGTCTGCCGCAACAACAGCTCCAACTACCCAACCAGCCAACCGAGGACCCAGCCGAGTGATCTGCGGGAAGTCCTTGATCGCCGTTACAAGGAGCGAGACCAACGCACTCGGGAAGATCGGAGGGGATCACCCGATAGCAACGACGACGGAGTGCCAGCTTTCACTCGGGAGCTTCGCCGAGTGCACTGGCCGAATGGATTCAAGCCAACAGGGATAGAGAAATACGATGGCAAGACCGACCCTGAGTCGTGGCTTACCGTATACACTCTCGCCATCCGCGCAGCAGGCGGCGACAACAAGGCTATGGCCAATTACCTGCCCGTGGCCCTCGCCAACTCAGCCAGGAACTGGCTCACGAGCCTGCCAAGAGGCTCAATCGGCTCGTGGAGCGAGCTGAGGGACCACTTCATCGCCAACTTTCAGGGCACCTTCGAGAGGCTCGGCACCCACTTCGATTTATACAACGTCATCCAGAAACCGGACGAGCCTCTGAAGGATTACATCCGGCGCTTCTTCGAAAAGCGCAACAAGATCCCCAACATCACCGATGACATCATCATCGCCGCCTTCCAGAAGGGAGTCCGTGATGAGCTGTTAATCGGGAAGTTCGGGCGCAAGCCACCGAAGACGGTGAAGCAGATGTTCGAAACAGCAAACTCTTATGCCAAATCCAATGATGCCATCAAGGCGGCGCGCCAAGACCGGCCCGAGAGGAGGGAAGAAAAGCGGGCGGGAGGAAGCCGGGATCCTAAGAAGGACAACGGCAACAACAACAACCGGGGCCAAAAGACCGCAAGCGCCGATCCGAAGATCTAGTGGCCGCAACCTCCAACTCTCAACGCCGCCCCCGAGTCGCCGCCTACGACGCCATCATGAACGCTCAATGCACTCATCATCCCAATCACAAGCACGTGGCTAAGGACTGCTTCATTTACAAACAGTTTGCCGAGCAGTACGCGGCGCAACTCAACAAAAAGCTGACTGATGAGGCTGGTCCATCGGGCGCCAAGAAAAACAACGCGGCTGAGAATGCCGAACCTTTCCAAGACCCTGTGGGAGAGCTCAATCACATCTTCGGGGGACCGCTAGCCTATGAATCCAAGATGAAACAGAAGCTAACCGACCGAGAGGTCAACGCGGCTCAACCCGAAGTCCCTCAGTACCTGCGATGGTCGGAAGTGGCCATCACTTTTGACCGCTCGGATCACCCCGACCGAGTGGTTTACCCGGGGCGCTATCCACTCGTCCTGGACCCCGTGGTCCGCAACATCAGGCTTAAGCGCGTCCTCATCGATGGCGGCAGCGCCCTCAATATTCTGTTCGCCAAGACCATGGACGAGATGCAGATTCCGAGGGACGAATTGAAGGCAAGCTTAGCCCCCTTCCACGGAGTCATTCCGGGGCTGTCATCTACACCACTCGGGCACATCGCCCTCCCGGTCACCTTCGGAGCTCGAGAGAACTTCCGAACGGAAAACGTCACTTTCGAGGTGGCCGACTTCGAAACGGCCTACCACGCCATCATCGGAAGGCCTGCGCTTTCCAAGTTAATGGCGATCCCACATTACACCTACCTCTGCATGAAGATGCCGGGTCCCAACGGCGTCATTACTCTTCGCAGCGACGTGAAGCAAGCCTTCACCTGCGACAAGGAGAGCTGCGACATGGCCCAATCTCGCGAGAGATCACGTGGCCAGCAAGAAATCTGATTGGCTGCATCGACTTCGGCAGAGGGTGAAATCCCGCGAAGAAGATAGCCAAATCAAGATCCGGCGACGCCAAGACCAAGAAGATCTCCCTTGATCCATCGGATCCCTCGAAAACTGCTGTAATCGGCGCTGAACTAGATCCCAAATAGGAAAGCATGCTCGTCACCTTCCTCCAAAATAATAAAGATGTTTTTGCTTGGAAACCATCTGATATACCTGGAATTCCTAGGGAGGTGATCGAGCACTCTTTGCACGTCAAAAATGACGCCAAACCGATAAAACAACGATTACGCAGATTCGTGCAGGATCGAAAGTACGCCATCAAGGAAGAGCTCACAAAGCTCTTGGCTGCCGGCTTTATCAAAGAAGTCCTACATCCCGACAAGTTAGCCAACCTAGTCCTGGTCCGCAAGAAGACGGGGCAATGACGCATGTGCGATGACTATACCGACCTCAACAAAGCCTACCCCAAAGATCCATTCGGGCTGCCTCGCATTGACCAAGTCATAGATTCAACAGCCGGCTGCCAACTCCTGAGCTTCCTGGATTGTTACTCGGGCTATCACCAGATCAGTTTGAAAGAATCCGACTGCCTGAAGACATCGTTCATCACGCCGTTTGGGGCCTATCTACATCACCATGCCTTTCGGCAAAGAACGCCGGCGCCACATACCAACGCATGATCCGAGAGATGTTTCCGACGCAGATCGGCAAGAACGTAGAAGCTTATGTCGACGATGTCGTCATCAAGACCAAGCAGAAAGAAGACCTGATCGCAGACTTAGAAGAAACCCTCGCAAACATCTGGGCCTTCAGAATGAAGTTGAACCCGAAGAAGTGCACTTTCGGCGTCCCATCAGGCAAACTGCTCGGCTTCATGGTGTCACATCACGGCATTGAAGCCAATCCAGAGAAGATCAACGCCATCTTGAGCATGAAGCCCCCGAGTAACCAGAAGGACGTCCAGAAGCTCACTGGCTGCATGGCGGCGCTAAGCCGCTTCATCTCTCGACTCGACGAACGAGGCATGCCCTTCTTCGATTGCTAAAGAAAACGGATGACTTCCAATGGATGCGGAAGCCCACAAAGCCTTTGAAGATTTCAAGGATTTCCTTACAACGCCGCCCGTCCCGGCCTCGCCTCGGCCCGGGAGCCCTGGCTGCGTACGTCTCACCACTTACCAAGTGGTTAGTACGGTCCTCGTGGTCGAGCGTGAAGAAGAAGGACGGGCTCACAAGATTCAGAGGCCGATCTACTTTGTTAGCGAAGTATTGGCAGGAGCCAAAATTCGCTACCCTCAGGTACAAAAATTGCTTTATGGTGTCCTGATAACCGCGAGGAAATTGGCGCACTATTTTCAGGGTCACTCGGTCACCGTCGTCACCTCCTTCCCACTCGACGACGTCATCCACAACCAGGAGGCAACTGGGTGCATCGCTAAGTGGGCTCTGGAGCTGATGCCACTGGACTTGACTTTTAAGGCGAGGACGTCCATAAAGTCACAAGCCCTGGTGGATTTCCTGGCCGAGTGGACTGAGCAACAAGAAAATGTGCCTCGGGAAGACCTCCAACACTGGACCATGCACATCGACGGATCCAAGAGGATCACCGGCTTGGGAGCAGGAGTTGTGCTGATCTCCCCGACTGGGGAAAGACTAAGATACGTCCTCCACCTCCACTTCTCCGCCTCACACAATGTCGCGGAGTACGAAGCCCTGCTACATGGACTGCGGCTCGCAGTTTCACTCGGGATACGTCGGCTCATCATGAAAGGGGACTCCCAGCTGGTCGTCAACCAAGTAATGAAGGACTGGTCCTATCTAAACGACACCATGGAGGCCTACCAACAGGAAGTCCGCAAACTTGAAGACAAGTTTGACGGACTCGAACTATCACATGTCTTGAGACATAACAACGAAGCAGCTGACGAGTTGGCCCAGTTCGGGTCCAAACGCGAAGCCGCCCCAACGGACGTTTTTGTCGAACACCTCTATGAGCCAACCATCACGGCAAAGACAACTTCCAACGAACAAGCTGTAAACGAAATCGCCATGACCGACGCCGACTGGAGGACACCCCTCATCAATTTTTTAACACAGCAAGAGCTGCCGGAAGACCGGGATGAGGCAGAACGTGTCCGACGTCGTTGCCAAGCTTATGTCATGGTTGACTCCGAATTATACAAGAGAAGCCCCTCCGGAATCCTAATGAGATGCATTACACCCGAGGAAGGGAGACAGCTGCTCCAAGACATCCACTTGGGCATATGCGGAAGCCACGCGGCAGCACGCACCTTGGTAGGCAAAGCCTACAGACAGGGTTTTTTCTGGCTTACCGCAGTCTCCGACACGGACAAAGTGGTACGAACCTGTGAAGGCTGCCAATTTTTCGCCCGACAGAGCCATGTCCCAGCCCAGGAGCTACAAACAATCCCACTATCCTGGCCGTTCGCGGTATGGGGCTTAGACATGGTCGGCCCTTTCAAGAAAGCTCCAGGAGGATTTACACACCTATTCGTTGCAATCGACAAGTTCTCCAAGTGGATTGAAGCCAAGCCGGTTGCCACAATTACTGCTGACAAGGCATGGGATTTCTTCCTCAACATCGTGCACCGCTTCGGCGTCCCAAACAGGATCATAACTAAAAACAGAACTCAATTCACGGGAGGCATCTTCAAGGAATTCTGCGAAGACTTCAGAATCAAGATCTGTTATGCATCAGTCGCACATCCCAAAAGCAACGGACAAGTCGAACGGGCCAACGGCATGGTCCTTCAAGGCATCACGGCCCGCGTGTTCGATCGTCTAAGCCCTTACGCAGGCAAGTGGGTTCAAGAGCTTCCCTCGGTTCTATGGTCTCTGCGGACCACACCCAGTCGGGCTACCAGCCAAACTCCTTTCTTTCTGGTCTACGGCGCAGAAGCCATGTTGCCAAATGAGATGGAGTATGAATCCCTTCGAGTCCGCAGCTTCAACGATGAACGCTACGACCCAGACTGAGTAGACGACCTCACCCGACTGGAAGAGGCCCGTGAGGCAGCCCTCATCCAGTCGGCAAAATATCTTCAAGGACTTAGACGATACCACAATCGCAACGTCCGAGCACGAGCTTTCATCGTTGGCGACTTGGTTCTACGCAAGGTTCAAACCACCAAGGACCGTCACAAGCTATCCCCCTTATGGGAAGGACCGTACATAATTGCTGAGGTGACTCGGCCAGGTGCATATCGGCTAAAGCGTGAAGACGGGTCTATGGTGGAGAACTCTTGGAACATCGAGCATCTTCGACGATTTTATGCTTAAATTGACTAAAGTTTCATGTTTTTCTTGATTGCCAACCTCAAGTAAGATGACTTCTTGAGTTAGCAATCGTGGGTTACATATGTCAATAAAGCATAGTTTTCCTCATCAACTTTCATGTGCATGATTTGGTTTATCATTGTTTAATGTTCCTCGATCCGAGTTCAGTGTTTCAGGACTGAGAGTTTTCTGATGGCCTAATCGAGCCTAGGCTCGGTGACGGTCGGACGAAAATTACTTAAGAAATTTTACATAAAAACTCGGATCAGGGCATTAACATAAATAGACTGAATATTCACAAGCCTACATCAGAGCGCCATAATCATACAATGTTTACAAGACAATGCTCATGAGACAGATTAAAGCCGGAAGTTGTTCACTACATCTATAGCAATCTTCTTCGCCGACTCCTGCGCTTCACTAATCATGTCCAGGGCCTGCTCATCCGAGGTCCCGTCGGCGAAGCCCTCCCCGACCGAGTTGACATCCACTCGGGGGTAGAGAGACCTGGTCTGCGCAAGAGCCAGACCAGCCCCCATGGTGGCAGCCTCGGTGATGTTCGCCAAATATTGGTTAGGGGCCCTCCGCAGCTTGTCAAAGATTTCCAATGGCTCCAGCGAGCTAGCCTCGACCCCCTGGTGAAACAAGGATAGCAAGATTGGCGTTGCTGCGTTGGCAACCTCTTCCTGGACCTCCCCGGCTAGTTTGACCCTCTCAAGAAGCACGTCGTATTGAGCTCGGGTCTTGACTTTGTAAGCTGCCAAAAGAGCATGATCACGCAAAGTACTCAAAGACAAAGCAGCACAAAGAATATTACTTCAAAGGAGCTCACCTTCGAACTCGGCCTCCAACTCGGTCTTGTCGAGGCTGACTGCCTCCAGCTGGACCTGGAGCGAGTGGAACTCCGACGAATTTTCTACAAACACAGAAGGCCATTAGTGACCGAGATCAGCACAGAACCCACAAAGAAACTGGGAAGATTGGACTTACTCCCGACTGAACCGCGGAGGTCAAGGTTCTCCTCCCGGAGTTCGGCTATCTCCTTCCTCAAGGCCGCCTCCCTCGACGTGGCCTCCTCCCGAGTGACCTTTAGCTTCGCTGGACGTCCTCCAAGGAGTTCGGATGAGGAACCAACTTCTCCAGCACCTCGGATTTGGCCATGGATCGACAATACTCCTTCCGCACGCAGTATCCGAAGTTGATCGACTGGAAAGAAATGACGATACAAGACAGAGAAAAGATCTAGGCTTACATTGAGTAGCCGAGTCGCCTCATTTAGGCTTGACAAGGGCATCCCTTTCTTCGCTCTCCGCTTGCTTGTCCAAGATGATGCCCTGCCTTTGGCCTTCCGAGTCTCGCCATTCGATTTTAATCGGAGGAACCCAGTTTCGAAGACGCGAACAGGGATTTCCTCTACCGTGGCTAGCGATCGGGAAGGGCGGATGAAGGCACAAGAGATGTGAACTAAAGATTAAAGACAAGATTTCGGCTCGAGACTTACCAGCTTCGGCGGCTGAGCTCCGGACCGGAGCAGCCGCTGGCTGGTCTTCTCCTTCGGCTTTTCCCCCGGCGGTCTTCGATCGGGGCTCCACTGGGCCGCACAGGGCTTCTCCGCGGCCGTGGTTCCCAGCGGGCGTCCTACTGGCATTCGGGGGCTCCTTCCTCGGGATGTCTTTCTTTGGAGGTGAGGGCTTTCGGCCCGAAGTGCTCTCGCTCGGGAGAGGGCTCCGGGGTCTTGGCTCCGCAGGCTTGGATGCCTCGGGAGCAGCAGCTGGAGTAGGCCCTTCACTCCTCCCGGCAGGATCTATATCCTGGGGCTTCCTGCCAAACCAACGACGCACTTAGTCGGAGTAAAGACAAAGAAATTTCCAACAATGAAGTTCAGGCTTCAGTCATGAGGCGTACCTAGACGACCGGTGGATCTTCGGCGCCGCCTTCGGTGATGGCCTTGGAGGAGGCGTCTCGACTGGAGGAGCCGGGACGTCATCATCCGAGTCGTCGATGACGAGCCACCTCTTGCTCGCCCGCTTGTTGGTGTCCTCACTCGGCGCCGCTCGTTTCCCAACTGGGTCACTTTGGATCTTCACCCCACCAGTCGGCTTCTTGGCAGGGCGAAGCGGCACGTCATCATGAGGGATCTTGTACGGTTTAGAAACGATGGAAGCATTTTCCTGCAAGAGAAATTCTCGCAATACTAAGAGGTATGACATCAAGGTTTCGAGACAATACAAAGAAGTCAGTCGGCTTACCGGAGGAGGAGGCTGATGGATGCTGAAAGGAAGAACCGGCAGCACGAGGGCACGCTCGACTGCGATTCCAATCGAGAAGATCTTATACATCCGGATCTTTAGGACCTCGTAGCTTAGGGGGTCTTGGTCTTCCCGATTGGGGTCCTTCCCGCCTTCGTATTCGAAGGCTGGCTTCCACCGCTCTTTAATTGGCGCCGCCGGCACGATGAAGTGCCGAGTGATCTCGCTCGCCGCGAAGACCTTTCTGCTTCATTGCCAGGATCTTCACTAGCAGTTTGTTGGCCTCATCCCAATCATGAGCCACTGGTACAGTGCTCCAAGTATGCTTGGGTACAGGGGGAAGGCCGACAAAGGCTGGCAGGCTGGGTTCGAGATTGCTGATGTAGAACCAGCCCGCGTGTCATCCCTTGTTGGAAGATTTCAACGGAAGAGAGAAGTACTCCTTGCGGAGAGATCCGCGGAGTTGAAAACCCGCTCCGCCAACAACGCATGGGTGGTCCTTATTCGGATGTGGTTTGAGGTAAAACATGCGGCGAAAATAGGTGGAAGTGGGGAAGGATGCCAAGGAAGGCTTCATATACATGAATAAAGAGAGCGATGTGAAGCATGGAGTTGGGGTTCAGATGGTAGAGTTGAAGCCCATAATAATCCAGAAGCCCCCTAAATAACTCGGAAGTAGGGAGGCTGAACCCGCAATAAAAGAAGGAAGTGAACACAACAAGCTCACCAGTGTTCGGGGTTGGGAAATCTTCACCCGCCGAAGGGCGCCAACCCACGATCTCCTTGGGGGGAAGCACGCCGTGCTTCACCATCTCCTTGAGGGTGGATTCCCTCACATCCGATGTGGCCCATTGGTCAAAGGGGATTTTCTTTTCATCCGCCATGAGTGTGGTTTGGGTGGGAAGTGGATCTGGTCGGAAAGGATGGGATTTGAGCAAGGGATCTTGGGAGCTGGATGCGGAGGCTAGTTTGTGGCAAAGAGCGAGCTCCTGGGTTGATGGATTTGGGTGCGCGCGAAGTCTAGGGTTTTCCGCAGGGAGCTGGTGAACAGCGCTGCGAAAAGAGGAAGTTTTTAGGAAGACGAAGTGGCGGGGATGACCTCGAGGCTTTATAGAAAGATTTGAGGGTTGCGCTAGGTTTTCTTGTGATTGGGCCGAGCCCATGAGAGAACCTGCGGCCCAACTAAGGTGTGGCTCGACGCGTGTCCTTTGGGACTTAAGTGGATGTGCTTAAGGAGATTTGCCTTGGCAATATGCACGTGTCCAAATGCCCTATACCTTTGGAAATCCTTTCATACCGCGGTTTGTCCGACTTCATGAGAAGGCGGCACGATGCAATTTGGGAGGTGACCAACGGCTAAGCTTTTTATAGCTACCTTGATGACAAGGGCTGTTTGGTTTTTTAGCATTTGATTAATTGATTATATCAATGCTATTTTTTTCACCTTGGTGAAGATCTTTATAGATTGAGACCGGTATTATGGCAAGAGCTATTTAATAACTTGGTCATATTTTTCATACGATTGAAAAACTTGTTTACCCATGAAGGATAATTAAAATATTTGATCCGAGATGACTCGGGCAGATCTACTCGAATAAGTATGAGCTTGCCGAGTGCTTTTTCACCCATGAGGGTTGATTGAATTATTTGTTCGAGATAACTCGGGCAAATTCACTCGGATGAGTATGAACTTGCCGGGTAATGAGACTTTTATGATTGCTTTAGCATGAGCTAAGTATTTATATGAGAATAACTTTTTATAGTTCTTGACTATATGATTAGTCTGATTTTGACTAACCATATAGTCGGGGGCTACACCTAATTAGGTGCATCAGGAGATGCACCTAAATATTTATTTTCGAGAATTTTTTAGATATCTTCCAGCCCTTCACAGTCTGTGGAGCCACTCGGGAAGATTCAGGCAGAGATGATGGAATCATTCGGTGCCAGACGCACTCGGCCATTTTTGGCTGTATGCTGTCTTGGTTTGAAGCTGAGTTGTCTCGTCGACTGAAAAGGACTCAGGGGCTACTGTGGAGATTATGGCAATCGGTTATCTACATGGCAAGCTTATCCGACTGGAGGTAGGGATAGATTGCGCCTGCCATATCTGTAAACCAAATATGACTTGGGTGTTACGTTGCCGATTGAGATAAGGCAACGGCTCATAGTCACGGTTTGGTAAGATTGAGGAAACCGACTTAGAGTAAGATAGGGTTTCCGATCTGTAAGCCCGCCTCCCAAGACTATATAAGGGGGGCAAGGGGCGTCCCTTGAAGATATCTTGCCGACTGGATCAAGAAAGATTTTCTTCGTTTTGGCGTTGCCTTGTCCCGACTTGGCTATCCTCTTTGTAGAAATTTCACCCTCTTCGATGTTGATGTAGCTAGTCGGATTTCTTCCCGGCCACGTGATCTCTCACAAGATTGGGCCATATCGCAGCTTTCTTCGTCGCAGTGAAGGCTTGTTTGATGTCGCTGCGCAGGTGATGACGCCGTTAGGGCCAGGGCGTCTTCATGCGAGGTAAACGTAGTGTGGTATCGCCATGAATTTGGCGAGTGCAAGCCTTCCGATGATCGCGTGGTAGGCCGTCTTGAAGTCGACCACCCCGAAGGTGGTATTCTCCGTTCAGAAATTCTCGCGAACTCCTGAGGTGACTGGAAGGGCGACGTGCCCGAGTGGTGTGGGCGACACCGGGATCACTCCATGGAAGGGGGCTGAGCTTGTCTTCAACTTAGTTCTCGGGATTTGTATCTCATCCAGGGTCTTGACGAATAGGAGATTGAGGACACGCCCCCATCGATGAGGACGCGCTTCACTCGATGTTCAACCACCGGTCAAGTACCAAGGGATACGCGGGTGAACCACTCGGTCGGATGATCCGAGCGATTAAACGTGATGGCCACCTCCGACCATCGTAGATGTTGTGGGACTTCGGGTTGTGTCGCATTGACCTCGCGGTCCATCGGCTTTTGCTTCCTCTTGGACTCATAAGCTGCGGCCCCGAAGATGTGATTCAGCTCGCCCACGTGGTCTTGAAAAGGCTTCAAATTTCCATCGGGTTGTTCTTCTTGGTTCCCGATGGACCGGTTTCATTAGTTGGCTTCTTGTTCAACCGTGCCGCATATTGCTCGCGAATTGCTTGTAGATGATGCATGCACCGAGCGTTCATGATCGTTCATGATCGCGTCGTAGGCCGCAACTCGAGGACGACATTGAGAGTTGGATGTTGTGGCAACCAGGTCTTCGTGCCGACGCTTGCGGTCTTTCCGCCTGATTGTTATTGCCGTTATCCTTCTTAGGATGTCGGCTTCCTCCCGATTGCTTATCGTCCCTCCCGTCGGGCCGGTCTTGGCGTGCCGCCTTGATTGCATCGTTGGACTTGGCGTAGGAGTTCGCCGTCTCGAACATTTGCTTCACCGTCTTCGGTGGTTTGCGCCGAACTTCCCGATGAGCAGCTCATCACGGACTCCCTTCGGAAGGCGGCGATGATGATGTCATCGGTGATGTTCGGGATCTTGTTGCGCTTCTCGGAGAAACGACGAATATAATCCTTCGGGGCTCGTCCGGCTTCGGATGACGTTGTAAAGGTCAAAGTGTGTGCCGGGCCTCTCGAAGGTTCCTTGGAAGTTGGCGATGAAGTGGTCCCTCGCCTCGCTCCACGAGCCGATTGAGCCTCTTGGCAGCTCGTGAGCCAATTTCGGCCGAGTTTGCGAGGGCCACAGGGTAATTGGCCATAGCCTTGTTGTCGCCACTGCGGCGCGGATGGCGAGGGTGTATACAGCTAGCCAAGATTCGGGGTCGGTCTTACCGTCGTACCTTTCAATCCCCGTAGGCTTGAAGCCACTCGGCCGGTGCACTCGGCGAAGTTCCCGAGTGAAGGCCGGTACTCCGTCGTCGCCGTTATCGGGTGATCCCCCCGATCTTCCCGAGTGCGTCGGCGCTCCCGGTAGCGGCGATCGAGGACTTCCCGCAGATCACTCGGCGGGGTCTTCGGTTGGCTGGTTGGATAGCCGGCTTGTGACGGGCTCGGTGGTGGACGGGTGGACGTCCGTGTCGTTTGTCGCGGAGTCGGCCGTCCGCTCCGGTACTTCAGCGTGGACTCGCGAGGTGGGCCTCTTGGCCGGTCGTCGACCGAGCCGGCTCGGGCCTCCTATAGTCTCCTAACTTCAGAGGTGGAAGCGGCTCTTGTCCGGCGTTTTGGCCACGAGATTCGCCTCGGTCTTCGTGCCGAAGTGGTGAGATGGCCGTTCGCCGTGGCAGCGACGCGGTCTTGATCTTGTCGAGTATTGGAGTCACGTTGGCCGGAGCCGTCTCTATGACGGTGTCCAAGAGCGTGAGTGCGGCGACGCGTTCGCTGTGGTGTCCGGAAGATATTGGTGTTGCGAACCCGTGTTTGGAGTATGGCCTCCCGGCGGATCGTCCGCCGCACGTAGATCCCGCTTCCTCTTGTCGGCCTCGTCCTTGCGTTGTTTCTCCTCTTCGCTGTCTTGCGCTCGAGCTCCACCCGCTCGCTCTTCTTCAAAGCCTTCGGCCATGGCTGGGTCGGACTCGTCCGGCTCGGCCATGAGGACGTCAGCACTTCGGCTCGTAGTCCATGCGGCGCGGAGTTGTTGGCTTCGTCGAAGGGATGCCGTAGAGGTTGTCGAAGCCGGCGGAGCCGAGGTATCCGTTGAGCTCCGAAGATGAGCAAGAGCCGAATGACGGGAGGATGACGGCGACCTCCCTTGATCTGGGTAACCCGGATCTGGATCGTTCCACCGAGTCGAGCTTGGGGGTGTGGGCTCCTCCGAGTGGGTCGCCGCCGACTCGGGAGAGAAGTTTGCTGAAAACCTCGGCGGCGTTCGGTAACCCAAACGGCACTAAGAGATCTTCATTTGAGTAGATCGCTTCCGTCGGGGATATGAGAAGATTGGCGCAGATTTCGGCGGTGTTCGTTAATCCGAATGGTGCCGAGTGAAGTCTTTCGTTGGAGCGAGCAGATCGCATCTTGATCTTGAAGATGTCGTCGAAGATCCCGGCGCTATTGGGGAGCCCGAACGGCGCCGAGTGGGTCTTTCCCTCCGACTGGTTTGAATCCGAGTCGAAGGAGGAGTCGTCGAAGGAGTTGGCGGCGAAGTCGCCGAATCCTGAAGGAGATCCCATCACGCTTGTCGGCGAGATTGTTGAAGAAGTCTCGACGCGCGGTCCCCTACCTGGCGCGCCAACCGTCGAAACTTGGTTTCGGCAATATATTTTCTGGGGTCGCAGTCGAGATCGCCAAGCACAATGGGTTAGAAGAAGAAGAAGATTTAGACAGGTTCAGACCCTCTCGAGAGGTAATACCCTACTCCTGTTTCGGTGGATTCGATCCGCCGAGTGTCTTTATTGATCTCGTGATCTAAGCTAAGGGCTAAAAGCTGAACTCCTCTTGGAATATCCCTCAAGGGACGCCCCTTACCCCCCTTATATAGTCTTGGGAGGAAGGGTTTACAAGTCGGAAACCCTATCTTATTCTAAGTTGGTTTCCTCAATCTTACCAAACCGTGACTATAGGCCGATTGCCTTATCTCTATCGGCAACCGTAACACCTAAGTCAAGTTCGGCTTACAGATATAGCAGGCACAATCTATCCCTACCTCCAGTCGGATAAGCTTGCCAAGTAGATACCCGATTGCCACAATCTCCACAATGCTCCATCATATCCTTGCCCTCACAATTTATGAAAAGATAAGCCATGATCAGTGAACATAGCATCCAATGCCTCCTTCAATGAAGTTGGCGTTGTGTCGGTGACATGTCAAATCCCAATAAACATTTCAATCTCATGCCATGTATTATTAACATACCTACAAATGGAAAAAATATAACTTTTAGTTCATAAAGTCATTTTTCTGGCAAACTATACATAAGAGGAAAGAAATGAAATATGGAGCAGCAACAACAAACCTCAAAATCACAGTCATTTGCTCCTTGATAGAGGCATTTCGTGCCTCATCAATTAATACCGCAAAATTATTATCCCTGAAGAGAAGAGCTTGCAATAGAAGAAATCTTACAACACCTAATATTATAGTAATGCTACCCAAAAATATTCTTCATCCGTTTTCTTGCGTCCTCTAACCATCATATGTGAAACATTTTGTCCCTGGTTTTGAAAAGCTTCACAATATTTTCTAGCTTTATTACGAGCACTATTGACACCACCAACATGAACATCAAAGGAGTGAGTTGCATTTTTCCAATACCTAAACCCTTCGCCCGTGTAGCATTCAAAACCATAATTCTCAGCTCGGGATTGCTTAAAAAAAAGCAATAAAAACAGAAAGCTGCATCCTTGGCAACACTGTACTCTCTGACCAATTGTGTTTTTGGAACCATGACTTCTGAAAGCTCCTCTTCATTCCTTCTATTTTTGTTTGTGGATTGTCGAAACTTGGTTTCGGCAATAGAAATTTGGGGGTGCAGTCAAGGTCGCCAAGCACAATGGGTTAGATGGAAAACAAGGGTTTAGACAGGTTCAGGCCCTCTCAAGAGGTAATGCCCTACTCCTGTTTCGGGGATTCGATCCGCCGATTGTTTATTGATCTCAAGATCTATTGCTCATGAATCTGATATCCCTCAAGGGACGCCCCTTACCCCCCTTATATAGTCTTGGAGGGCGGGCTTACAAGTCGGAAACCCTATCATATTCTAAGCCGGTTTCCTCAATCTTATCAAGTTCTGACTATGAGCCGTTGTCTTATCTGATCGGCAACGTAACACCCAAGTCATAGCCGGTTTACACAATCCATAAACATAACCTATCCCTATTTTCAGTCGGACAAGCTTGCCATGAGGACATCCGATTGCCATAATCTCCACAGTAGCCCCCGAGTCCTTCGCAGTTGACAAGATAACTTTGCCTCGGACCAAAATAACACTCGGCCAAACAACTCCTTGGCCGAGTGCTTCTTGTGCCGAGTGGTTCCATCATCTCTGCCTGAATCTCCCGAGTGCTTTATCATCTGATAAAAAGACTGTGAAGGGCTAGAAAATATCTCAAAAATTCCCAAAAATAAATATCTAGGTGCATCTCCTGATGCACCTAATTAGGTGTAGCCCCAGACTATGTGGTTAGTCAAAAACAAACTAAGCATATAGTCAAGAACTGTAAAGAAATCATACTCATATAAATGCTTATCTCAAGCTAAAGCAATCATAAAAAATCATATAACACATCACTCGGCAAGCTCATGCTTATCCGAGTAAAGTTGCCCGAGTCGTCTCGGAACAAATAATTTAATTAACCCTCATGGGTAAGAAATTAATTCACTCAGCAAGCTCATGCTTATCTGAGTTAACTTGCCCGAGTCATCTCAAAACAAATAATTTAATCGACCCTCATGGGTAAACAAATTTTTCAGTCATCGAAAAAATATGACCAAAATATTAAATAGCTCCTGCCATAATATTGGTCTTAATCTAAAAAGATCTTCACCAAGGTGGAAAAATAGCATTGGCATAATCATTTAATCAAATGCTTAAAAACCAAATAGTTTCTGTCATCAGGACAGCCACGAAAAGCTTAACTATTTGTCACCTTTCAAATTGCATCGTGCCAACTTCTCATGAAGTTGCGCAAACTGCGGTATGAAAGGATTTTAATGGTATTAGGCTATGTGACACGTGCATATTGCCAGGGCAAATCTGCATAAGTCGATCCACTTAAGTCCCTAAGGACACGCGTCAGGCCACACCTTAGCTGGGCTGTAAGTCTCTCATGGGCTCGACCCAGTCGTGAGATGACTTAGCAAAACCCTCAAGTCTTTTTTACGAAGCCTCGAGGTCATCCCCGCCACTTCGTCTTTCCAAAAGTTTTCTCTTTCGCAACACTGTTCACAAGCTCTCCGCAGAAAACCCTAAACTCGCGCGCGCCCAAATCCATCGATTTAGAAGCTCTCGTTCCACCACAAGCCACCTTCCGCATCCAGCCTCAAGATTTCCTTGACAAATCCCCATCTCCTGTGTCAGATCTGCTTCCCCCAAATCGGATCCATGGCAGGAGAGAAAGAAATCCCCTTCGAGCAATGGGCAACCTCTGACGTCAAGGAGTCAACTCTTCGAGAGATGGTGAAGAACGGAGTTCTTCCTCCCAAGGAAATCATCGGCTGGCGCCCGGCGGCCGGCGAGGAGTTCCCCACTCCGAACACTGGTGAGATCGTCGTTTTCACCTCCTTTTTCTACTGTGGCTTCGGCCTTCCCACCTCTGATTTCTTTCGGGGCCTTCTTGAATATTACGGTCTTCAGCTCTATCACTTGAATCCCAACTCCATGCTTCACATTGCACTCTTCATTCACATCTGTGAAGCCTTCCTTGGCATCCTTCCCCACTTCCAACTTTACCGGCGCACATTTTACCTTAAGCAACATCCAAACAAGGATGAGCCCTGCGTTGTTGGTAGGGCCAGCTTTCAACTCCGCGGAACTCTTCGCAAAGATTATTTCTCTCTCCCTTTGAAATCTTCCAACAAAGGTTGGCGTGCGAACTGGTTCTACATCTCAAATCTTGAACCCAGTCTGCCCAACTTTGTCGGCCTTCCTTTGGTTCCAAGGCCTAACTGGAGCACTGTGCTGGTAGCTCAAGATTGGGATGAGGCCAACAAGCTCTTGGCCAACATCCTAGAGATGAAGAAAAAGGGCCTTCGGGGAGAACAGATCACTCGGCATTTCATCAAGAACTGACTGGCACCTATTAAGGAAAGATCCAAGCCTGCATTCGAGTATGAGGGAGAAAGGGATCCCAATCGGGAGGACCGCGATTCTTTGAGCTATGAGACCCTGAAGACTCATATGTACAAAATCTTCTCTTCTGGGATCGTAGTCGAGCGCAGCCTCATGTTGCATGTTCTCCCATTCAGTTTGTACCGTCCTCCTCCTCCGGTAAGCTGACTTAACTTCTTTAATGTCTCCCAATCTTAATATTGCACCTCTCAGTGTATGTAAAATCTTCCTTGCAGGAAAATGCTTTCATCATCTCAAAGCCGTACAAGGTACATCATGACGATGTGCCCGCTCAGCCTGCTAAGAAGCCAGTCGACGGCGTCAAGATCAGGACTGATCCAGTCGGCAAAAGGGCTACTGCTGCTGAGGATGTCAGCAAGCGGGCGAGCAAAAGGAGGCTGGTGATTGATGACTCTGATGATGATGTTCCAGCTCCTCAAGCTGAAGTGACCCCTCCGAGGCCATCCCCCAAATCTGCACCTAAAATTTGCCGTTCAACTAGGTATGTCTCATAACTGAAATCATGTCCTTGTTGAAAACCTTTCTACCTTTGTCCCGATTGTTCCCATCTTTTTCCTTGCAGGAGGCCTCAAAACATAGACCCCATTGGGTAGAGTGAGGGCCCAAAGCCATCTGCAGCGGCTGAAGCGACAAAGCCTGCAAAACAAGAAACTCGGGGCCCTCTCCCGAGTGAGAGCGCTCCGAGTGAGAAGCCCCCACCTCCCTGTGAAGATATCTTGAGGGAGGAGCCCCCGACTGCCAGCCAAGAGAACTCTGCTGGAAACCAGTCGGCAGAAGAAGAGGTCCTGACTGCCGCTCGAGACACCCCGACTGAGAGCCAGTCGGGTGCGAACCAAGAAAAAGGCAGCCGGGAAGTACCAGTCGAGGGTTCGGCCACTGATGCTGGTAAGTTCTAAAGCAATGTTATGACTCTAGTCTTCAATCTATCTTTTCTTTGTCTTCATTTGTCTTCTTTAAATCGATCAGCGAAAGAGGAGGAGATCCCCAGCTGCAATCTTCAGAGACCTGGGTCCCTCCAATCAAAATAGAGTGGCACGACTCCGAAGGCTTGAAGCAGGGCATCGTCTTGAACAAGGAGAAAGAAAATGAAGAAAGAGACATGCTTGTTGACAGCCTGAATGAAGCTACCCGGCTGCTAAATGTAAGCATCGCTCTTCTTTGCTATAGCCTTATGGTTTCTTTCAGTCGACTAAGCCTGAACTTGTGTGCAGAGAGTATATTGTCGATCCATGGCCAAGTCTGATGCCCTCAAGAAACTGGTTCCACACTTGAATTCCCTAGAGAAAATCCAGCAGGAGCTTAAGGCCACTCAGGAAGAGGCTGCATCAAGAGAGGCTGCCCTGCGGAGAGAGATCGCCGCACTCCGGGAAGAGAACCTTGACCTCCGGGGTTCAGTCAGGAGTAAGTTTAATCTTCTCAATCTCTTTATGCCTCCATTTGTAGTCTATCTTGATCTTGATGTTAGCAAATTTTCTTGTTGCAGAGAACTCATCAGAAGTCCATATACTTCAGACCCAGCTGGAGGAAGCTAATGCTTACAAAGCTGAGTTGGAGTCTGAGTTCGAAGGTAAATTCTTTGAAGATAGCATTCTTCGTTTTGCTTCATCTTCGAGTGTCTGTGTAATCATATGTCTCTTGCAGCTTATAAAGTCAAAACCCGAGCGCAATTTGATGTCTTCATCGAAAGGGTTCGAAGAGCCAAAAGCGTAAGGGACGATACTGCTAATGCAGCCACACCGATCCTCTTGTCGCTGTTCCAGCATGGGCTTGGGACCAGCTCACTGGATGCCGTCGAGGTATTTGACAAACTCAGGAGAGCCCCGGATCAGTACATAGCCAACATCTCAGAAGTGGCCACCATGTGAGCAGGCTTTGCTCTTGCGCAGGCCAAGTCACTCTATCCTCGGATAGATGTTGACTCAGTCGGGGAAGGCTCCGCCGACGGCACTTCGGATGAGCAGGCCTTAGAGTTGATTAGTGAAGCACAGGAGTCGGCTAAAAAGGTAGCTGCTGATGTAGTTAATAACTTTCGATCTTGATGTCTTTGTGAGTGTTGTTTATAAACTCTGATGCGAACTTGTAGATATCTGGCTTATTTATGTTAACGCCTTGACTCGAGTCTTTGTAGAAGATTTCTTAAGTAATTTTCATCCGACTGTCACCAAGCCTAAGCTTGATTAGGTCATCAAAAAATTCTCAGTCCTTATCTATTGAACTCGAATCAAAACATTGAACAATGATAAACCAAATATACATAAGTTGTCGAAGAAAACCATGCTTTATTGACACATGTGCAGCCCCTGACTGTCAACTCAAGAAGTCATCTTGCTTGAGGTTGGCAGTCGAGAATAACATAACACTTAAAGCAATTTAAGCATAGTATCGTCGAAGATGTTCGATATTCCAGGAGTTCTCCCCCATGGATCCATCTTCACGCTTTAGTCTATATGCTCCTGGCCGAGTTACCTCAGCGATTATGTATGGTCCTTTCCATAGTGGAGATAATTTGTTATGGTCTTTGGTGGTTTGGATCTTGCGTAGAACCAAATCGCCGACAATGAAAGCTCGCGCCCGAACATTGCGTCTAAGTCCTTGAAGATATCTTGCCGACTGGGTCAAGGCTGCCTCACGGGCCTCTTCGAGTCGGGTCAGATCATCCACTCGGTCTTGATCGTAGCGTTCATCGTTGAAACTGCGGACTCGAAAAGATTCATACTCCATTTCATTCGGCAACATGGCTTCTGCCCCGTAAACCAGGAAGAAAAAGGAGTTTGGCCAGTGGCCCGACTGGTCGTAATCCGTAGAGACCATAAAACCGAGGGCAGCTCTTGAACCCATTTGCCGGCATAAGGATTTAGCCTGTCGAACACTCAGGCCTTGATGCCTTGAAGAACCATGCCATTGGAATGTTGAACCTGTCCATTGCTTTTGGGGTGTGCGACTGATGCGTAGCAGATTTTGATGCTGAAATCTTCACAGAATTCCTTGAAAACGCCTCCAGTGAATTGAGTTCCATTGTCTATTATAATTCTGTTTGGGACACCAAACCGGTGCACGATGTTGAGGATGAAGTCTCATGCCTTGTCAGCGGTGATCGTAGCAACTAGCTTAGCCTCAATCCACTTGGAAAACTTGTCGATTGCGACGAACAGATGTGTGAATCCTCCTGGAGCCTTCTTGAAAGGGCCAACCATATCCAAGCCCCATACCGCAAATGGCCAAGATATGGGATCGTTTGTAGCTCTTGGGCTGGAACATGGCTCTACCGAGCAAAGAACCGGCAACCTTCACATGTGTGAACCACTTTGTCGGCGTTGGAGACCGTCGTGAGCCAGAAGAAACCTTGTCTATAGGCTTTGCCTACCAAGGTGCGTGCCGCCACGTGACTTCCACATACACCCGAGTGGATATCTTGGAGTAGTTGCCGTCCTTCCTCAGGCGTGATACATCTCATCAGGACTCTAGAAGGGCTTCTTTTGTATAATTCGGAGTTGACCATGACGTAACCTTGACAGCGATGCCGGATTCGTTCGGCCTCATCCCGGTCTTCCGGCAGCTCTTGCTGAGTCAAAAATTTGATGAGCGGTGTCCTCTAGTCGACGTCGAGCATGGCAACTTGGTTTGCAGCTTGCTCGTTGGGAGTTGGTTTTGCTGCAACAGTCGGCTCATAGAGATGCTCTACAAAAATGTCTGTTGGGACGGTTTCTCGTTTGGATCCGAACTGCGCCAACTCGTCAGTTGCCTCATTGTTATGTCTCAAGACATGGGATAGCTCCAGTCCATCAAACCTGTCTTCAAGTTTGCGAACTTCTTGCCGATAGGCTTCCATGGTATTGTTTAAACAGGACCAGTTTTTCATCACTTGGTTGACGACCAGCTGGGAGTCTCCTTTTACGACCAGCCGTCGTATCCCAAGTGAAACAGCGAGTCGTAGGCCATGCAGCAGGGTTTCATATTCGACGACGTTGTGTGAGGCGGGGAAATGAATATGAAGAACATATCGCAGCTATTCTCTAGTCGAGGAGATCAGCACGACTCTCGCTCCCAAGCCAGTGATCCTCTTGGATCCGTCAAAGTGCATGGTCCAGTATTGTAGGTCTTCCCTAGGTACATCTTCTTGTTGTTCGGTCCACTCGGCCAGGAAATCCGCCAGGGCTTGTGACTTTATAGACGTCCTCACCTTGAAAGTTAAGTCCAGCGGCATCAGTTCCAGAGCCCACTTTGCGATGCGCCCAGTCACCTCCTGGTTATGGATGACATCGCCGAGTGGAAAGGAAGTGACGATGGTGGCCGAGTGACCCTGAAAATAGTGCGCCAATTTCCTCGCGGTTATCAGAACACCATATAATAATTTTTGTACCTAGGGGTAGCAAATTTTGGCTCCTGCCAGCACTTCGTTGACAAAGTAGATTGGTCTTTGAATCTTCTGGACTCGTCCTTTTTCCTCATGCTCAACGACGAGAACTGTGCTGACCACCTGGTGAGTCGCTGAGACATACAACAACAGGGGTTCCTGAGGCTGAGGTGAGGCTAGGACGGGCAGCGTCGTGAGAAACTCTTTGAAATCTTCAAAGGCTTTGTGGGCATCCGTGGTCCATTGGAAGTCATCGGTTTTCTTCAGTAACCTGAAAAAAGGCATGCCTCGCTCACCGAGTCGGGAGATGAATCGGCTTAGCGCCGCCATGCAGCTAGTGAGCTTCTGGACATCTTTCTGGTTACTCGGGGGCTTCATATTCAAAATAGCGTTGATTTTCTCTGGGTTAGCTTCGATGTCGTGATGGGATACCATGAAGTCAAGCAGTTTGCCTGATGGCACGCCGAACGTGCACTTCTCCGGGTTCAACTTCATTCTGAAGGCCCGAATGTTTGTGAAGGTTTCTTCTAAGTCGGCAATCAGGTCTTCCTTCTGCTTGGTCTTGATGATGACATCATCGACGTAAGCTTCCACGTTTTTCTCGATCTGCGTCTGAAAGCATCTTTGGATCATGCGTTGGTACGTGGCTCCGGCATTCTTTAGACCGAAGGGCATCGTGATGTAGCAGTAGGCTCCAAACGGCATGATGAATGATGTTTTCAGGCAGTCGGTTTCCTTCAAGTTGATCTGGTGGTAGCCCGAGTAACAGTCTAGAAAACTCAAGAGCTGGCAGCCGGCTGTTGAGTCCATGACTTGGTCGATTCGAGGCAATCCGAATGGATCTTTAGGGCAGGCTTTGTTGAGATCGGTGTAGTCAATGCACATGCGCCATTGCCCTGTCTTCTTCCGAACCAGGACCAGGTTAGCTAGCCAGTCGGGATGGTAAACATCTTTGATGAACCCGGCGGCTAAGAGTTTTGTGAGTTCTTCCTTGATGGCATCTTTTCGATCTTGAGCAAAATGGTGTAATAGTTGTTTAATAGGTTTCGCGTCATCTTTGACGTGTAAAGAGTGCTCGATCACCTCCCTAGGAATACCGGGCATATCAGATGGTTTCCAAGCAAAAACATCTTTATTATTTTGGAGAAAGGTGACGAGCGCGCTTTCCTACTTAGGATATAGCTCGGCACCGATTACAGCGGTTTTGGAAGGATCCAATGGATCAAGGGAGATTTTCTTCGTTTTGGCGTCGCCTTGTCCCGACTTGGCTACCTTCTTTGTGGGGATTTAATCCTCTTCAGATGTTGATGCAGCCAGTCAGATTTCTTCCTAGCCACATGATCTCTCATGAGATTGGGCCATATCGCAGCTTTCTTTGTCGCAGGTGAAGGCTTGTTTGATGTCGCTGCACAGGGTGATGACGCCATTGGGGCCGGGCATCTTCATGCAGAGATAGGTGTAGTGTGGTATCACCATGAACTTGGCGAGCGCAGGCCTTCCAATAATTGCGTGGTAGGCTGATTCGAAGTCGGCCACCTCGAAGGTGATGTTCTCCGTCCGGAAGTTCTCTCGAACTCCAAAGGTGACTGAAGGACTATGTGCCCGAGTGGCGTAGATGACAGCCTTGGGATACTCTGTGGAAGGGGGCTGAGCTTGCTTTCAATTCGGATCTTGGAATTTGCATCTCGTCTAGGGTCTTGGCGAACGGAATATTGAGGGCGCTGCCCCCATCAATGAGGATGCGCTTCAGCTTTATGTTTTGAACCACTGGGTCTAGTACCAGGGGATACCGTCCCGAGTGAACCACTCGGTCAGGATGATCTGAGCGGTTAAACGTGATGGCCACCTCCGACCACCGTAGGTATTGTGGGACTTCGGGTTGTGCCGCGTTGACCTCGCGGTCTCGCCTTTTGCTTCCTCTTGGACTCATAAGCCTACGGCCCCGAAGATGTGATTCAGCTCGCCCACGGGGTCTTGAAAAGGCTCAGAGTTGCCAGTCAGATTGTTCTTCTTGGTTCCCGATGTGCCGGCTTCATCAGTCGGCTTTTTTTGTTTAGTTGTGCCGCATATTGTTCGGCGAATTGCTTGTAAATGAAGCAATCCTTGGCCGCATGCTTGTGATTTGGATGATGCGTGCACTGAGTGTTCATGATTGTGTTATAGGCCGCGACCCGGGGACGGTGTTGAGAGTTGGACGTTGTGGAAACCAGGTCCTCGGGCTGGTGCTTGAGATCTTTCTGGCCCTGACTGTTGTTGCCATTATCCTTATTAGGATGTCGGCTGCCTCCCGACTGCTTGTCTTCTCTCTTGTCGTACCGATCTTGCCGTGCCGCCTTGATTGCGTCGTTGGATTTGGCGTAGGAGTTCGCTGTCTCGAACATTTGTTTTACCATCTTCGGTGGCTTGCGCCCAAACTTTCCGATCAGCAACTCGTCACGAACACCTTTCTGGAAGGCGGCAATTATGATGTCATCGGTGATGTTGGGGATCTTGTTGCGCTTTTCCGAGAAGCGCCGGATGATGTTGTAGAGATCAAAGTGGGTCCCGGCTCTTTCGAAAGTGCCCTGGAAATTGGCGATGAAGTGATCCCGGAGTTCGCTCCACGAGCTAATTGAGCCTCTTGGCAAGCTCGTGAGCCAGTTCCTGGCTGAGTTGGCGAGGGCGACAGGCAAGTAATTGGCCATAACCTTGTTGTCTCCTCCTGCTGCGCGGATGGCGAGGGTGTACACGGTCAGCCATGACTCGGGGTCGGTCTTTCCGTCATACTTCTCGATTCCAGTGGGCTTGAAGCCACTCGGCCAATGCACTCGACGCAGGTCCCGAGTGAATGCAGGCACTCTGTCGTCGTTGTGGTCGGGCGACCTCCTTCGGTCTTCGTAGGAACGCTGTTCACGCTCTTGATGGCGCCGGTCAAGGACCTCCCGTAGATCACTCGGCGGGGTCCTTTGTAGGCTGCTGCGGTAGTTGGAGTTGTAGCTGCGACGGATCCGGTCGTGGACGGGTGGTCGTCCATGTCCTTTCTTGCGGGAGTCGACCGATTGCTCTTGATGCCTTCATGTTGTCTCGTGGCGGGGGTCTCTTGACCTAGTGGCCGTCTTGGCTTGCTCGGGCCTCCTGTAGTCCTTCGACCGTAGTGGTGGAAGTCGGCTTCCGTCGGGTGTTTCAGCAACGGACTCAGTCGGCCTTCGTACTGCAGTGGAGGGAGAGCAATTGGCTGTGGCCGCGATGATGGTCTTGATCTTGTCCAGGATCGGTGTCACCGTGGCGTGTGCCGCTTCGATGATAGTATCGAGGACGGTGAGGGCGGCAACGACATTCTGTTGAGGCGTCTAGAAGACGTTGGTGTTGTCTACTCGCGTCCGAAGTATGGCCTCTCGAGCAGATCGCTCAGTCGCCCTCAGGTCTCGCTTCCTCCTGTCGGCTTCTTCCTTACGTCTGTTCTCCTCCTCCGCCAGCTTGCCCTCCTGCTCAAGCCTGGCTTGTTCTTCTTCGGTGATTCTGCAGGCCATCGTTGAGTCGGTCTCAGCCAGCTCAGCCATGAGAACATTGAAGCACCTTGGATCGTAATCCTTGTCAAAGTCGGAGTCGTTGGCCTTGTCCGTGGAGATGCCGTAGAGGTCGTCGAAGTCTGAAGAGCTGAGGTACTCATCGAGCTCCATGGATGAGCATGATCAAAACGGTTGAAGGATGATGGCGATTTCTCTTGAGCCCGGATTGCTTGAATCTGGATCGTTCCAGTCCGGGTCATAGCTTGATGACGACGGTTCTTCCAAGTGAGTTGATTTCAACTCGGAAGAAAGGAGATTGCAATAGATCTCAGCGGCGTTTGGTAACCCAAACGGTGCCGAGAGGGTTTCGCCTCCCGAGTGGATGGATCCCAACTCGGAGGTTAAGAAGTTGCTGTAGGTCTCGGCGTCATTTGGTAATCTGAACGGCACCAAGTGGATTCCTCCTTTCGAGTGGATCGATTCCAGCTCAGAAGTTAGAACGTTGAAGTAGATCTCAGCGTCGTTTGGTAACCCGAACGGCGCCGAGCGGGTTCTCCCTCCCGACTGGTCTGAATCCGAGACGAGGAGGGAGAGCTTGTTGTGTCCTTTGGCAGCGAAGTCGTCGATGCCTAATGAAGATCCCATCGTGCTTGCCGGCGAGATTGAAGAAAAAGTCTTGACGCGCGGGCCCCTACCTGGCGCGCCAACTGTCGAAACTTGGTTTCGGCAATAGAAATTTGGGGGTGCAGTCAAGATCGCCAAGCACAATGGGTTAGATGGAAAATAAGGGTTTAGACAGGCTCAGGCCCTCTCGAGAGGTAATGCCCTACTCCTATTTCGGGGATTCGATCCGCCGATTGTTTATTGATCTCAAGATCTGTTGCTCATGAATCTGATATCCCTCAAGGGACGCCCCTTACCCCCCTTATATAGTCTTGGAGGGCGGGCTTACAAGTCGGAAACCCTATCATATTCTAAGCCGGTTTCCTCAATCTTACCAAGTTATGACTATGAGCCGTTGTCTTATCGATCGGCAACGTAACACCCAAGTCATAGCTAGTTTACACAATTCATAAACATAATCTATCCCTATTTTCAGTCGAACAAGCTTGCCATGAGGACATCCGATTGCCATAATCTCCACATGGATATTTATGATCAACTTGTTGACATGGACCTAATAACAAATACTCCCTTCTAGCAGCATCCCTAATGTTCACATCCAATTGTTCAATTGGTGTGCGAAGCCCAAGGTCAGCAAAAACAACATTTGGAGCAAGCACAATATTATTTTGCTTGTTGTTACTACCACCTGTTCATGCAGTTTCTGGGGTTGGAGTGGACTCACTGGACAATTCATGGTAGAATTATTTTAAAGCTCTTCTCCTCTTCATCTAGCAAATCAAACCAATTTCTAATTGACCAACTGCTACCAAATGCAAAATAAACATGCAAATCGATGAATAAAGAGGACACTGACCTTGATTTTGGAAAATGGGGAATCAAACTTTGAAGAGAAGTGGCTGAGAAAGGGGGTGTGCTTGCCTCTAACCCGCCTTCGCCGCCTCACCACCGATGCACACGCTGATGCTGTGGGAAATGCACTGTGTGCGCCGCAGCCATGGCCGATCCCCTCGATGGCTCGCCACCGCTATTGGCCTGCTGCTGAGATGCGTCGCCCATCTGCCGATGTGCCGTGCACGGATGCACACCACCACCGCTGCCGGTGCGCGCTGCAGCCGTCGGCAATGTGGGAGAGCCGATAGCGTGAGAGAAGAGAAAGAACGCAAACAGGATGCGATGCTCGGTGCTGCTACGTGATGCGTAAGAAGAGAGAGAGGAGGTGGGATCAGGGTTGGCTTTCTATTGGGCTGTCATGGGCTGCTTATTGCTCTAGGAGGTGAGGCTGAAACAGGCCATGTGTAGGACTCGGTCCGACGAGTGGGGCTGGGCCACGTGGATTTGGGAAGATCTAAAAAATATGTGGGTAACTAGTTCACTAAAAAATTTTCCACCAGTGGGGCTCAGACCCAAGCTGCCTCTGCATATATATCTATAACTATCTATAAAGTAAGTATTATTTTCATCCAAAATTTTGTTTTGTCTGGCTATTTTGCTATAACTATCTATAAAGCAAGTAGTGTTTTCACCAAAAATTTTGTTCTGCCTGGCTATTTTATAGAAAACCCCTTGAGTTTTTCTAAAATTAACCCGCAGTCCCCACTCCCGAATCATTTTTTATTTGACGGCCTAGTTCATTTCTTTCTCCGTGCGACTGTGAAGTTCCATCGTTGCTCTTCTCCTTGCCACCGCCGCCTCCTCCTCCGTAGGAAGCCGAGAAGACGGAGGCTATGGACAAGGCGACAGATGGGGAAAAGCTCCACGCCGTCGGCCACGTCCTCCGGTTGCGCCTTCTCTTCTCTTCTCCGGTATGTGTGTATATATATGGTATGTGTGCGTGTACGTGTATATATAAAAGTATGTATGTATACATATGTATATATACACACATATATACATATATATATATATATGTATATATTTATGTATGTATATATATGTACACATATATGTATATATAGATAAATATATGTACACCTGGGGTATAAAATAGCTATTCTACAAACCCCACTCCACTCAAGGACCCAACTCGCCTCCTCCTCTCTTTTTGCCCAAAAACCACCTTCCACCCGAGTCAAAGCACGGTCAAAGGACAATCAAAGTGCTTCCACGTGGGTCAAATCCGCCAGCTAACATTCCTCCACGTTTACCTATTTGATGTTCTCGTCTCGTACGAATGATGCAGTAATAGGATGACCACCATGCAGTAATGTTGCAGCTTATGTGTAGTAACAATGTTGAAATATAGTTAAAATATGGGCATGACGGATCTAGTTTTGTAGAGTTCTTTTTTTGAAGCATTATGGTGTAAACAGTTCAAAAACATAATATATGGTGTGAGAGATATCATTGTTTAAAGATTAGAATTCTAAAGATATCACTTGCACTTAGCTTTGCTAATGCAAACTAGATGGTAGGTCTTGTACCTATGTTCGGTTGTTATCATGTGTTATTGTAGTAACACTATCAAGAAATTGCAATAACACACTATGTTACTACAAAATTTATAGTGCTTACTGCACTGTGGTAGTAACGTCATGATGAAATTATAGTAGCACAGAGCAGAAAATAGTAACAACAATGCTATAGTATTACTACTTATAGAGAGGTAAATTTCAATAGACCAATCTTTGAAGAGCATTATCTCTTAGATGATGTACTACTGTTTAAATTCGTTTGCACCATGACGCTAGAAAAAATATGCTTATCAAAAGTAGATCCGTCAGACTATATTTCAACTATATTTTAGCGTTGTTACTGCACATAAGACATAGTGTTACTGCATGGTGACCATTGTGTTACTGCACCGTTCTGGCAAGACAAGAGCTGAGAAGAGTTGGGTGGTGGGGGAAGTCAGCAAGTGGGTTGATCGAAGTCTGACCAATGTGAGGACGCCTTGACCAGCCTTTGACTGAGGTGGGAGGTGGGTTTTGGGCCTTGGGAGGGACGGGGAGGTGGGTTTCACCTATGAGAAGGAGGGGGTATAGAATAGTTTTGCAATATATGTATATGTATATATATACGATATAGATAGATATATAATGTATAAAAATATGTATATACATATATTAACATATGTATATTTACTTATATATCTATAACTATCTATAAAGTAAGTAGTGTTTCCATCCAAAATATTATTTTGCCTGGCTATTTTGCTATAACTATCTATAAAGCAAGTAGCGTTTCCACCAAAAATTTTATTCTGCCTGCCTATTTTGCAGAAAACCCTTGTGTTTTTTTCAAAATTAACCCGCAGTCCCTACTCCCGAATCGTTTTTTTATTTGACGTCATAGTTCAATTCTTCCTCCGTACCGCGAAGTTCCATCGTTGCTCTTCTCCCTGCCACCACCGCCTCCTCCTTCGTAGGAAGCCAAGAAGACGGAGGTTATGGACAAGGCAACAGATAGGGAAAAGCTCCACGTCGTCGGCCACGTCCTCCCGTTGCGCCTTCTCTTCTCTTCTCCGGTATGTGTGTATATATATGGTATGTGTGCACGTACGTGTATATATAAAGTATGTATGTGTACATATGTATATATACACATATATACATATATATATGTACACATTTATGTATATATAGATAAATATATGTACACCTGGGGTATAAAATAGCTATTCTACAAACCCCACTCCACTCAATGACCAAACTCGCCTCCTCTCTTTTTGCCCAAAAACCACCTTCCACCCGAGTCAAAGCGCGGTCAAAGGACAATCAAAGTGCTTCCACGTGGGTCAAATCCGCCAGCTAACATTCCTCCATGTTTACCTATTTGATGTTCTCGTCTCGTACGAATGATGCAGTAATAGGATGACCACCATGCAGTAATGTTGCAGCTTATGTGTAGTAACAATGTTGAAATATAGTTAAAATATGGGTATGACGGATCTAGTTTTGTAGAGTTCTTTTTTTGAAGCATTATGGTGTAAACAGTTCAAAAACATAATATATGGTGTAAGAGATATCATTGTTTAAAGATTAGAATTCTAAAGATATCACTTGCACTTAGCTTTGCTAGTGCAAACTAGATGGTAGGTCTTGTACCTATGTTCGGTTGTTATCATGTGTTATTGCAATAACATTATCAAGAAATTGCAGTAACACACTATGTTACTAAAAAATTTATAGTGCTTACTGCACTGTGGTAGTAACGTCATGATGAAATCATAGTAGCACAGAGCAGAAAATAGTAACAACGATGCTATAGTATTACTACTTATAGAGAGGTAAATTTCAATAGACCAATCTTTTAAGAGCATTATCTCTTAGATGATATACTACTTTTTAAACTCGTTTGCACCATGACGCTAGAAAAAATGTGTTTATCAAAAGTAGATCCGTCATGACTATATTTCAACTATATTTTAGCGTTGTTACTGCACATAAGACATAGTGTTACTGCATGGTGACCATTGCGTTACTGCACCGTTCCTGCAAGACAAGAGCTGAGAAGAGTTGGGTGGTGAGGGAAGTTAGCAAGCGGGTTGATCGAGGTTTGACCAATGTGAGGACGTCTTGACCAGCCTTTGATTGAGGTGGGAGGTGGGTTTTGGGCCTTGGGAGGGACGGGGAGGTGGGTTTCACCTATGAGAAGGAGGGGGGTTATAGAATACTTTTGCATTATATGTATGTGTGTATATATACATATATAGATAGATAGATAGATAGATAGATAGATATATAATGTATGTATATACATATATAAACATATGTATATTTACATATATACATATAGATATATCTATACATCTACATATATATACATACATATATATGTATATGTGTGTGTATATCTATATATGTATATATATGTATTTAGGGATATACGTCTATATATATAAGTATGTAAGTGTATATATATATATATCGACACCTAAAATCTATAAAAACCATAATGCCTAAGTCAAAAATTCCTAAATTCCTATGTCTAAATTCTAAACATGTGTCATCCCCAATAATGAAAGCACAAGCACAATGGCATAATCACAATTGGACGATAGGAGATGACGAGGGATGGGAGAAGGAATACCTCGTCGAATCGTCGCTGTCGTCAAGCGGCTGGACCGGGTTACCGCTGCCATCTCCGATCCGCCTCCTTTGAGCCACGAGGTAGTCGACGCCGCCCGATATGAGTCGACGCTGCCTCCTCCTCCTCGTCACCGAGCACCGCCTCCGTGGGGTCATCGTGTCCTCCTCGCCACCGAGAGCCGCTTCCGCGTGGAGGCACCGAGCTTTTGAATCTAGAAGATAAGGTAGGGTTAATGCAAGAGAACTCGAGAAAAAAGAGAGGGATGTATGAGAAGTGGGATGTGCTCAAGCGGCCGCCTGCTTCTCACCGCCTGCTTGCCGTCGAGCCTCCGCACTGCCATCGAGCGCCTCTTGATCCACACTATCGCCAAGCCGCTACACCGTCGCCTCTCGATCCATACTGCCTCCTTGCTGCAACGCCGCCTCCTCCAAGTTGTGCGGGTCCTCGGGTCCATAGGTCCTCTTGCCAAAAGTGGGAAGAGTGCCTCCGACGAGAGAAAGAGTGTGTGGGTGGATAGGGGAGAGAGAGAGTTAGTGTGAATGGATAGAAGGGGTATATACATGCATACATACATACATACATATATATATATATGTATGTATGTATATATAAATATATATGATAGGTATCGGTTTTATTATAGAGTCAGCCCCCTTGACTCCTATAGGTGCCGCTTCTATAGTACAACCAGTACCTATCACACACATATAAGTACCGGTTCTAGTTAAGAACCCCCCTCCAATTTTATTTTATAAATAACACATCAGCTTTTACAATATTTTGCAAAATATTTTTCTTAAACTAATATTTGGTTATAAAATAAGCCAAATATTTTATATATCTTGTCCTTTACACTTTATTTTTAAAAATATATTTCCTTCCACTTCGTTCACTTAAAATTATAGGAAAAATAAAGTGCTCATAATATGTTCCAAATTTTGCTGATTTAAAGTAAACAATAATTGCACAAATCAATACATTAATTTATAAATTATTTTAAACTGTAACTAGCAGCCCTTCTTGATGATCGCTTCGTAAATATAAGGCTTTTTCATCTTCTTCATCTGTTTCCTCACTTTTTTAGATTCGACATCAGTTGTGGGTGGCGGTTGCTCGTCGGGTTGCTCGTACTCATCTTCATCGAAGAAATTCTCTATTCCAACAATATTTCACTTGCCTTCGAAAAACAACATGATGTGGCTTGGCGGATTTCACGAGTGATGGGTCTTTGACATAAAATATCTATTTAACGGATTTCACGAGGACGAATGGCTCATCTTTATAGCCACCAGAGGGACTTTATCAACGATGATCGTCTCATACTTGTCAACCTTCAACTCTCTTGGAATTCTTACCCACTTGTATCGAAATAGAGGGACTTTGAGGGCTCCATAATCTAGCTGCCAGATTGACTGTATGAAACTGCAATAAGTCTTCTTGTTGTCGCCATCATCATAGGCATCTATGCGTATGCCATCTCTTTTACGCTCTTCGTGGTGCCAGTGCATCAACTTAGCATGTTTCTTGTTTGCGAACATACGTTCTAAATGAGGGATGATTGGAAAATACCATACCACCTTCACCGACACTCTTTTCTTCTTCACAGTCCCATTAGTTCCATCATCACCATCACCATCTCCATCTCCACACTTATACCGAGAAGCCTTGCACACCGGAGATTGATCCAAATCTGCGTAATCACCCCGGTAAAGAATGCAATCATTTCAACCATCATGAATTTTTTATATCTCAAGGCCAAGGGGATAAATAACTTGCTTTGCTTGGTACATTGTTTCTGGCAAAACATTACCCGCAGGAAGAATTTCTGTCAACAGCTATAGCAACTCAATGAAGCTTTTAGCTGACCATCCATTGCTTGCCTTTAGGTGAACGAAAGATAGGACCACCTGCAACTTTCTATGCTCCCACTTACATTAATTGTAAAGTGGTTTTTTTAGTCCTCCACTATGGTATTGGACTTGGAATATTCTTTATCATTGGTGTCAACCCTCTCCACATCACACAACATCTGATCTAGATCAGCTTCACCATGATCAATGCACATTTGGTTGTCCTACTCACACCCAACATTCTCATTTGGCACATCACTATTGTCTGCACTTTCCTCTCCTTCCTCCTCTTCCCCTAGAAACTCATGACATCTGAACTTTGCCATAAAACCCCTTGTAAGAAGATATGCATGAAACCATTGTGTCGAAAATTGTCTGTCTTGCTTGCAATCAAAACATGGATACCACAGATAATCCGATGCATTCACTGAGTTTGTGCTCATCTTTGTGGCAACGAGAGACGTCACATCCTTGATATACTTCATAGAGTCACAATCCACCTCACACACCCATTGTAGATCTATTACAACCGATGGGCACCTACAAATATTATTTAATATCAATTACTCTCAATGGTACAAAGTCAATTTGCTCGTACAAATAACAGAACTGATAGATCTTCCATAATTTAATTACTATTGGAGGAGGTAATTAATTAAACAAACAGAAAAAGATAACTGAAATTTATCACACCTAAAAGAAAAAATAAAATAATTTATCACTTGTTAAAAATCGTGCAGAATAAATATAATAAGAATTTTATAATTTACAAGTAAATTGGAGTAACAGAAATGATACAACTTCAAATTTTTAATTATTATTACATTGTGTTACACCTCTCTATACTACTCTATGAATATTATTTAAAGTGTCTACTAATAAATTTTAGAGTAAATGCATGGAGGGTAATTAAACTTGTTTAGGTGTGTTATATAGGTCACTCTACTTTCAAAATACATATTTGGGTCACTATTGTGAGTTAAGTGAGTCATTTTCCATCTAATCCACACAAGACTACGTGGATTGAAAAATTGCATCTGAAAATATAAAAAAAAACCAATGCATTGTGATTAAATCGACTCATACCAATTCTACAAAAATATTGACTAGTAAACAGATCCCAGAATTAGTGCACGGCACGTTCGTAGGAGGCAATTCTCAAGGCTAAGGTACGTACAAATTACCACCATTGGAAATTAACAGATACTATACCATTGTATGGCATAAGAATTCAGCAATTTGTTGGCAGCATGTTTTGCCATACTGGCTGCTACTTTTATTCAAGAAATCAACTATTTCGGAGACACCACAGGCTTTCAGGAATCAACATTTTTTATGGTGTTCCACATCGCAAAATCACATAGAGAACGTTCTTACATTAACTGATAACATCCATGAACAGTCAACACTACGTTCCACTAACCAAAAGCCATAAATTTCAAAAGGGGAATAAATTCAATTGTTGATTTGTGCACCTTTTATTTTGCACTTTGCAACACTAAAAAAACAAGATATAAAACACCCATATAACTTCTAATTTTTTTTCTTCTGGCTAGGTGGCCTAGATGATATGGCTGTCGTTGATATTCTGTTGCTTCTCTTCATCCTTGCTCTGTCCACGTGTGTAGATGTTGTCGCTCTTGGTTGTGGTAGTGTATTTATATTGGCTTCAATGAAGGCTGAATCCGGCAAAGGGCCTAGCTGGTATGGAGGATTGGGTTGTTGTTGACTACCAAGCAAATTAATACGAAACATGAGTAGCTAGGAGAGAGTGACAGTGAAAAATGTTAAACGGTGCATGGCACTCTTGTAGCCAACACTGAATTGCTATGTTGGCCCTCTTGTATTAAATTCTTCTGGAACCGTTGGAGAAAAGGTTTGCATTTGACATATAAGATAAAAACACTACTGAAGAAATGATTTTTACTCTACCAGTCAAAATCCACAATAGTCCTAGTTTCAATAGAAACTGATACTAGAAAACGTTTTTAGTCCCAGGCAACGGCTCTCTAGGATCTTTAGTCCCGGTTGGTGTTATCAATCGGGACTAAAGATAATTCTTAGTCCCGGTTAGATTATTGTCAGAATCCGTCAGGCCGACGGGTATCTTTAGTCCTGGTTTGTAACACCAATCAGGACTAAAGATCCTATCTTTTGTCCCGGTTAGTGGTACCAACCGGGACTAAAGATCCTATCTTTTGTAACACCAATGGCCGCTCCACCTCTCCCGCGTGTGCAATTAAGCCGCCATCACTCCCCGCACCCGTCATCAGCCGATGCTGCCCTATCTGCCGCTCCCGCACCGTTAATGGCCACGCCCACTGTCGCCAGCCATTATTCCCTTCCATTAACGCCGGTGAGCAATTCATGCCGTCCTCGGCCAAAACCGACATCCCTAAGCCCTATAAAAGCCGGCCCACTCCTTCCCCGTCCTCCCCACACTCCAACTCAAGCTCCTCATGCCCCCTCTTGCCCTAGCACCGTGCGCCCGAGCTCCGCCGCCCTCCGCCGCCGTTCGGCCACCGATTCCCGTCGTCCCGAGCCACGCCGGACCTCTTCACCCTCTCCATCCTCTTCATCGGCATCCGAGCCACCTCGACCGCCCCTCGTCGCCGGCTCTCACCGTCGCGCGCCGCCGTCTCCCTCCTCTCCGGCATCCCGCAGTGAGCCGCCCCTCCCTCTCTCCTTCTTGGCCTGTGCGTGCGCCGCCGCCCCGTGTGCGCGCGGTTTCGCCTGCGCGATGCCACGCTACTCCGTCGTCTCGCATCGCCGTCCCAATGGAGCCGGCTAGTCTCCGGCCGCCGCGCGCCATCGCTGGCCACCGCGTCGCCCCTCACCCGCTCTTGGCCGTCCGATTTGCCTCGGCAGATCGGGACCGCCCAATCTCGCCCGCTCGCGTGGCCGCCACATAGCTGCCACGTGGCCGCCGCGTCAATGCCACATGTGCGCCACGTGGTGTGCCGGCCACCTCTCGGCCCGTGGTCCCGGTCTACCGTGGACCGGTGCTCCCGCGGCTGATGACGTCAACATTCGGCCACTGACACAAGCCTCGGGTTTATTGCGCTATAATTTATTAAGGATTTTTCTGTTTTAGCAATAAACACAGTTAATCTTCTAAAATTTATATCTTTTCAATCCGAGCTCCGTTTAAGTCCATTCAAATTTTATTAAATTCATAAAAATGCCAAGAATCCATTAAAAATGGTTTTGTTCCCTATTTCAGTAGACTTTTAACATGTTTTGTTGAGTGCTTTGTTTGTCATGTAGATCCTGGTAGTTCTGTCGATCCCGTTTACGTCGAAGTCGTTGCGGAGTATTCTCATGTCGAAGAGGAAGGCAAGTCATACTTTATTATTGATCATATTGTACTCATTTTGCTAAAATACCTCGTTTATCCTATTAAACTGCATTTATTTTAGAATGTCATTTTATGGGAACTATTACACCCTTACTATTAGTACTCAGCTTTAGGACTTGATCACTCTGAACCTTTGATAGAACTTGGGTATTAATATGACTAGATATTGGTCTAGGATATGATTAGCCCTACTTAGATCAACTAGCACACTAAATGGGTCATTTCATCTGAATCATACTATTCTGGACACGTGAAATGAAGAACTTAATCTTGTGACATTATGATCACAATTAACAACTAAAATATGGCAAATGGTGGGCTGTAGGCGCATTGGTTTTGGATAGTCGCATCCATGGCAATTAAGGACCGGTTCACGGGAAACCCTGGAAGAAACATCATACTAACCACAAACCAAAATGGGCAATGGTGGGTCCTGTAGTGTAGCCTTCCCTAGACAACGTTCCCTGACAAGGGTGAGCGTGATGGAGTTGCAGTCGGTGAGGGCTTACCAATTGCTGGGCTGCCGAATTCACCACGGCACTCCGAGGGGCTGCCCACTGCCTGGTTGGGAGTGGGGGCGAAACCTTGGTGTGGTACGATTGGTTAGAGGGGGGTTATACAAAAGGTCCTATCACAGTCCCTTTCGGGGGTACCATGGTGCTATTCCGGCGCACGAAAATATGTCGTGGGGCTGTGTGTTTTGGGTACAGATGTACACCTCTAATCAGAGTAAAACTATTCAAATAGTTGTGCCAGCGTTTATGGGCGATCGACCAGATTCACTGTGATTAGTCTCATACCTCTAATAACCTGATTAATGGAACATGACTAGTATAGGTGGATGGTTTGGGCCTGTCGCAACGTGGGGATAATGTTGGACAACTTTGATATTAATACTGTTTAATTAATTATAATTGTTTTACTGTTTTCAAATTATTGTTGTCAAATAGTTGCTTTGTGCTTAAAAGTCAAGCCCTAGCCTTTTCCTTGTCTCCCCTTGAATTCATACCTCCTCTTCCGGTATGACTTGTTGAGTACGTTGAAAGTACTCATCCTTGCCTCTTCCCCCCTCCCAGAGCTAGTCTCTGAAGCTGATGAAGACGTTGAAGACGAGTAGGCTTCGTCCGCACTCTGGAGATGCCTATGGAGTGGAGATGCCACGCTGCAAGCATCAATATCAGGCTTTAGCTCCTTTTCTTTTTTTGCTTTTTGTAATTTTTTATTGTTTCTAAGACGTTGATCCGTAATATCAACAATTGTCGTATGTGTACCCGCTAGTCCGGATAGGGAGTTTTAATACACATATAGATTCGGGAATTCTGGTTTTGAATTTTTGGGCGTGACAGACGGCCTTCGAAGAAGAGAGTTCCTGCTAAGGTGATGTGGTATTTTCTTATAATACCACAGCTCAAGCGTCTGCTCAGGAACAAAGAGCATGCAAGAATGATGTGCTGGCACGCTGAAGAACGCCAACAAGACGGCATGCTGAGACACTCCGCCAATGGGTCACAGTGGCGAAACATCGACAGAACATTTAAAGACTTCGGCGAGGATGCATGAAACATAAGGTTCGGTTTAAGTATGAATGGCATGAATCCTTTTGGAGAGATGAGCAATGGCCACAACACTTGGCTTGTAACGATGTGTATCTACAACCTCCCCCATGGCTATGCATGAAGCGAAAGTGCATTCAGATGTCGATTATTATTCAAGGCCCAAAGCAACCTGGTAACGACATTGATGTGTACCTGAGACGATTGGTTGAAGATCTGAAACTGCTATGGAAGAAAGAATGTGTCCTCGTGTGGGATGAGGACAAACAGGAGCAGATGATCTTTCCGCCTTCCTTCTTCAATATCATGACACATCTCCTATGCCTCCTTGTCAAAGAGATCCGTATCATCGGTCCTGCATTCCTACACAACATGTTCCCTTTCGAGAGGTACATGGGCGTCCTAAAGAAGTACATCTGTAACTGTTCTCGTCCAGAGGCCAGCATCACCAAGGGATATGGAACAGAGGAGGTCATTGAGTTCTGTGTCGACTTTATTGAAGACCTATTACAAGAAATGTGTTGGTTTATGACGCTTATGGCATGACATTTGATCAAAAGGTCACTAAATCGACTTGTTTATGACGTTTTCTTTGAAAACATTTCAACTTAGTGATAACACTAATAAAACTTCACAAAAACGTCTTAAAGGTAGTCAAATTCAATATTGTGACATTTTTTGTCCTGTCAAAACCATAAATTGCAGTCGTCATAAATGTATGAAAAGGATAGTATGTCAAAAAGTATTTTATATAACAAGAATGGTGTGTCATAACTTCTAATTTTTAAAATATTATTGTCTTCAAGTGGCTCCTATGTGCATATTTTTATTATTGTCTTCAAGTGGCTCCTATGTGCATTTTTTCTCATATGTGCATTTTTTATTTTTTACTCTAGTATTTAACAAATGACCCAAATAATTAGGACATGGGTGGATTTAATTTTTATTAAATTCTCCATAATTAAATATACTCTCTAAAATTTTCTCAGATTTTTCAGAGCTCAAATATTAATTTTAATGGTACAAAGAGCATTGCGGTAATTATTTAAATTAATTAATTAATTATTAAATGATCTATTTATATTTTTATTAAATACTTTGAGTGTCCAACTATTTTTAGGAGTTTTTTTGAAATTATTTGAGCATTGTAAGTATTTAAAAAATTCAAAGATTATTTAAACAATTAATTTAAATGGAAAAGTAATTTAAAATCCTCTTTTCAGATTTGGGCCAAATTCGGAAGTCTGTTTCCCCTTCCTCTATTCAGTCGGCCTAGAATGCCTCTCTCTAAAGTTTGTTTTTCGTCCCTACTTCTTTTCACCATAACGCTTAGGAAGAAAAGTCAATTTAACTCCCTGTCACAAGACGCAGAAATTCATTTAATTGTTGAAAATAGTATATTACTTCAAAAAATTTGAAATTCCTATGAAACAACATATATGCATAGTCTAATCCATGTAAAAAAATTTATAGGTGTATGTAATAAAATATTTCTATAGGTTCATTCATAAGGTCCATTACGCACTTACTTATAAAATAAAAAAAATTTCACAAAACAAATGGCAATATAACTTCATATCTTGTAACATTGAGGTAATATTAAGATTATGTCCAAATTTGAGGTAGATACGAGTTTTAAAATATTATATGTTATGTAAACTTTAATTTTATAGTTAAATTATATGAGATTATGTGAGAAGTCTAACCATCTGTGAACAATATATTTTCTGACTTGGTCAAAATCGACTAAAATTTTTATGGAAATGTTATAGACCAAAATTGAGTTGTCATGTCAATTTATAGAATTTTTTGACCAAATTTAGATATTATTACAATTTTTGTAAACTAATTTAGAGATGTAAGGTTTTAATTATCTATAGCAACCTATTGAATTCTCTATCTAATTATAGGATATGAGATAGAATGAAATATAGGAGCACATATATATTTTTTGTTTATTTTTTAAACCTTCTTTGGGGTACTCGTAGTTCAATTCGGAATTAATTTCGAAAAGCACACATAAATTCATTTAATTGTTAAAAAATAGTAGATGAATTAAAAAATTTGAAACTAACATATACGCATTCTACTCCATATAAAAATCTATGTGAATATATGTTTTAAAATTATTTGTATTTATGCCTATTTATTTGTAAACTGAAAATACCAATAAAAATTAGTTTGGGCTCTTTTCACTATTTCCCGTCCCAATTCAGCCCATGTTAACACAAGAGCGCGTGTGCTCCGTCGGATTTTCATCAATGGACAAGATTCATTAGGTTTAGGTATAAAAAGCAGCAAACCCTAGCAATCTCACCCTTCTTTCTTTGGGTCATTTCCCACCCGCTCTCAATGTCACGCACCGCCGCCGACCACTCTCACGCGCCTCCCCTCCGCGCGCCGCCGCCCCTCCGCCTCCTCCTCCTCCCCGATTCCCCGACGCGCCGCCGTCCCTATGCCTTCCTCCTCCCTCCCGGTCCTCTGTCTATCCCCGTCTATCCCCGCTCCTCTCTATCCTCTCGCGCCGTCCCTCCGGTGGCGTCGTCCGACTGTCTCGGGTGTTGGAGGAGGCGCCCGCCGCTAGGTTTCGGCGCCATGGTCTCTACCGCCATTGCTCCTCCTTCGCCGCTGACATTGTCGACCCTTCCCCCTCCCTCTCGGGTCCTGGCACGCCGCTGCTACTCCACCTTTCCCCATCCTGGGTCCCGACGCACCGCCGCCCTCCGCCTCCCTCTCCCTCCCGGGTCCTGGCACGCCACTGCCCCTTCGCCTCTCCCTCCCTCCCGGTCCCGACATGCCGTCACTGCTCTGGCCCCCTACGTCGCCCTTGCTCCCCGCGCCACCCTAGCTCCCATGGCAGCACATGAGCAGGGGCGAAGGCTGAGGCGGACAAGTGACGATGGCTCCGGCGGGCCGAGCGTGAGCCGGCAACAGCTCAGGCGGCAGCACGCAAGCGGGCGGAACCTCCAGCTCGGTGGCAGCACATGAGTAGGTGATGGTTCCGGCGATGCTGCAGCAATGTCTCTTTTATTTATTTATTTTCTGATCTCATAGTATTTGTGCGAACCTTGTTTCTTTGGTGATTTTTTAGTGGGGAATGCAATGAATCTTTTGCAGTTGGCGTAAGTTCTGTGAAAGACCTGTCAAACTGATATCAAAATCCTTAAAATTGTCAAAGTTTGGTTACATTTAGAAAATATAGATTCCTAGTAGAAAAGTAGGGGTAAGTATAGACACGGGTATACATGTATTTTAAAGATCTGTTGACACTGTTAAATGATTTTAACAGAGTAGGGGCAAAGCAGAGTTTCATTTGGAAAAAGTCACAATTGCACAGGAAAGCAATTGCATAGGAAGGCTAGGGTAAGAACACAATTGCCCCTTTAGATTATGTATTGCATTTATATTCAGTGATATTCTGTCTGACTCGATGAGATTCAGAACAAGTGGCAATATAACTTCATATCTCGTAACACTGAGGTACTACTAAGGTTATATCCAAATTTGAGGTGCATACGAATTCAAAAATATTCTGTACTTATTTTTTCTAGTGTATACTACTAGTGATTCAATTTGGTCTCTAAAATTATATCTCATGCAGTTAGCTTTTACTAGTCTCTGAAAACATAAACCAGCGTTTTCATGAAATTATGCCTGATGTAGTTAGCTTTCATGGTTTAAGGCGCATGGTTTTTGACGCAGGCTTTTTCATCATCCAGTCATCATAAACATTAACCTATGACATAAATTGCAGACATTATGACAAAAATAAAATGACATAAACCCTAACATCTCTTGTAGGGCCCTTCTTCCCATCGGGGTGCCCGAATCAATCCATGAAGGGAGACTACGCTCGCACTGTAAAACCCTAAGCATCCAGGACGAACACGAGGAAAAGGCATTGTTCCCTGGAAATACGGATTCCAAGAGGACATCCAAATCTATAGGAGTCGCATGAGGAGGAAGTGATATACGGATGCGAAGCTAGTAGATATGGAGCTCCAACTCGCACGGATCGATGACATAGTGGCAAGAAAGGTGGAAGAGCGGGTGGCCGAAGAGATGGCCAAACTAAGGAGCTAGCATGTGAGCCAACCAGATCCAGCCCAAATACACCAACAGCACAGGAGTTACGCATCTACAGGCCATGTAGTTGAACAGGCCCCAGAAGCTCCAGCAGTACCGCCATGCCCTGTTGACAAGATCATGTGGCGGACAACTTGTGAGCTGCATATTCCATTCAAGAACCTGTCAATCATGGTATGCTCGTAATTTTATAATATATATTCCCTTCAAGAACTTGTCAATCAAGGTTGATTACTAATTAATAAACTCTCTTCTCGTGAAGGTGGCGTCGGGCATGGCCCTACCAGTGGAACAAGATGGGACCTATCACGGCATGCCCGTTCCACCTAGGTATTATAAGGTCAAAATTGAACAGGTGGAACGAGGCTTTGAAGATCTCGAGCTAGATATCCCTAGAGGAGATGGGGAGACGACACTAGGAGACATAGCCCACGGGATCATTCTGTGGAACAATCCCTTCACCGTCTTTCCTGAGCGAGAAGCGACTTCTGTTCTTCCGTCTTCACAACGTGGACTGTCTCCTTCACGTGGATTGTCTCCTCCACCTCCTCTGTCACCTCCACGATCACCGACTCCTAAATGGTCTCCCACTCCCCAGCCTCCTCCGCCTCCTCAGTCGCTTCCACGAGCACCAACTCCTAAACGGTCTGCCACTCCCCAGCCTCCTCCATCGCCTCCTAAGCGTAGAGCTCGAGCCGCGTCATCAAGGTCAACTAGTTCACAAAGAAGCAAGATGCCAAGACTTGACCAGCTCCCACCAGCCCCTAAGAAAATGTCATACGACAAGACTCCCGAGGAGTTACATGAGGCCGTCCAAGCAGAAGTGAAGGCATATTTCCAGCGTAAGTCTCCTGAGAAGCCTATTCCAATTGACACGATGACCAAGGCCTTCTTCAAGAAAATGTACTGTACGCCATCGGCTAAACCAGAACCGCAGTCGGACTATGACAGGACGATCAGGAAGGCGCATAGGAAGGCGAGAAAAAGGGCCAAAGATGTCCTGCAGCTTGGGGATCAACCTCAAAAATCCCTTTAGCCCTTGCTGCAACCTGCTAGAGCTAACTTAAGAAAATTTATGAAAGATGCGGGAATAACGAGGGACCAAATGCTAGGAGGCGCCGAAATCAAGAAGGCTGAGCTGAAATACAAGTTTACACTCGGGCGACCTCTTGTCAAGCCTGATCAGCTCAATAATCTACCTACGAAGATGTATTGCTTCCACAAGTGGTACATGGAAGCATCAAGCAAAGGTATAGAGATGATCATGGCGCGGTACACAAACGACTATTTCTTCCATAGAGGTGACCTCATGTGGCTCCGCTTCAAGGACATCTTCGACATGTACCAGCAGGACGCCCTCGACGTCTCTCTTATAGCCATGCGGGTTTTGTAAGTATCGTTCAGTTAAATTTATTTTGTTCTTTAGCTCCTTGTATATAGCTGACTAAAATTCTTTTATCCATTGTAGAATGGGGATCCATGAGTGCAAGAAGCGGGGATGGATGAAAATAGGATTCATGGACCCCCGCAAAATTAACACGTAGATGTTAGAACAATATCCAGCGGAAATAGAGGAAAATATCGTCCATATGCTGGTGCAGCAGCATTACAAGTCCTGGATACTTCTGTCGTACAACATAGCATGAGTTTTTTCTACCAATTTTCATCTCGTACGCATATACAGTTTCATATATGTCATCTCATGTAATTTACAGATTCCATTGGGTCCTTTTCCTACTTGACCTTGGCCACTCACGGATCCATGTCTATGACTCAATGGATAAACCAAACTCTACCTTCATAAATATTTTTTAAGTGTTAAACAGGTAATGTCATTTTAGTTGCTATTGCATATATGCGGTTCTGGATAATTACTCACTAGCTTGCAACTGCACGTAGGGCATGGGCATGGCTCCGTGAGAAGGTTTGTGAAACTTGGAAAGAAAAGCTTGATGTCAGGATGAAATTTCTAGTAAGTTACGTGCTCCAAAGTTATATTGAATTATTAATTTTTTTTCTAAAATAGAAATGTATATTAAATTTGTCGTCGTTTCTCCTTTAGTGTGCAAAACAGGCACAGATGACAAACTTGTGCGGCTACTACGTCTGTGACTATATTCACCACCTAGTTCACCAAGTCACATGTCCCCAAGATCTGCTAGTATGTATAATCATTCATACATTATGTCTCAATTTCTTATTGATTTCATAAATTTATTTCTCGTTTATTCAAATGACAGGTTATTTGTATGAGGGACAAACTCCCCCATAGTGAATTCATAAAGGCTACTCAAGAAGAACTCATGGGATTTATCAACGAGCAGATTATAGATACCGCGGGAGAGTTCTACTAGGATTGGGGTGCTAATCCTGGTTCCACATCATAGATTAGATTTTGTAATATATGATATAGAACGTTACAAATTAATTAGGTATGTAATATATGTGTATTTTTATATGTGTATTTTGGTAATACATGTATATATTTACTTAATTAAGTGCATATATATGTGTGTAAAATATGTATTTATACATATATATGCATAATATATAAACAAGCAGCAAGCAAAAAACCATCTGTAGTCTATATATATATTATGCATATATATGTATTTGCAAATGTATATGCATAATATATAAACAAGCAGCAAGCAGCAGGATCAAAATTAAAAAAAGAAAAAAAACCTTTAGTCTTGGTTGATAATACCAACCGGGACAAAATATAACGGAGCTAGCCACATGGCGCCGCAATCTTTAGTCCCAGCTATTTCAACCGGGACTAAAGAAAGCCAAGCCATCTTTAGTTCCGATTTGGTTGTCCCGGTTTGCAACCCGAGACTAAAGGGGGTTGCAAACCGGGAGTATACAGGGTTTCCCCAGCAGTGAGAAATGCTTGCTGAAGGTAAAAGTACATAAAGGATATAGTTAACTATACCTCATTCATGTAAGCATCTTTATCATCATTCATTACTTGTGCACTCCTCTTCCTTTTTGGTCTCATCTTTTTAGTTGTACCAAGTAGTAATTCACAATTATTCCTATTGTATTTAGCTCTATTGCAATAACCACAATGAATGACCACGCCATGCTTGGACAATTTTGTACCACCCTCCAATTCAATGGGTTGCTTCCTCCTAGTTTTCTTTCGTCTGCAGTGGTGGATCTAGGAAAAATATTAAGGGGGGCTAAACTGTTACATTCAAATGCTTGTTGTTAATGCTGGTCCTCAAGACTTCGTCTTCAATTAACTAATACAGTTCTTCGTCTATATGTGATCAATAGAACCACACAAACATCTAAATCAAGTCGTACATGTAAACAATTTACTATTAATGAGAGCAATACACTAATCAATGAAGATAGAGTGGACAAGAGATTTTAAATTAATCTATGCAGAACTACGAACACGTGAGCACGGAAATCACACTAATCGGATTTAAAACTAGAATGTTATGTACAAAACAAGTTCTAGGGGCTGGTTGAAGAGAAAACAGAGTTTAGAGGGTTTAAAATGCAAAAAAATCAGACCTATACGTAATTATATAGACAAACCAGAGGTGTAGCATGTAAAACAATAATGGTGGACTATGAGAGTATTTATTGAGGAGCCAAGGGGTTAGAGTTAGGGACCAAAACATAAATATTTTTGAACTACTATGGACTGAGGGTTAAATGCAAAATAAGGTAGGGTTTCTTAAACAAAAGTAGCGAAGGGGTATGTGGCTTCTAATATAGACCATTGATCTTCGATCGAACGGTCCACAAGTCGTCTTCTACCTCTCGCTGTTCTGCTTCATGATAAGAAACAAAGTACGAGCAGGAGCTCCATCGCTATGACTGAGCAACATCAATCCAAAGCTATATGGGATGGGAAAGCGAAGTAGACAGCAAAATGGAACGAGTACGATGAGAGAGACTCATCGGTGAACTTCTTAGAGCTAACCGTGCATAGGTGCGGCGAAAGGGGGCTAACACTTCTCTTTCTTCCTCCCATGGCAGAAATTTCTAGGGGGAGCTAAGGGGAGGCTTTAGGAGTTCTCCGCCGAGAGGGGGGCTCTAGCCCCCCTCCCTCGCTAGATCCGCCACTGTTCGTCTCCCTACTTTCTTTTCATATTTAGGAGGCTGGATATTTACACCATTCATTTTTTTCACATTTAGATTGATCCCTTGAAGACACTATGTTATATCTGTAAACAACACGAAATGACTCTAATGAGTAGCATGGAGATACCATGTCCTCAGGTTGTATCCTTCCATTTCTAAAGCATGAATGGTATGACTACATGGTATTCCTGTGAGTTGCCAACATCTGCAATCACAACACTTCACATTGATATCAACTATGAAATGGTGTTGTCTGTCGGTGACTTGGAAAATACCCTTCCTAGCAAGCAGTGTATAGCATGTATTGGCTAACTCAGCGTTCTTCTCTGGCTTCTGTTTTATCTTTGGGCATATATTTCCACTCCATTTCTTCTCAACCTCTTTTTGTTTCATGTACACCCTAGCCATGATTTGGGTCTTTATTTTCTCAATCATGCTCAATATTGGTTGTTCCCTTGCATGAAGAATGTACCTACAGATTGAAAGAGAAAATGTCAATACTGTTGATAATGCTAATTAGAAAGCACACATGTACAGTTAAGAAATATATCTCAACTTGTTGAAAACTTCACAACTATTATTCAACAATATATCACACTTCAGAAAATCACTAAAGAATGTTCTACACCATGTATTTTGTGGGATTTATTCTAGGTACTCATGTGCTTGCACGTTTAAAGCTTTCATTTTATCCATCTTTTTGTTCCACTCAATTAAATTGTTTGATCTTGCAATTGCCCAGAGTTGATTCTTCAAGGTTTCCCCATTATATAGCACCTAGAAATTCTGGTAGAGGTGTCTCACAAAAAGCTGAAGTTCAGAATCATTGAACACAACCCCAACAGCCGCTATCAATCCCTACAAATGAATAGGATTTCACTTATTACATGAATGTAAAAGTTAAATCATGTATGACATAGAGTATGTGAGATAATACATGCATATTCTCACCTTTTGCCTATCAGTCATGATTGTATATGGAGTTGTGTTGACTATATGTAAATCATCCTTTAGGGTCTGAAAAACCATGTCCACGTGCTCCTTGATCCCACTTCCACCAGAGCCATGGTGTGGACCCCCGTTTTTGCAACAGGAATCAATCGTGTTCATAGTACCATTTCCCTAGATCGGGATAGTTTGGTACCCACGAATACATTGCCGAATCATCAAAAGCATGATACATCCATAGCCATACGCAAAATATTACAATATAGAGCCCGAAGACAAAGTCTAGAACATAGGACCAAACGGTCCGGAATACAACCAAAAGCAAAAAATAGATAAGGCAGCGGAGAGAAGGCAGTGGCACGCCATTGCCACAGGCAACGACCGGAGCTAAGACCTACTGGACGCCATCATCCTCCACACCCACCTGGTAGTACGCGTACGGATCTTCGGGGTCTTCATCGCCCACATCTGAATGTTTGTATGTATAGAAAGGGTGAGTACCAACCGTACTCAACAAGCCACCATAATAACGATGCACATGTTAGGGGATAGTCAAGGAGTGGCTGTGGTTCTTTTGCATAAAACTAGTTTTGCAATTCTTTTCACAAGCCTAAGACCTAAGACTGATCAAGTTTTAATTCCATAGTTCATTTAATCAGCGACGATTCTGTCCACCATCCATTATGATCCCAAGGATAGCTTCCCGCCACTGGATCGTCATGATTTTCTGGGGTCTAAACCCTAGGACGCGCCCCTAACGGGCCCAACTTGATACACGGCCCATTGGGCCAAAAGAGGTGATGCAGCACCAAGGACAGAAAACACTCGGTAGAAAAAGGACAATTGCGGCTGTTCCAGGACAGATATTGACATGGGACCAGATCCATTTGAAAGTAGACTTGATAACCTTTCCATCAAGTACTTGCATGCCCAAATCGGAGTTCGCATGAAGTCGTGGCGGCCGTTAGAACTTGTCACTGTGCTACAGTCCGAATCTACCCCGCGCGAATCCTCTTCCCGTTGATCCTCTCCATCATTCCTGAGTAAAACAAAAGTGCACGCGCCTCCAGGGTATAAAGAAGAGGAACATACACTTAAGAATGAACTCACCTGATGGTTGAGTTGACGTGCACGAGCGCGGATTATTGGACCATGAAGTTGTACGTGTGGAGGCGTGAATGTATCGGTAATGTTGATGTCCTCATCAGTCTAGCCAAGCGAAAAACTTGTCCGACTGCTCCATATCCGCGAGCATGACTATTCGGATAGATTGTTTACTCACACTGGAGTGGATGTACACTTTACCCGTACTCCGTGACTTGCCTAACACATGAGCCGAAGTCCCAACGCATGAGATGTGTCACGGCAAAGCCTTTCAACAACCTCACTTTGGCAATACTCGCTCCATGAACTTGAGCCCTCATGCACTCTAACCGTACACAGTTTCTAGCAGTAAGAGGAGTTCTGGCGCTTCCGGGGAGGGAAAGACTCATTCATTCATTAAGTTGTAATTAAATCAAATTCCAGTCCAATGTTCCATCTGTAGGCTTCCCGCCTATCCTCACACACAATTGAACCACTATGCAGGGGTACCGCCTCCGTTCGGCTATTTACTCCGCTAGGTCTATACCCATTCGAGAACTACGGTTGTACTGGCTCGTTTCATGTTTATCTCATGGCTCGGTCCTTAATTGACCAGGGATGGCACTTGCCTTTTTTGGAATGCACCCAAATCATCCACCGCCCCAGCTTAAAACATTTGTTTGTTTTAGCTTTTTATCGAAGACACATTTCATCATTGTCATGGCAATGTGGCGCTCATGTCTCCACATGCCATACATTAACCACCTTCCCTAAGGTAGTTGCCCAAGCATATAGCATTTGATAAATATGATTGTGCATGAATCTAAAATAGCATGGGCTAAGAATTGTCGAAGAATGACTTTGAACGCACGACACTGTAGGGTACAAAGAATAAACAAGTATTCAATATCAAGGCAGGGCATATAACAAGTATGGAGTTCATATGTACATAGCATGCATATTTGATTTTAAACAAACATAAGTTCGCAAATGGATTTAACATATTCAAAGGTAGTGATGACTTGCCTTGCTCGCAACCTTGTTGTCGTGGATCTTCAACGCACTCAGGTGCTCCCTCAGACTCTACACATACGCGCGAAAGATCCGATTGAATTTGATTAGAATTCAAATAAAATCCTCAAAATGCCAAATAAATCGCAAAAGTGGCTCTCAAAACTAGAATACTATTTTAGACGAATTTAGGTTCAAGTTTTGACAAAATCCGAGCTAAAACAAGCGAGTTATAATAATTTAAAGTTTCGTGATTTTACCAATTTAATTTAATTATGACGTGACATTATTTCAACTTTATTCATTTTAAATTGTAGAAATATTATGATCGATCATTCAAAAATATAATACAGGGAGAAAAAATGGTCAATTCAAATTTTATCTCCAAATTTATTGGTCCGACAAACCCTAGGACTAAAATAATCAAATCCGAGAATAATTATCCCAAAGGCTCGACAATATTTAGAAGTTTAAATTTTAGAAAATTCATATGCTAAATTTAATTTTTTAATAACAAACTAAATAGTAAAATTCCTAAAGTGATAATTAGATAAATCAATTTATGCGATAATTAGATATTTTCACGATTATATTAGTCTTTAATCATTTCCAAAATAAAATTTTGATTCCAAGAAAAGAATATATTCTACTCAAAAAATTTCCCAAATATTTTTCCCATTTTATTTTTTTCTTCTTTCTTTTCTATTTTTCTTTTCTTTTCTCCTTCTCTTTCCTTTTTCTTTCTTTCCCCCCTCTTCCTTCTTCCTCCTTCCTGCCTCCTCTCTTTCTCCTCTCTCTCTCTCTCCCAGCCCTCTCTTCCTTCCTCCCTCTTTCTTCCTCTCTTCTCTCCCTCGGCTCGGCCGAGCCGAGGCACGCAGCGGAGGGGAAAGGGAAAGGCTCACCGTGTGGCGCGGCGGCAAGGGCGACGATGCGGGCACGGCGGCGGCAACGGCGCGGCGGCGGTGGGGCTCCGGCGTGGGGAGGAAAAGGAAAAGGAATGGGAGGAGTGGGGGTAGCACGGGGAGGAAGAGGGCTCGGCCTTCCCTTTAAATAGGCGCGCGGCTGGGGAGAGGACGGATGGCGACGCGACGGCAACATGCGGCATGGGGCGCGAGGCGCGAGTGCGGCGCGTGGCGCGAGGCGGCGCGGCGCGCACGGGGAAGGGGGCCCGGGAGGCGTGTGGCGCGGGGCAAGCGACGTGCGTGCGGGTCGGCGCGTGGCACGGGATGGGATGACGGGCGTGGACGGGGACGACGTGCGCGTGTGGCGCGGGATGGCGTGGCGCGACATGCGCGCGGGCGCGCGGCACACGCACGGGTGGAGGGGCGGGCACAACGGGGCGCGGGAGCGGTGCGGTGTCGAACACGTGGCGGTCAATGAACAGTGCACTTTTTCTTTTTCCGATTTTCTTTCTTTTTTTTTGTTTTAAATTTTTCGTTTTGTGTTCCACCTATATTAAACATATAATTTGGCCCCAAATTTGAGTTTAATTTAATTTTAAATATTTGCTCAACTTATTATTATTATTTATATATACATATTTATATATTTTTCTTTCTTTATTTATAATTAAATAATTGTTTTATATTTCCCAAAAATAAAATTTTGATCCAAAAGTAAATTTTTATCAACCTTAGTTTTTCCCAATTATATATTTTATAACTTTTATTTCTAATATTTATTTTGCAATTTCTTTTTCTTTTAGACTTTTCAAACCTTTCGACTTTTCCGCCTTTTAAATAAATAATCTTTTATTTATAACACCACAACAAAACTCAAAAATAACAGGCAAATAAATACGTCAAGATGCAACAATCCAAAAGTTTTTGTAAGCTCCGAATTTTATATTTCAAATTTTATGTCTTTCATTTTTAGGGTGTTACACATGGCAATAGGGAAAATGCAATCATTTGGATCAATTCCAACAGCTGTGAGCAAATGTCCCCCAAACTTTGTCTTGATGTGGCAACCATCTAAGCAAATTAGTGGCCTACAACCAATTTTGAATCCTCTCTTGCAAGCATCTAATGATACATATAGTGTATTGAATCGTCCATTTGACAAGTTCAAGAAAAAACAGCTCCCTAGGTTATACCTCTCAACTCAGCAGAGTAGTCCCATAAAAGATTGTATTGGGCTATCTCATCCCTATAAATCTTCTTGAGTGATATTCTTCTAGCTCTAGCAAGCATACTTCTTGATGGTGTCAGGTTAAAGTCTTTTTCACTGTCTTTGCAAAATTTCTTAGAATCATCTTATCATCTGCCCTAAAAGTTTCCACATATTTGTTAGCAAGATAGTTGGCAATGAATGTCTTTAGCTCCCACTTTGAATCGTCCATTTCACAAGTTCAAGAAAAAACAGCTCCCTAGGTTATACCTCTCAACTCAGCAGCGTAGTCCCATAAAAGATTGTATTGGGCTATCTCATCCCTATAAATCTTCTTGAGTGATATTCTTCTAGCTCTAGCAAGCTTACTTCTTGATGGTGTCAGGTTAAAGTCTTTTTCACTGTCTTTGCAAAATTTCTTAGAATCATCTTATCATCTGCCCTAAAAGTTTCCACATATTTGTCAGCAAGATAGTTGGCAATGAATGTCTTTAGCTCCCACTTCTTGTTGCATCTGTGTTCATCGATATAAGTCTTGATCATGAAACATTTTGATCTGCTATCATGTGAAGCATTTAACTTCCATGGGCATGTTGTATCACAATGAGCCCTTATTCTATCTTGGTCATTATAAGGCATCATGATAGCCACTCTGTTTTTGACACTGTATTCATTTATAACATCCCTAGTGCTTCAACGGTTGGGAATACCATGCCAACAAAGAACTGTGGATTTGTCATGTCCTCGGGCATGAAATTCTTGATATTTGGTTGGGCCTCTTCATCATCACTAGAAGCATCAGAAGAATCCAAACTTTCCTCACTAGATAGAGGGCATTTTTCATCTTACTTCTCAAACAGATCATCATCACCTTTGTCTACTTAATAATCACTTTCAGTAAACTCTGCATCCTCATCATCATTATCACTTACATTGTCAACTTGGTGATCCTCTGAATTGTGAGCCTTTCTAAAGTTGATATCTGCATTTAACTCATGTTTTCCAAGTGAATCCATCTCAACAACTTCGGTGATGACATTATTATGAACATACAACCTTAAGAGTCCTGAATCGAGATGCCTAAGCAGTCATACTATTTGTGTGCACGTCAGTTTTCACCCTTCTTAGCCCATTAGCTAATCCCCTCCGAGGAAGTAGCCCATTAAAATCACGTCTTCTCGCACTCTACACAATATGTTTCCTCTCACGATAGGTACCAATTCATTCTAACCAATTCCTGGCAACTATGTGGGTAGTTTGTACGTATCTTAGCCTCAAGGATTGCCTCCTGTGAATATGTCGTGCACTGAATTCAGGATCTGTTTACTGCGTATGGTATGAGTCAATTTTTTTTAGGGAATTGGTATGATTCGATTTAATCGCAATGCATAGGGTTTTCTGCATATTTTAAGATGCATTTTTTTTGTGTATAAGGTATGCCCGCATGGATAGTTAGATGGGAAATGACTAACTTAACCCATATTAGTGATCGAAATGTGCATTTTAAAAGTAGAGTGACCTATATGACACACTTAAACAAGTTTAATGACCCTCCATGCATTTTACTCTATTTTTATAATAAATTTTAAACAATACATTGAATTTTGATCTCTTTATATTACTTTGCAAATACGCATAACTAAATTAGATCATACAATGTTAGAAAATAAAACTAAGGTGCCTCCCCTCACTTTTCACTCTCTATTCCTCCCCTTTAGTGTTATTAGTGACAATAAATTTTAAATAATGTATAAATTATATGTCCAGTTCTTTATAGGTTTACACCAGTGTGTTATTATGATTGAAATCACAAATTGAGACCCATGTTGACTATATTTTAACTTGAGCAATGTATTATTTTGTATTTTAATTTAATCCTTTGCATATCATTCAAACAGACATGAAAAATTATAAAAGGAAGTGACAACATAAATTATTTTATCATATATCACTCCACAAATATGTGTAACTAATTAAAAAATTCCTCAAAGTCAGAAAAATAATATTTACATCTTATTAGAGCCTTTGTATGTCATCCAAACGAACATGAAAACTTATGGAAAAAAGTAACAACACATATGCCACATCACTTTGCAAACACCAATAACTAAATTAGACGTGTCAGATGTAGGATCGAATGCCCAAAACTAAGCCAACCAGAGGAGGGTGGATGGTTGGTATACCCAAAAACCAAATTTTAGCGGAAATAAAACTTACCCTTACTCTCTAAGTCTCAATGTCGCGTGGTCTGACCGAATTTATCGTGCCGGTCTGACCGCCTGAAGCCGCCGGTCTGACCGGTGGTGTATATCCGGTCTAACCGCCGGATGCTCCTAGATCGCATGCCAACGAACGCCGGTCTGACCGCCGCAATCTGGTCGATCTGACCGGTGAGAAGCTCCGGTCTAACCGTAGGTATATTGCGGTTGGACCGTCACACCCGAGAAGACATAAATTGAAGAACACTCAAAGTAGATTGAAAATATATTACTCTCCTTGTGTTTACAAAGTGCAACAACAGCACTCCTCACAAAATCTCAACCAAAACTCAAAACCCTAACTTTTTCTCAACTCAACTCTCTCTAAAACTCATACCGAGAAGCCACGCCTTCCCTCTCTATTTATATACAAGATAGGCAGCCCAAAGCCACGAATCCTACTCATAGAGAAAGTCCTAATCCACTAGGAAACCTTCCTATACAAGCAACGAACTTTACATAATCCAATTGTCGATCTTGGATCTTCCAAAATTAAAACTCCGCATTCCATACACACACAATATCTCCATCGTATGCCATATGGAAACTTCACCAACCACGTGCATCAATCTCTAGCCTTAGTATCCCACTTGATCTCTCTCGGACGTCACCCTATCTCCAAGTTGACTCAAATTCTATCACCGGCAACACTTTTCCGCGGCGTAAAGATTACCTGCACATGAATTAAACAAAGAAACCATATCTGAGCACAAGCTATCTCCAACTTGACTCATTGTCAGCACACAACAATATTCATACGCATAGAAACACGAAATAATCATGGATATGCAAGGAAACATCCCGAAACCAAAACCGACACAGAGTCGACCTGTAGTCGGATAGAGTCGGCCGGTCGGACCGGTGATACACACCGGTCGACCGCACAGCACTCTGGTCCGACCGGCAAAACATGTCCGGTTTGACCGGACCACAAAACAACTATCCACTATTCATCGTCCGAAAATCCAATCATCTCCAAAACCACTTTGCCAATAATCTCCAAATATCAAAACCAATAATCACATATGCCAATTGTTCATCACCATAAAAGAATCAAACACACTTTGATTTTACATCATAAAATAAAGTTTCGTCATTATGCTTTTTTACTACTAAATTATTCACAGTTTAACCCCATGTCGACTTCCTTTTAAATGGTGAAAAAAGAAAAAATATTTTTGGTCAAATTATGACTCTTTGCATGCCACATAAGGCTATCTTAAAATATAGCGGTCCTCAACTCAACCAATGAGAAGAAAGAGGATGAGATAATTCACTTGCATTGAAACATTGTAAAAAAAGAAAAAAAAAGTCCAACTTACTCCCCCAAACTGTTTCATTGGATCATTTAACCCCCTAAACTATTTTTGGCTTATTTTACCCCCCTAAACTACTAAAAATGGATCAAAATGTTTATTTGTTTCTCTTTATACGAGTAGCATTTTAAACTTAAATTTTATAGAGCCATAGATGACACCATTATGAAAATTCTAAAATAGTTTCAAAAAATTTCACTACTATTTGACTGAAATTTAAATCCTCCTTGTCTAAATAAGTCTCACAGCTTTCAACTTATGCAAACAGCGATTAAAAAATTTTAAAAAATTGTTGAGAGATAAGTTATAATGCATATATTAATCCCATCAAATTTCTTTGCAAAATATGACCTATATAGAGAGAAACAAAAAAGACAAATATCACTAGAAAGTAAGGTGAATCGTTTTGAATAGTTCGGGGTGTAAAATGAGCCAAGAAATTGTTTAGGGGTTAAATGCTCCGGTAAAAAAGTTCGATGAAGTAAAATGGACTTTTTCTTAAAAAAATAATCGAACCAAGATGTTGGATAAAACCAAGTGACTAAAAATACTCTAAAAGAAGCATAAGCTGTAATCAGGAGCATGCATGTGTACTGCCATCAAGTGACTTAACAAATCACCCAAACCTGGATGGTGGCTAATGGACTAGCCATGTCCTGGTGAAGAGTTATACGGCAACAGCCATCGAGCCAACAAGCATCGCACTTGAAAAAAAAGTTATAGGACTTAAACTAACTTTAAAATTATTTTAAAAAGCTCTAAAAGGATGAAAAGATGAGAAAAAGAGATATATTAATATACAGTACCAGATAACACATGGATCGGTTGATCATGGAATCAATCGATAGTGGCGATATATTTGATAGCGGCGGAATGGTTTCACTACTTAAAAAAATGCATAGGTGTCGCGTAATAGGTGTCGGTTCAACAAAAACCGACACCTATTAAAATAATAGGTACCGGCTCTAAAAAAAGGCACCTATACTATTCGTGTCGGTTTTTAAAAAATCGACATCTATAATATATTATAGGTGCCGGTTTTTTTAAAAAACCGGTACCTAAAACCCGAGCCGAGCCGGTGGCAGAGCCAGATTGATTTTATATCTCCTTATCTCTTCTCCTTTCACTCCTTATCTCTTTCTCCTTTCTCCCTTATCTCTTTCTCTCCGCAGTGAACCGGTGGCATGGGCGCGGGAGGCGGCGGCGGCAGGGAGGGAGGAGGCGGCGCGGCAGGAGGGAGGAGGCGGGAAGGGTGTCGGCTGGAGGGGAGGCGATGCGGCGGGCGGCAGGAAGAGGGGAGGCCGAGGGGAGGCGGCGGGCGGCAGGGCAGGGCGGCGGGGGGAGGCCGAGGGGAGGAGGCGGTCGACGGGCGGTGGGAGGGAGGGCAGCGCGTCATGTTTATTTTTGTTCATTTCATGGAGGGATCGGGTGGTCGCGATGGGATCCGGCGGTGCGACGCCGACATCATGTTTATTTTTGTTGTTGTTCATTCTTTGTTGTTGTTCATGTGTTCATGCGGATTGTTATGTGTTTGTTCATGTGTTCATGGCGCTCGAGGAGATTGTTCTTTGTTGATGTGTTCATGGCGCCCGAGGAGATCCGAGGGGATCGAGGGAAGTTGCTCGATGCATCGGCTCGAATGAGCCGATGCATCGAGCTTTTGGCTCATGGAACCTCAAAGGTGCCGGTTCCTAAACCGGTACCTTTGAGAAGGCAAGAAAGGTGCCGGATAACAGTGTCGGTTTGGAAACCGACACCTATGAGGGTTTTCCAACCGGCACCTAAAACTTTTTCTGTAGTAGTGTTTGTATATATATATATATATAGAGAGAGAGAGAGAGATTTTGATTGGTTTTGATTATTAGTACAGGGATGAATCGTCCATTGAGAAGGAGGGTATGAGATGATTTCAATTGTCAAAATACTAAACTATGCAAACGAAAATATGCTGTTGATAATTAAAATTCACACGATAAAACTAGATAAATTCGAATGACAATATTAATTCAAACAACAAACATAGATCGACCTCACTCTACGACACTTCAGCGCATGTAAGGGCTCTACGCAGTCATTGTATCATGTGTTTATATAAGTTAATTTTGATCACAAGGACTAAAAGTTTGCTCTAACATAATTATTATAATATTATATTTTAAAAATAATAATGAATGTCCGCGTAGATGCGTGGGCTATCTTCGTTGTTCTCGTTGTTCTTCCAAGCAAGTACAACTATTTCTTTTTGGAGAGAACGCTTCTTTTTGGAGATTATTGGCTAAATAATACCTTTAAAAAATTCATAGCTCAACCTGTCTGGGTGTATATCTGTTGCCAATTGCAGCTCATTCCACGTATTTTAGCTTTATATGATACCCTTTTCACGAATTTATTCAATACTTAAGTGGTTAATATATGTATAGCGGTAGTGAATTGGTCGTGAATTTGCACTAATACTTATGAACCAGCAGTAAGGGGTTTGGATTGATGTTTACAGTAGTGACAATTGCAACTTGCTACACCCATAAATAGTGTATGCACTATGAGCTCAATTTACTTTAAAAATAGATGTATAGCAATTTCCTTAAAGTATTATATCCACAACTTCACAAACTTTAATTCCACTCCCTCTTTAATTTCTTCAAACCATCCAGTAATTAATCCTGAAACTGATGAGGATAGGTCCCAATCTTCCGTTGGATACTGGATAAGTTGATTATGAAGAAACGACGTTGATGATCCAAAGGCTCCGATCAGGATGACGGAACCCTCGCAATCACTATGTTACCCCTTTGTTGGTTATCACCTAAGCCGAAACATGAATGACCTCAGTGATAAGGCTCTCTTCTGCAAGTGAATCGACAACACAAGCAAGTGATAAGGCTCTCTTCTGCAAGTGAATCGACAACACAAGCAAGAGAGTAGAAAATGCAATCTAAATATTTTGAATATAAGATGAATCTCATAAGTTGAAGTTCCACAAACCAAACTAGCACCGAAACTGCAATGGCAGAAAGCAAAATCCAATCCTAATTTGATGATGGCTACTGATTAGGGTCGATCTAGTACCCATAGACATGTCCTTAATGGACTCCAAAAGGATACACGACCCAACGAGCCTAAAGACGATGATGTAGCACCCGAACATATTCTAGACGCTCTCTTGTTTTGATGATTCTCTTTACTTAGAAGGATTTTGATATGAGACTAGGCCCATTGAAAAGGTGGTCTCATTAGCTTTATGTAGAACGTACAAAACGGGGTTCGGATGAGGTCTAAGCGACGATTTGAGTGTGGACTGCTCTTAGATGATGAGATGGGTTTGAATTTAATATGAATTGGATCTCTATCCTTTAGACTCGTGCATATCCAAAAGAGTGATGTGTGTAAAAAACAGTGGAAAATGGCAAGGTAAATGGGCACCCTCAATGTGGTTAAAGTATGAGCTTATATTACATTCGACGTTTGCTGCACTAGTGTCGGACAATAACAACAACCGCTATATATACACATCACACATGGCCTTAAACTAAATTATCAGTATCCTTCGAAAAACGGTGGCGGTGGCGATTGGTATTTTGCTGCCAATATTGGCGGGAGGATGACAGTCTCATGAATTGGCGGCGGCGGAGACATAGTCGGGGGTGGCGGTGGCGGCGGCGGTGGCGAGAAGGCAGGCGGTGGAGGAGATGTTTTGGGCGGCGGTGGATAGAACGCTGGCGGTGGTGGCGATACCACTGGCGCCGGTGGTGGCGGGGATAGCACCGGTGCCGGTGGTGGCGGTGAGTGCACTGGCGCCAGCGGTGGTGAATGCTTTGAGCTCTCCGGCGCCAGCTTCTTCGCCGGCGCCGGCCATCCACAAGGCTTGGTCTTGCTACAATCCACCGGATGGCTCACGACCGGGGCACATTCACCGGCACTCCTCTGCATGGGCCTCCCGTTTCCCATGCAGTTAGCTTCGTCCTCGAATGACTTGTCGAGTTTTGCATCCAGCACGCTGATGCACTGGGCGTCTTCCCCGGCGAAGAAGTTGTACGAGACCGACAAGTTCGTCAACGCCGGCAGCTCGCAGACGTTCCCTGGCACGACGCCGGTGAACGTGTTGTGCGACAGGTCCAGCTGCTCGACCTTGGCCAGGCCATCCATCGTCGGAGGGATGGCGCCGGTGAGCAGGTTGCGGCTGACGTCGAACACCGTCGCGTTGGCGAGGAGCCCCGACTCGACCGGCAGGCAGCCGGTGAGGCTGTTGTTGAGGAAGACGAACTGGTCCAGCGTCGCGGCGGCCTGGCCGATGGTGGCCGGGATGCACCCGCCGAGGTCGTTGTTGGCGAGGACGATCACCGACGCCGTAGACCTGCCGATGGTGTCCGGGATGCCCGACGTGAACCGGTTGTTGTTGAGGAAGATGGCGTCGTAGGGCCTGAGGAAGAGCTCCGGCGGGATGGGGCCCTCGAAGTCGTTGAACCGGATGTCGAGGTAGCTGAGCTTGGGAACGTGGAGCACCGCGTCGGGGAACGCGCCGACGAGGCGGTTGTTGCTGACGTCGAGCTCGTAGAGCTGCGTCATGTTCCTGATCTCCTCCGGGATGATGCCGCAGAAGCGGTTGGAGTTGAGGTGGAGCACGGCGAGGTCGGACAGGAGGCCGATCTCCCTGGGCAGGTACCCTGCGACGTCGGCGGCGTTCATATCGAGCGACGCGACGGCGCTCGCCGACCGGTTGTCCAGCGATGGCACGCAGAGCACGCCGTTGTAGGCGCACACGTCGGGGCCGACCCAGTTGCCGGTGAAGTTGCTGGGGTCGGAGTAGAGCGCCCGCTTGAGCGCGTGCAGCGCCCTGTGCGCCGCAGCGAGGCGCGGGTTGCTGACCTTGATCTTGATGTCGATCTCGATGTGGACGTGGTCGCCGTGCTGCTCAAAATTGAGGAGCTGGCGGCGCGCGATGGCCGCCGTCTCATGGCTGGTCAGGGCAAAGCACGACGAGGAGAGGAAGGAGAAGACGACGACGGCGGTTAGGAATGGGAGGGTGCCCATGGTGGTTAGCAATGTCTCATCAGCCTTGGCCGAAGCCAATGGCTGGTGGAGGAGTTAGGCTAAAGAGAGGAGAGATCGCAGAGGGTGGTGATTGGAGAAGATGAAATGTACTATATAAGGAAGTGTTAGTCAAGGGATTGGATGGTTAAGAGGATTTACAGGAGTGGATTGGTTCTTTTGTGCATGTGTGTGTACAGTCATGCGATGAGATCGATGTTGTTTTGCCAAATATGGTCAAATCGTTGGTGTGTTCAGTTAGGTTGCTATAGCTAGATCATAAGTTTTAAAGCAGGTGACATGTTCTCAGTTTCATATTATAAGTTTCATATTATAAGATGTTTTATGTTTTAAATATATTTATGCATATATTAATGTATGTGTTACATATATGCATCCAAATTCAGTAAATCTAGACGATGAATGAAAAGTCCAAAACAGAATGGAAGAGAGTACAATTTTATATAATTTAAGCGACATGTCTTATAACGTCGAATGGAAGAGAATTTTAAATAATTTAAGTGACGGACATACAGAGAATGAAATTAAATGATACCACAGAACACCCTGCCTTAACCGTGTCAGTTAGACAAAACTGGTAGTGATAAGGGGCTTCCCACGACCACCCCTCCCCTCGGTCCCATGTGCCTGAAGGGTAAAAACAAACACCGATAACCCCACATCACTGGCGGTTAGAGTTAATAACCGGTACTAATGTATTCATTGTTATTTTTAGATGAACATGTAGAACGAAATGAGTTGAGCGTGAGGCGTCGCAACTTAAAGTCGTTCTAATCGCTTCATCTCCATTGTTCGGTCTATCTTCCCTCTCGATCTCACATCCCAACTTTGCTCCCTTTCTCCGCCTCGCATTTGTTCCTCCACGTTTTCTTCTCGTCATCCCCCCGCCTCCTTTTGGTTCTCCTCTCTCTACGCCACCAATGCAGGCGGCGGTGCCACTAGAGGTGGAGGCGACTGTCATGCCGAGAAATTCACAAAAAGAATTCCAAGCATAATGTGCATTAACACCCTTGTTCAGGATCGGCCAGAGTACACAAACGATAAAGTTGACATACATATCCACGTCTTAAAAACATCACAAAAGTCTTACATAACTGTAGCAGAAAAGAAAGTAAAACGAGCTAAACTAATTGTCTTGACGCTCGCAGCATGGCAACTCCACTCCACAAGCATCCCTGACGACGGACAAAGCCTACTCCTTCGAATAGCCTCCATCTGACTCGTAGACCAACTCTAGTATGAGGAAGACAGAGCAAGACTGAGTACTACCCACTGTACTCAGCAAGTCATACCGAAAAAGAGGGTATGATGCAAGATATTCCAAAGGAAGGCTAGAAGTTTATTTGCATAAAGTAAGCATTTAACAACAGAAGTTGAAAGCAGTTAAAACTGTTAAAGTAATTAATGAGTATTAAATAATCTCTATCCAATGCTACACCACGTTGCGATAGGCCCAAACCATCCACCTGATCTATCATTGTTCCATTAAGTTAAATTATTAAAGTGGTGAGACTAATCACGGTGAATATGGTTGATCGCTCATAATCACGGGCACGGCTATTCGAATAGCTCTACTCTAGCCAGAGGTGTACATTTGTACCCATAAGACATAGCCTCACGACATGTTTTCGTGTACTGGTATACCACCACGGTACACCGGAAAGGGACTGTGACAGGACCCTTCGCATAAACCCCTCTAACCAATTGCACTACACCTCAATTTCACCCCCACTCCTCAACAGGCAGTGGGCAGCCCCCCTCGTGCCTCGGTGAATCCGAAAGCTGATCAACCGAACACCCCGGCCGACCCAACTCTATCACGCCCACCCTAAAATGGATACGTCGGCTAAAGGAACAGTACACTACAAGCCTAGCCGTTGACCATGCTGGCTTGTGGTACGCACGGTAATTCTTTCAGGGTTTCCCGCGCACCGGTTCTTAATTGTCATGGGCGCATCTATCAAAACCATTGCGCCCATAGCCCACCATTGTCATATTTTAGTTGAATAACATTGCCACAGTGGCTCATAAATGAAGTTATCAGTATAGAGTCTACACTAAATGATTAAGTGAGAAAACCCCTTTAATGAGCTAATTGATCTAAGCATGGCTAAGCATATCCTAGACCAGCAACTAATCAAATTAAACCCCAAGCTATCAAAGGTACATAGTAAACAAATCATATGGCCGAGTACAATAGATAAATAAGCCCAAAAGGCCACATTATAAAACAATGCAATACTTAAAAAATTGAGATATTTACAAAACAGGCACAATATGATCAAAGTAAAGCATGACTTCCCTTCCTCTGGTGCTGATGCAACCTTTACAATAACCTCGAAGTAAACGGCCGCTTCGAAACTGCCGGAATCTACACGACAAACAAGGCACACATGCAAAAAAATATAAGTCTACTAAAACATGAAACAAAACATTTTAATGGATTCTCTGCATTTTTATAAATTTAATTCAATTTGAATGGGTTTAAACGGAGCTTGGATTAATTAGTTACGATTTTTAGAAGATTATATGTGTTTTATTATAAACAGAAAAACCTTAATTAATTATTGCGCAATAAATCCCAGGGGTGACGTCAGCGAACGAGGGGGTGACGTCAACGGCTCGATTCACGGGCGCCGGTCCATGGTGGACCGAGTCCACGGGACCGGGGGACGGTGCACCACGTGTGCACACATGGCGCCAATGTGGCGGCCACATGGCAGCCACGCGGGCGACCGGGATGAGCAGCCCCCAATCTGTCAAGTGGCAAATCGGATGGCTAAGGACGGCGCGAGCTCAGCAAAGGCCGGCTTGGCCCGGCCATGGCGCGCAATGATGGCCGGGATTGGCCAGCGGCGCACGACGTGAAGGGCGGCGGCATGCACGGGGTGGTGTCGCATGCACAAAGAGCGCGGCACGCGCACGGGAGATGAGAGGAAAGGGGAGGGGGTCCTCACCGGGACTCGGCAGGCGAGGGGAGAGATGACAACGAACAACGATGACGAGCGGTGGACGGCGAGACGAACGGGTGGACATGGACATCCTTGGCCTCGTGAATGCAAAGACGGCGGCGACGCGGATCAGTACGGCTAGGAGCGATGGTGAGCGGTGACCAGAGATGGAGCATGGTGGCGGCGCACGGGCGGAACGGCGCGGGAGTGTTCGGGGGCACAGGAGAGGTGGCGAAATGGGAAACGAGGAGAGGAGGACGCAGGGATCATTTATAGAGGGTCGGGGAGAGCGGAAGCGACCAGAATGGGGGCAGATTTCTCACCGGCGTGAGGGGTGGAGAGAGAGAGGGACTGGCAGGATTTGAATTCGAATCCTAGCTGTTTCGTGGGCGCGGTCCGTGCGGGATGAGCGGGGAAGGCGGGTGTCACGCCCAGAAATTCAAGCCAGAATTTTCGCAGCTAATTTGTGCATTAAGTACTCGTCCAGGCATCAGCCGAGGTACACAAATCGACAATTATTGATATTACAGAATCCACTTCTTAGAAACAATATAAAAAATTACATAAATGCAGCGGAAAGGAAAAAGACTGACTAAACCAAAACTAACACCGCGACGGAACTCCAAAACACCACAAGCAACCTTGACAGCAGACGCAAGCCTAAACCTTGTCGAAACTTTCTTCTTCTGCAACCTCTGACTCTGGAGGAGGAAGAATTAGGCAAGACTGAGTACTCCCACCGTACTCAACAAGTCATACCGGAAGAGAAGGTATGGTGCAGGATAATACTCAAAGGAAGGAATATAGTCTCATTTGCATAAATAGCATTTCAGAAATAGTAATAGTTAAAAGCAGTAAAACAGTAGTAATAATTAAGCAATATTAAATAACCACTGTCCAACGTTAAAACCACGTTGCAGATAGGCCCATCCATCCAACTATACTAGCCAAGTCCCAATAGTTCATTCATGTAAATAAGTGAGACTAATCAAGGTGAATCTGGCCGCTCGCCCGTAACCGTGGGCATGACTATTCGAATAGTTTTTACTTTGATCAGAGGTGTACAACTGTACCCACAAGACACAATCCCACGACACGATACCATGCGCCGGTGTACCACCACGATACCCCGGAAAGGAATTGTGACAGAACCCTTCACATAACACCCTCTAACCAATCGTACCACACCAAGGTTTTGCCCCCACTCTCGTCGGGGTAATGGGCAACCCCCTCTCATGCCGCGGTGAATCCGGTAGCCGATCAACCCTTAAAATCGGGGCCGACCCAACTCCATCGCGCCCACCCTCACTAGGGTACGTCTCCTAGAGACAGCTACGCTACAGACCCAGCCATTACCCATGATGGCTTGTGGTATGCACCTTCCTCAGTCAGACACGATCTTCTTAGGCACCCCATGTAAACACATGATTCTAGCAAGGTAGCTCTGCTAGCTTCTTTCCCGAGTAGGTAGTATGCACTGGTATGAAGTGAGCCACTTTTGTGAGTCGATCCACGACGACCCAAATAGAATCATACCCTTACGATGTGCGGGGTAAACCCATGATGAAATCCATTCCAATCTCTTCCCATTTCCATTCAGGAATTTGGAGGAGTTGCAACAATCCTGCGGGCCGTTGATGTTCTGCCTTGACTCGCTGACAAACATCACAAAGTGCGACAAATTCAGCTATTTCTCTCCTCATACTGACCCACAAAAACTTCTCTTTGAGATCTTGATACATCTTTGTACCGCATGGATGGATTGAATATTGGGTTTGGTGAGCTTCCATAAGGATCAGTTTCTTCAATTCTTTATCTTCTGGCACACACAATCTTTTTTCCACCCAGATGGTTCCATGCTCGTCTTCGTAAAGTCGCGAGCTTTTCCGACTCTCATGTTCTTCTTGAGTTCAGCCATCTCGGGATCTGATGCCTGAGCAGCCTGAATTTGATCAATGAGAGTAGGTTGAGCTTCCAGAGCGGCCACAAAACCAAAATCCACAACCTGCAGGTTCAAGCGCTCAAATTCTCGCTGCAACTGGTTACACATTCTTTCTACGTTAATGGTGTTGCAGTAGCTCTTCCGGCTCAAAGCATCTGCTACCACATTAGCTTTGCCGGGATGGTAGTGTATCCCCAAATAATAATCCTTGATCAATTCCAACCATCTTCGTTGACGAAGGTTCAAGTCCGGTTGGGTGAAGATATACTTGAGACTTTTATGATCTGTGTACACTTCACAACGATTGCCGATTAGGTAGTGTCGCCAGATTTTCAAGGCATGAACCACTGCGGCTAACTCCGATCATGGGTTGGATAGTTGTTCTCATGCGGACGCAACCGACGGGAGGCGTATGTGACCACTTTGCCTCCTTGCATCAAGACACATCCCAGCCCTTGGCCGAACGCATCGCAATATACCTGGAAATCTTTTGCTGGATCCGGCAGTATCAAGACTGGCGCAGAGACCAACTTCTTCTTAAGCTCTTCAAAACTCTTGTTACATTCTGCTAACCACTTGAATCTCATCTTTCTTCAACAATTGAGTCATCGGCATGGCAATTCTGGAAAAATTCTCAATGAAGCGACGGTAATAACCCATAAGTCCAAGAAAACTTCGGATCTGGGTGACTGTCTTTGGCGGAGTCCACTTGGTAACTGACTCCACATTTGACGGATCCACACCTACTCCTTGGGCATTCACAATGTGGCCGAGGAACTGTACTTCCTTTAACTAGAAAGCACACTTGCTAAACTTGGCATAGAGTTGATGATCCCTCAACTTCTCGAGCACTAACCGAAGATGATGCTCATGTTCCTCCTCGGTCTTGGAGTAGATCAAAATATAATCAATGAACACCACGATAAATTTGTCCAAGAATTCCATAAACACCTTGTTCATCAGATTCATGAAGAAAGTCGGTGCGTTGGTCAATCCAAAAGACATGACCGTACACTCAAACAAACCGTACCGAGTGATGAAAGCGGTCTTGGGAATGTTCTCTTCCCGAATTCTCAATTGATGGTAACCTGATCGTAGGTCTATCTTGGAGATCACTTTTGCCCCCCTTCAGTTGATCAAACAAGTTGTCAATCCATGGTAGAGGATACTTGTTCTTGATAGTGACCTTAAAGGGTTACGCGGAGGCTACGCTAGCCAAAAACAAAAACTTTTAACCGCGCACACTAGGAACACTTGCAAGTAAGGGCCGATAGATCGTTACCGATTGGAGTGTGCAGCGGAAACAGCCAATCAGGGCTATCCGATCTGGAACAGTGCAGCCGATTCCCGCAAGCCGACAGCCGATACCCGGGGACAGCCGATTCGCCAATCAGCCGATTCGCAGATGCTGTAGCCGATCCGAGTCGTCCGACTGTGTTCTCACGCCTCGCTCCGATGCGCTCGACCGCAGCCGATTCCTCCACAGCCGATGAACAGCGTGCAACGTAGCAGCGCCTCTACCGGTATCCACACGTCCAGGGACGAACGCCGAACACCCGTGTGCTAGCACGCGATGCAAGGCTAGGGTTTGGCTCGAAAGTGGGGAGGGTTTCCGTGGAGATTGATCTCGGCGACTTCTGTTGCACGCGATGCAATTGACCTGTCACAGCTCTCCACCCCTCCCTCCTTTATATAGAGTTGGCCGACTAGGACTAGTGGCCGATCAGGACTCTATTTTGAATCGGATCCTATCCGAATCTCACAGAGTTGGCCGCCCATACGTCGTAAGCCCATAGGACTCTATCCGATCGGATCCCTATCCGATCGAGCCGTATCCGAGTCCAACTCGAATATCTATTCTATCCCCTTAAGCGTGCGACCCTGTAGGTTCAGGTATACTCGGTTTCGGCTATAGTCCAACTTAGCCGATCGTCGGCTCGAGTCCAACTCAGCCGACCTGTCAACAGCGGCGCCTAGCAGCACATATTGACACCATAGTATACAAGAATATAATATCGGCTCTGAACCTGTAATGTGTACACAAATCCCTTTGCCTCACGATACCAATTAAGCTATAGGCAAGATGTGTGCCATCCCTTCAATAGCTTAACCATTCACTCAAACCGTATTGGATTATCGTCCGTTGATTGACTCCTCAATCAACTTAGCATGGCCATGCATTTCCATAATCCATTACCTCGAGGGGCCAGAGATATCTCTCCAAAGGAGGGGCAAATTCCATCTTGATCACTCACATCCCACTCCATGTTTCATAGCAAACCCGAAAACTACCTTTATAACTACCCAGTTACGGAATAGAGTTTGGTAGTCCCAAAGTAGGCTACTACACATGTTGGAATCCATGGTGATCTCAGGTCTAAGGACCTTGTACCAACACTACCTGAGACCAACTAATGGCACATTAATTCCTGTAGTGTCTCATGGTGGGTCTATCCAACACATGTGTCCATGTTTATTGATTTGGTATCTCCATACCCATGATCTATGAGACATGATCATCAATCAATAAACATGCCAATCTTAGAATCATATTTGTTCCAACAATATGACATATGATCGTGGATCGTTTAGAAATAGATTCATACATAAAGAGTCTCATAAATAAGTCACGTACTTATTGATCAATACAAGATGTCTATTTCATGGAACCGAATAACACTTTATTCATTTATACATAAACATTGACGTGATATCCAACATCTCCATGTTGCCTCTAGGGCATATCACTAACAATCTCCCACTTGCACTAGAGTCAATCATGTAAGTATCTAATACCCATTGCTCTTGTGTGCGCTTCATGCTTCGGCAAGGAGAGGTTTTGTCGCGGATCGGCTATGTTGAGATCCGTGTGCACTTTGCATATCTTGACATCACCTCTGTCCACTATCTCGCGGATGAGATGATATCGCCGAAGTATGTGTTTGGAGTTCGATGTGATCTTGGCTCCTTGGCTTGCGCAATGGCTCCACTATTATCACAATAGAGAGACATTGGACCGCGTACTAGTAATCACACCAAGCTCGAAACGAATTTCTTGATCCAAACAGCCTCCTTTGCAGCTTCCGCAGCAATGTACTCGGCCTCCGTTGTAGAATCGCAACGGTATCCCGCTTGGAACTCTTCCATGATCGCGCTCCGTTCGGGCGAAACACGAACCCGCATTGCGATCTATAATCATCCTTGTCCGTTTGAAAGCTAGCATCGGTGTAACCACTTACAACGAGCTCTTCTTCACCTCCATAGACTAGGAACATATCCTTAGTTCTTCTCAAGTACTTAAGGATATTCTTTACTGCATCCAGTGACCTTCACCTGGATCTCGACGGTATCTTCTCGTAGCACTCAAAGCGTACGAGACATCCGGGCGTGTACAAAGCATGGCATACATGATGGATCCAATTGCCGAAGCATATGGAACCATACCCATCTTATTCCGCTCATCATGTGTCCGAGGACACCGATTCTTGCTAAGATTAATGCCATGTGACATGGGCAAGAAACCTTTCTTGGAATCATGCATGTTGAACCTTTTCAACACCTTGTCAATGTATGTACTTTGGCTTAATCCAATTAGCCTCTTGGATCTATCTCTATAGATCCGAATGCTAATATGTATGCTGCCTCCCTAAGTCTTTCATGGAAAAACTATTTTTCAATGAAGACTTGACGGATTCTAGCATAGGGATATCATTTCCAATCAACAATATGTCATCCACATATAAGATTAGAAATACAATTGCGCTCCCACCGACCTTTTTGTAAACACAGGCCTCTTCTTCATTTTTGATGAAACCAAACCCTTTGATTACTTTATCAAAACGAATATTCCAACTCCGAGATGCTTGCTTCAATCCATAAATGGATTTCGTAGCTTGCATATCTTTCCAAGCGATTCTGGATCGACAAAACCCCGAGGTTGTATCATGTATACATCCTCGCTTAGGTTTCCATTTAGGAAAGCCGTTTTGACATCCATCTCGCCATATCTCATAATCGAAATATGCAAGCAATCGCTAGGATAATCCGAATAGATTTAAGCATTGCGACGGGCGAGAAGGTTTCATCATAATCAACTCCTTGAATCTGTTTAAAACCTTTCGCCACCAATCGCGCCTTATAGATGTGAACATTTCCATCCATATCGGCCTTTTTCTTAAAAACCCATTTGCACTCAATGGTTTTGACACCATCAGGTGGATCAACCAAGTTCCAAACTTGATTGTCATACATGGATTCTATTTCGGATTTCATGGCTCCAAGCCACTTGTTGGAATCGGGTCCCACCATCGCTTCCTCATAGGTCTTAGGCTCATCGTTGTCCAACAATAATATATCACGTTGTTCCGCACTGTGTACCTGTCGGGCGCACGACGTGATCTTTCGACTCCGTGGGCGGTGTATCTACAACCGGTGGCGCAACACTTTGCTCCTCCTGTTGTGGTTCTGTGGTCGCTGAAACGTTTTCTGGTGTTTCTTGAACTTCTTCAAGATGCACCCTGCTCCCACTAACCCTTCTTGAAAGAAACTCTTTCTCCAAGAAGACACCGTGTCGGGCGACAAACACTTTGCCTTGTTCCCGATTATAAAAGTAATATCCCTTAGTTTCCTTAGGATATCCCACAAAGAAGCACTTGTTAGATTTGGGTGTGAGCTTGTCGATCGTAAACGTTTTACATAAGCTTCGCATCCCTAAATTTTGAGAAAAGACAAACTAGGGGTTGCCCGTCCATATCTCATATGGTGTCTTTTCAACCGACTTAGATGGAACTCTATTTAGTGTGAGCGCAATGCTTGTTTCAAGAGCATATCCCGAAGGATAACGGAAGATCACTTTGGCTCATCATCGACCGCACCATGTCCAACAAGGTGCGATTTCTTCGTTCGGATACTCCATTCCATTGTGGAGTTCCCGGCGGAGTCAACGTGGAACAATTCCACAATCTTTCGGATGATTACAAAACTCTTGGCTCAAGTATTCTCCTCCATGATCCGATCGTAGAAACTTGATTGTTTTCCCTAAATGATTTTGTACTTCATTCTGGAATTCTTTGAACTTTTCAAAGGATTCGGACTTATGCCTCATTAAGTAGATATAACCATATCTACTAAAGTCATCGGTAAAGGTAATGAAGTACGATAACCACCTCGGCCGTTGAGCTCATTGGTCCACATACATCAGTATGTACGAGTGCCAATAAGTCACTTGCTCTCTCACTATGTCCCGTGAAAGGTGCCTTTGTCATCTTACTAAGTAAACAAGACTCACATGTCTCAAATGATTCAAAATCAAAAGAGTGAAGCAGTCCATCCTTATGGAGCTTCTCCATGCGTTTCTTATTTATATGGCCTAAGCGACAATGCCGGATAAACGTGGGGTTTATATCATTAGAGAGTTCCCTTTCGTATTAATGTTATAGATGGGAGATGCTTCAAGATTCAAAACGTATAATCCATTCACCAATGGAGCATGAAAATAGAACATATCTCTGAGATATATTGAACAACCATTGTTCATTGATCTAAAATCATATCCTTCCACTTGCAAACATGAAGCGGAAATAACGTTTTGACATAGTGTTGGAACACAATAACAATTATTTAATTCCAAAACTAATCCTGAAGGTAGATGAAGTGGTACCGTGCCGACAAGAATTGTAGCAACGCTTGCTCCATTGCCGACGCGCAGTTCACCTCGCCCTTCTCAATCCTCTACTTCTTCTCATTCCCCGCAACGATTTGCAAATATGAGCTACCGATCCGGTATCAAATAACCAAGAGTAAGTAGGTGAAGTAGCAAGATTAATGTCTATAACATTAATACCGGCGTAAGTCGTACTTTGCTTCTTTTTGAGATCCTCCATGTACTTCTTGCAGTTCCTCTTCCAGTGGCTGTCTCCTTGCAATAGAAGCAAACGGCATCGATGCCGCCGACCCCTTCTTGCCCTTCTTTGCATTGGAGGCACTCGCAATCTCATCGGGAGTTAACTTCCTCTTGGTGCAAAGTTTCTTGACAGGTGGTTTGCGCTTAGCCTTCTGCATCATCATCACATGATGACCGTTTTTCTGGATACTCTCCTCAGCTGTCTTTAGCATCCCATGCAATTCAGCCAAGGTTCTATCCATATTGTTCATGTGATAGTTTAATATGAATGGCTCGAAGCTCGGAGGGAGCGACTGGAGAATCACATCAGTAGCCAACTCTTGGCTAAGGGGAAAACCTAGTTTTTCCAGACTCTCGATATAGCCAATCATCTTTATCACATGCGGACTGACGGGATTCCCCTCAACAAGCCTGCACGCAAACAAGGACTTTGAGGTGTTGAACCTCTCGGCCCGAGCTTGGTTCTCAAACATGCCACGCAGTCCCTGAATAATAGTGTGAGCATCGCTGCTCTCATATTGCTTCTGAAGCTCAGGGGACATTGTAGCTAGCATGAGACAGCTTATGTCTAGGGCATCATTAGTGTGCTTCTCGTAAGCTCTCCGTGCAGTTGCAGTGGCATTATTAGGCAAATCCTCCGGATAAGGTACTTCAAGAACGTACTCCTTACGCTCTTGCTTGAGAACAATTCTCAAGTTGCGATACCAATCCATAAAGTTTGTTCCATTTAATTTTTCCTTTTCGAGAATAGATCACAAATTAAAGGTACTGGGTGTAGTATTAGCCGCCATTTATTCTACAACAGAAAAAGCAAAGTTTAGCACAATGTTTATGCTATGTCTATTGTTAAACAATTTAACATTAGACTCCCATTACGTATTTTCCACCTTCCCTCTAGGTTACGTATTGGGTCAAGATCCACATGTTAATTAATTTTCTAGTGAGCTTTGGCATCACTGCTAGAAGATTAATAACATCGGTAAGCAACTCCTTGCTAATCACATCTCTATGTGACTCTTGTTGTTGGTGTGGCATCTCCATGCCCCGGCCCCAACCTATGCCCCAAGGCGCAAAACTGTTTTGATAGCCTTGTTAAGTAAACCAAATGCTCCCTTGTATATGTCCGCATATACCCCTCGTGTTATGATAGAGAATGGCACTCGCTTTGGCGGACCCACCATTGACGAGCATAACGGTGACGGGTGCAACATTTGGAAGGGCATCATTACTACTTAATTTTGCGAGGGATGCTATCTTATCAAACAAACATATCACATATATGAAAGCGTAGAATAGCATGAAATAGTATGGCCCCCTTCACATGGTGATCTCCATCTCCATGCCGGTGTAGAGGATCTCCATCTTCATCACCGTTCTTCCGAGTGCCGAATGCTTGATTTCTTCAAACTAAGCTACTACTATAGAAGCTCTAATTGAAGATTACATCGACTCGCAGTCGTGAAAGAATATTACAAGCATTGCACGTATGAAAGAATATTGCGGGGATTGCACATATGAAAGAATATTACATGCATCACATGCATCTCATACATACAATAGGGCCATACCATCTCAAAGCATTCTCTCGCAAAAACAAGTTAGGCGTAGAAACGTTTTCTACCTATCGCAGAGATACGGCACCGAGATGACCTATAAGGGGGTACGCACACGGCGGTCCCGCTTACGGAAATTCATAGATCCAATCTATGAAATCGCTTACGGAAACCATGTTGGCATAATCATATTATGCCGTCCCGATACACTATCAAGGGAGATGGTTTGCGCAGGCGCGAGGCAGCTAACAAGATCGGACTACGAGATAGCTTCGGCATAATCACATTATACCGTTCCGATACACTATCAAGGAACGCTATCCCGAAACGGACTCAAACCGAGTTCTATGGATATTGCTTCGACGTAATCACATTACGCCGTTCTGATACACTATCAAGGAACGCAATTACCATCTACTCGCCTCAACAGATCCCGTAAAACCGATTGATCTAATCAACCCGTGCGCAAAACTTGTTCCAGATCCAATCTAAAACTCGAACTAAGCAATCTGGCTCTGATACCACTAAAGGGTTACGTGGAGGCTACGCTAGCCAAAAACAAAAACTTTTAACCGCGAACACCAGGAACACTTGCAAGTAAGGGCCGATAGATCATTACCGATTGGAATGTGCAGCGGAAACAGCCAATCAGGGCTATCCGATCTGGAACAGTGTAGCCGATTCCCGCAAGCCGACACCGATACCCGGGACACCGATTCGCCAATCAGCCGATTCATAGATGCCGTAGCCGATTCGAGTCGTCCGACCGTGTTCTCACGCCTCGCTCCCATGCGCTCAACCGCAGCCCGATTCCTCCACACCGATGAACAAGCGTGCAACGTAGCGCCGCCTCTACCGGTATCCACACGTCCGGGGACAGAACGCCGAACACCCGTGTGCTAGCACGCGATGCAGGGCTAGGGTTTGGCTCGAAAGTGTGGAGGGTTTCCGTGGAGATTGATCTCGGCGACTTCTGTTGCACGCGATGCAATTGACCTGTCACAGCTCTCCACCCCTCCCTCCTTTATATAGAGTTGGCCGACTGGGACTAGTGGCCGATCAGGACTCTATTTTGAATCGGATCCTATCCGAATCTCACAGAGTTGGCCGCCCATACGTCGTAAGCCCATAGGACTCTATCCGATCGGATCCCTATCCGATCGAGCCGTATCCGAGTCCAACTCGAATATCTATTCTATCCCCTTAAGCGTGCGACCAGTAGGTTCAGGTATACTGTTCGGCTATAGTCCAACTTAGCCGATCGTCGGCTCGAGTCCAACTCAGCCGACCTATCAACAGCGGCGCCTAGCAGCACATATTGACACCATAGTATACAAGAATATAATATCGGCTCTGAACCTGTAATGTGTACACAAATTCCTTTGCCTCACGATACCAATTAAGCTATAGGCAAGATGTGTGCCATCCCTTCAATAGCTTAACCATTCACTCGAACCGTATTGGATTATCTGTCTGTTGATTGACTCCTCAATCAACTTAGCATGGCCATGCATTTCCATAATCCATTACCTCAAGGGGCCCAGAGATATCTCTCCAAAGGAGGGGCAAATTCCATCTTGATCACTCACATCCCACTCCATGTTTCATAGCAAACCCGAAAACTACCTTTATAACTACCCAGTTACGGAATAGAGTTTGGTAGTCCCAAAGTAGGCTACTACACATGTTGGAATCCATGGTGATCTCAGGTCTAAGGACTTTGTACCAACACTACCTGAGACCAACTAATGGCACATTAATTTCTGTAGTGTCTCATGGTGGGTCTATCCAACAATGTGTTCTCCAACACATGTGTCCATGTTTATTGATTTGGTATCTCCATACCCATGATCTATGAGACATGATCATCAATCAATAAACATGCCAATCTTAGAATCATATTTGTTCCAACAATATGACATATGATCAAGGATCATTTAGAAATAGATTCATACATAAAGAGTCTCATAAATAAGTCACGTACTTATTGATCAATACAAGATGTCTATTTCATAGAACTGAATAACACTTTATTCATTTATACATAAACATTGACGAGATATCCAACATCTCCATGTTGCCTCTAGGGCATATCACTAACAACCTCATTGAGTGCGCGATAATCGACACACATTCTCTTGGTCTTGTCTTTCTTCTCTACAAATATCACCGGAGCACCCCAAGGTGACGTGCTCGGGCGGATATAACCTTTCTGCAACTGTTCATCCACTTGCTTCTTGACTTCTGCCAACTTGTTGGCTCCCATTCTGTACGGTCTCTTGTGAATTGGGGCGGTCCCGGGTACTAGATCGATCCGGAATTCAATTTCTCTTTCCGATGGCATCTTGGTTAAATCTTCTGAAAAGACTTCAGGGTTTTCTCTGACTATGGGGATATCTTCTAATTTCATAGGGATCTTTGCTGCTACTTCAGACGATTCCCCGGTAGAAACATGATTCAAACTTGCTACAGTCTTGACTTCATGAGAGAACGAAAAACAATCTCTTCTCCTTTTCCATTGATTAAAGTGATTGTGCGGCTAGCACAATCAATTACTCCCTTATGTCTTGACAACCAATCCATCCCAAGAATGATATCTAGGCCTTTGGATTTAAGAAGGACAAGGTTGGCTAGAAATTGGGATCCTTGGATTTCTATTGCCACCGAGGGACAATGACGAGCGGTGTCCAAATGGTTTCCAGGGGTTTGAACCCGCATAGGTATCTTAAGTTTCACTACTGATAACCCATGTGTCCCAACAAACTGCTTGGAAATAAATGAATGCATAACACAAGAATCAAATAATATCGTAGCAGGGGTGAGATTCACAGGAAACGTACCTAGTATAACTTCGGGAGCTGCTTGCGCTTCCTCTTCGGACGCATGATTGACATGGGTCGTGATGAATCTGGGTCCAGCTCACTTTGGCTTTGGACACTTGTCTGCAAAGTGCCCAGCGTCACCACAGTTGAAGCAGACTCCTGGCTTCCCTCTGGAGTCCTTTCTTGAAGATGGTGGCTTGGACTGCTGCTGGGTTGGTGCTGTTGGAGGACGCATAGCTGGATTGTGTTGCTGCTGTCCACTACCACTGCCACTACTACCAGCTTGAAAATTGACTGGGTGATAAAGCCGATGCTGATGAACAATCATGGTGGTAGGTCCACCCTGACCTCCGGACATGAAACATGGCCTCTGCTGATTTCCCTGCTGTTGAGGAGGCCTGAACTGTATTGTCTTTCTTTTCTAGATCATCTTGTTGCGCTGGTCTTCCTGTCGAATGGCCTTGTCAACCAGCTTCTCAAAGTTAGCATACTCTCCTGAGATCAGCTTGTCAATGAGTTCATCATCCAAACTAGCCAAGAACTTCTCTTGTCTTTCTGCATCAGTGCACACATCCTCTGGGGCGTAACGTGCAAGACGGTTGAACTCATGAAGGTACTCAGTAATCGACCTGCTGCCCTACTCAACAGAACGAAACTCACGCTTCTTCTGCGTGACTATTCCCGCAGGAATATGTGTTGTCCTGAAACTGCGACAAAACTCTTTCTCATGTGACTGCTGCTCCAGCTGGGCGAGTAACCAAGTAATTGTCCCACCAAACAGAAATGGGACCTTGCAACTGATGTGTAGCAAAAGAGACTTTCTCCTGGTCCGTGCACTACAGTAGATCTAGCTTCTTCTCAATAGCATGAAGCTAGTCATTGGCCTCCATAGGATTGGTGGTGCTGGAGAAGGTCGGTGGTCGGATGCGAAGAAACTCTGGCAACTTAGACTGGGGTGGTGGAGGAGCAAACTGGTTATTCTGCTGCTGCTGCCTCATCTATTGCAACATCTGTTGTTGCATCTGCTGCATCATCGCAGTCATCATCTGCGTCTGCGAAGCAAGCACCTGAGCAATAGTGGGATTCTCAGGAGGCGGCGGACATCGTGATTGTCATTGTTATCGCCTGACTGCCCATTGTTGATGTTCGCTCTACTGGTCCGGGTGTTCACCATCTGGAGAAGACGATCGAACCAAAAAAGAGAAAAGAAGAAAATCAGGCTGACTTAGAAACTAAACTTTATTATTGGAATTCAATTGCACTTTTCTAATCTTGATTAAAACAAAGAAAAACATGAAACATCCTTAATTGGTCAGCCATACCACACTCGATATAGACTGCCAGCTAACCCACACACAGCAAACCTAACACACAGCAACTACCAAGCAGACAAACTAAGCAAATCGGTAAAACTAAGAATGGTGACTAGAACGATCCGCGAGCTGAGGAGTCAAAACTGCTCCCTTCAGAGAGTTCCCACTCCCCAGAATGGCTCCTGGAGTTCTCCGTCTTCGTGTCGGTCTTCGACTCTTCCGAATCGATGGCAGTACCCATCCAATCATGCCTTTTTCCTCGGAAGAACTCCGAGTTTCCTCTAAATCCATGTCTTCAGTTGAATTCTCAGAGCTTGAATCACTGGAGATGGAGATCCAACCATTGTTGCCACCTCCGTCCTGGTATGCCAAAGCCGGGAGAAACTGGGACATGCGCCGGAACTGGAACTCGTGGAGCAAGAGGAGCTGGAGGAGACGCATGAGGGGTTGGTGGAGGAATCCGGGGCGCCAGCTGGATACACACAGGTGTAGCTGTGATCTTCCGGGGCGTAGTGTGAATCCTGACACCACCTGGTGCTGGGAGTCCTTTCAACTCAGTGACTTCCTTCTTGAGATGGACCACTTCGTCTTGCAGACTCACAATCCTCAACATCTTCCTATCGTTCAGCACCTTGGCTGCCTTGTGCAAGTCAGAGTGCATCTTGTCCCCTAATCATCGTGCATATGCGGTGGAAAGTAGAGTCGTTCTCATCTGTCGTAGACTTGAAAGCGCTGACGTTGGAGGAACTGCCACAACGGGGATGGTAGTGATAAGCGGAGGTGCGAAGGTCGCCGTCGTGCAACTCCCTCATCCTAGCCATCATCAGATACGCGGCTTCTTGACAGGCGTGCTCAGGTGTGCCTCCTAAAGCTGTGACTTCCATATTGGGAATGCAAGTCCCCACAAAGCCGTGAAGCTCCGGACAGACACGGTGAGGCAACTCGCCACCGAGAGGTGCGATGGTAGTGTACTCCGACGCTCCGGGTACCCAACCGTCGGGCCATACGTGCCAGCTCTGCGACGAAGCCCACCATACCTTTTCCACAGTGCATAGCTGGGGAACCTGCCATCTATAGAAACAAAGGAGTAGGAATCAAAGCATGCTCAAAACCAAAAGACCAAACACCCATTTTCACAAATTCTAAAACCCTAGACTGACTTTACTTTTTAAAACTCCCCTTTTTTTCAAACTCATGCAAATGAAAAGATTAGAGGGCTCTTAAGGTTTCCAGTTGGCTTGTCCTACAGTCAAAGGCTAGCTTTGATACCAACTTGTCATGCCCAGAAATTCAAGCCAGAATTTTCGCAGCTAATTTGTGCATTAAGTCCACATCCAGGCATCATCCAAGGTACACAACTCGATAATTATTGATATTACAGAATCCACATCTTAGAAACAATATAAAAGAATTACATAAATGCAGCGGAAAGGAAAAAAACTGACTAAACTAAAACTAACACCGCGACGGAACTCCAAAACACCACAGGCAACCTTGACGGTGGATGCAAGCCTAAACCTCGTCGAAACATTCTTCTTTTGCAACCTCTGACTCTGGAGGGGGAAAAATTAGGCAAGACTGAGTACTTCCACCGTACTCAACAAGTCATACCGGAAGAGAAGGTATGGTGTAGGATAATACTCAAAGGAAGGAATATAGTCTCATTGGCATAAATAGCATTTCAAAAATAGTAATAGTTGAAAGCAGTAAAACAGTAGTAATAATTAAGCAATATTAAATAACCATTGTCCAACGTTAAAACCATGTTGCAGACAGGTCCATCCATCCAACTAGTCAGGCTAGTTGATCTAAGCCAGGCTAAGCATGTTCTAAACCAATATCTAGTCATATTGAACCCAAGTTATCAATGGTATAACGTATTCAATTCCAATGGCTAAGTACAATAGGTATAAATAGTCCCATGAAATGACATTCTAAAACATGTGCAATATTTGAGATAAAAGAGATATTTAAATAAAAATAGGTACGATATGATCAATGTAAAGTATGACTTGCCTTGCTCTGCAGACTAGGGAACCTCGGCGACTACTTCGAAGTAAACGGGATCGCCGAAATTATCGGAATCTACACGACAAACAAGGCACTTCAACAAAACATGCTAAAAGTCTACTGAAATAGTACAACAAACTATTTTTAATGGATTCTTGACATTTTTCTGGATTTAATGAAATTTTAATGGACTAAAACGGAGCTCGGATTAAAAAGATATGAATTTTAGAACTTTAATTACGATTTTAAACTAAACAGAAAAGACTAATTAATTTATTGCATAATTAAGCCCCATGCTGACGCAAGCAGGTGCAGGATTGGCTAGGGCTGACGTCAAAATGACATCAGCATGCGGCGGCACGGTTAGGCTGACGTCAGCAAAGCTGACGCGACGGCTGACCGGGCTCGGTCCATGGTGGACCGAGCCCACGGCGGGCGGCGGCGGACGTGTGTCGCGCGTGGGTTGGTGAGCGCGGCGGTCGAATGGCAATGCGACACGTGGCGGCCATCGACGGGCGGCGACCGGATCGAGCGGCGGCACGAGGCGGGATTGGGCGGCTCGGATGTGCCCGATCCGCCCGATCGAACGACGCGGGCGAGGCGGCGGCTAGGTTAGGGTTAGGGTTAGGGTTTCGACGGCGGCCGGGTTTGCTCGGTCAGCCATGGCCGCACAGTCAGCAATGGTCGGCTCGCCGGCGTCGCGAGGTGGCGCGGCAGCGGCGGCGTGCATGGCGAGGCTGCCTCGGGAGCGGTGTCGCAACGTGGAAAAAAGAAAGGAAAAGGGGGCGGTGGGGCTCACCAAAGACGGGGAAGAACGATGGCCAGTGGTGACGAAAATTTGGGCGACGGCAAAAATGGGGCTAAAACCTAGCGGTGTCAAAGGGAAAACATGGCGGGGTCCATGTGGGTTTTATAAGGGTCAACGGGAGGCCGAGTCGGGCACGAACGGCCCGGATTGCTCGCCGGTGCAATCGAAACGAGAGAGGGAGAGAAAAGGCGACGAGTTTGTTTAGATGCGGATTAGGCCATTTCGATGTGCGAGAAAGCGGGGCGGGTGGGGCGGAGAGTGCTCGGGCTTGGCGTGGGCTCGACACGACGCGGGTGCGCGCGGGGCGCGGCGCTGCGCGCGCATGGCGGCGACGGTTCGGCTCGTCGGCCGCAAAGAGGCGGCCCCGACAGTGGGACCCACCGCTGGTGGCCCGCGCGGGAGGAGCGCGGACTTGTGCGCGGGCGGATGGCTCATGGGCCGCACGACCCATGATCGAAAGGAGAGGAGGCGGGGCGGTGGGCCAAAAGGGAGTGGGCGGGACGGTCGGTCGAAGGGAGTGGGCGGCGGGAGGGGCGGCTTGGGCCACCGCCGAGAGGAAAAAGGGCAGGAAAAAAGAAAAATAAATAGGGAAAAGGGAAAATCAAAAAGGGACTTAATTTAATTAATGTTTATTCATTTAATTGATTAAAAATATTTCTTGTGCTCGAAAATTCTCATAAAAATCATGTTAATGTATTTTGACATGTAGAATTTTAGAAAAATCCTGCCATGCCATTTCTATTTATTAATTGTATTATAAAATTACTTGTTGTCTCCGTTAATTGCGAAATTCCAATTATTTTAAGGTAAATTATTTAAACGATTTAGGGGCAAAACTCGGGGTGCGACAGGCGGGCGGTGATGGCGACAACGTGCGCGCGGGGAGGCGCGGAACATCGTTGTGTTTTCGGCGGCGTGCCTCGGCCATCTTGAGGTCGAGGACGGGCCGACAGTGGGCCCCGTCGGCGACCCGGGGATAGGGGGGATTCGGACTTAGGGCGAGGCGCGGCGGGGGTAGTGGGCGCGGCCTTGGGCCGGCCCATAGGAAAAAGGGAGGCGCGGCGTGTGGGAAAAAGAGACAGGCTGGGCCGGCGACCCAAGAAGAAGAAAATAGGGAAAAGAGAAAAAGGATTTCCTGGGATTTATTTAATGTCGAGATTCGAATTAAATAGTCTTAAAATTATTTCCAAGGCTCTGAAAATTCCTCTAAAAATCTTGTTAATGTATTTTGACATGAGAAACTTAAGAAAAATTCCACAATGCCATTTCCACTTATTAATTGCATTTTATTAATTAGGGTTTAGCTCTACATTAAACTAAATAATTTCTTTAGGTGATTTATTGAATGAATTTTAAACCAAAACAATAACCTAAGGATGTGACAACGACGTAGCCCTGAACAACGTGGACGTGAACCTCATTATCCTCATCGACAGGATGAACATCTCTCACCGCCACACTCACATCTACTACGACTTCGCCCATTGCCGCTTCACACTATAGGTGCTTGGCAAGGGAACTGATGCCATGGGGATCCTCCATGTCATTGCCTCCCCCTCCTGTCAACGGGATGGTCGGCAGTTCTCCAAGAGGGCTACCCGAGAAGTGAAAGAGTAGTTGAGATGTCCTACCAACGGGCCTTATGGTCGACTGGAGTACACAATTAACCAAGGTTTTTTAGATAGGTTCGGTCCTCTTGGAGGATAACAAGCTACTACTATGTTCTTTCTTAGGGTGGTGTGAGACTAGGGTTTGAATACAAGCGAGAGAGAGTTCTTGGATCCGGATCCAGCCTCCCGTGTGTGCCCCTGCCCTCCCTTTAATAGTCCAAGGGGGGCAGTTACATAGGGCTTGACGCGTAAGGAAGCTTGATCATAAAGTAAAAATAAGTACAGATCAAGGTTGAAAAGCGTAACAGAATTTCCTCAGGATCTGCTTGCCGCAGGCACCTTGTGTGCAGTCCTGTCGGGTGATGTCATCCTCTACCAGCTTGTCCCCTCCTTGCTTTATCTGTGAGCCTTACTATGGAAGCCTCTCTCCCGAGGACGGCCCGCTCCTTTTCTGGTCGAGGCCGTGCACGCAGGTCAGGCTAGGGGAAGTATGGTCGAGTTCGATGACAGGGGTCGAGCTGGCTGTCCTTGCTCGAGGCCCGGCTCCCAACCCCAACTCGAGGACTCGTGGTCCTACCCATCCAACCTTATTCTTGACGTGTGGGCTACCCGGGGTGACACCCCCCACACCTCCCCTCCTCGTCCCTGCCAAGCTCAATTCCTAGGACCTCTACCAAATAAGTGACATGCAGATCTACTTCCTCTCCACAGGCCACTCTCTCTTAGCTTGCCACCACCGCATGCTAGCCTCTTCTACTCTGCCTGCTGAAGCTGCTCAACTGATGGTGGAGGAGGCGGGGGGGTTAGATCCGGTGGCCCCTGAGCTTGAGCCTGTGGGATCTGGCAGGCCCAAGATTAGCGGTTGTCTAATCTGGCCTTGCACCGTCTCCTCCACCACACCAGGGAAAAAAGAGTGTCGGAGGAGAGCATGATATATATACTGCAACATCATAAAATACTTATTAAAATATTTAAAGAACATCACATACAAGTTAGTCTACTGCTAACAATAGTGGCACCAAATCGATCGGCTTCATGCCACCGATACGCCCTATGCAGCATCGCACTTGTAGTCGCTGACGGGCCCAACGTAGTAGCATAGAAGTATCCTTCCCCTTCATGATTTTTTACATTTTAAATCTTTTTAAAAACTTAATTTATAAATAAACCCTTGAAAAAACTTATTCTAGAAACGAGACCCTTTTGCGGTGCCAGTGTCATTGACGTCATGGTCCAACATGATGATGCCAATGATATTGGCGTCGCGCGATCCTCCTCACCCTCCTTGCAAGCTGAGTCACTGATGTAAAGAGCAATGACCATGGCACTGAGGACATAATTATACAAAATTTAAAAGGATATATTTGTAATTAAAAGGGCCTATTTGTAATAAAAGATATTTACAAATAGTCCTTGACGCTAATGACCACGACACCAAGGACCGAATTGTAAATGTTTTTTTATTACAAAGAGATCATTTTTTATTTATTTTTATAAATAGATCCTTGACACCAATGACCCTTCACACCAACGACTTAGCTTCACAGGGAGGCTAGTGGGACGATGTCAATGTCATTAACGTAGTCATGTTGAACCATGGTCACAATAACGCTGACATTACGAAAATAGTCCATTTCTAAAATAAGTTATTCTAAGGGTCTATTGGTAAAATAAAGTTTTTGAAAGGAACCAAAAGTAAAAAATCCAGCTTCCCCTTTGGTCACTCAACCTCTCGTTCAAATCAAGAAACGCAATTTGCCTCAGATATTTTTGGAATTTTGTCATAGTTATGTTGAAATTATTTTTTTCATATGACGTCGTTGACTTTTTACATGACGTTTGATCATTTGTATTTATGTAAACGTTATTTATTTTATTGTGACAAGTTGTACCATTAAAGTTTAGTATGACTTATATTTTAGTATATTTAAACTAATTTTTTAATAAGACGAATGGTCAACCATTATTTCAAAAACAACAACGTCATCAATTAAAAAGAAAGGTATTATATCATATTTGTTAAAATTTGTCAAAATTCATGTTTGATTTATAGTATGTGAAAAATCAAGTCAAAACATCGAGAAACACAATTATTGTATAGAATTAGTGGGAAAATATGCTATAGGAGGGTATATAAATTAACACCGTTAAGATAAACACGAGAGCAAAATCACAAACCTAAGGACAAAAAGTCGAATTACAATTGCAATTCAAATAGGGATGTTTAAAACTATTACAGGACTCTAGCCGATCAAGTAGTTGGAGTGTATGACTTCACCATTGGACAAATAGGGCCTAACAAAGACACCGGCATGGGCGACGACAAGGAGAGGATGGTCCCAGCATCAACGATGGCAGCGACGGCGTCCTTCAGGCTTCCAGGTCTGACTCCTCGAGCTCTCCTTCCTCCCAGGTGACAAGAACTACTTGCCATAGCTGGATCTGATGACAACGAGCTCGGTGCCGCGCCGACCGAGTAGAATCGAGCTCCCCGCCACTAGATCCGGTGGCTGCAAGGTTGTGGCCTCGCTGCTCATCTACCGTTGGTGCTCACTGCTCCTTTGCCACAACCTCTCAGTTGTCTTTAAAGGCGAGCTCCTGGCGGTTGTGTGGATGATGATAACGATGACCCTGCGGGTAGCGACGATGATGGTTGTATGGGTGTGACGGCGGCGACAACGATCACTACTGGAGAAACCATCATTAGTTGAAATGGCAAAAAGCACAGTAGTCCCGGTTTGAGTTGCACCCGGGACTAGAGATGATCTCTAGTCCCGGTTGAAAAATTCAACGGCCCTCTAGGAACAAGTAGTCCCGGTTCGTGTCACGAACCGGGACTAAAGATCACCTCTAGTCCCGGTTCAAATGTTGTCGGCGCGTGTCGAGCGCGGGGACCTTAGTCCCGGTTGGTAACACCAACCGGGACTAGATATGTCACCTCTAGTCCCGGTTCAAATGTTGTCGGCGCGTGTCGAGCGGGGACCTTAGTCCGGTTGGTAACACCAACCGGGACTAGATAAGCTACCTCTAGTCCCGGTTCGTGTTACCAACCGGGACTAAAGGTCCCCGACGCTCGACACGCGCCGACAACATTTGAACCGTCATCTCTAGTCCCAGTTCTTGAAATGAACCAACTAAAGGTCCTAGAGAAGGTCCTAGAGAGCCGTTGATATTTTTTATACCGTTGCCTCGGGACTAGAGATGGCATCGTAGTCCCGGTCGGTGTTACCAACCGGACTAGAGATTTTCTTTATATACCCCTTCCTCCTCCATCCCGAGCCAGCCACACATGTACATCTTCAAAATTTTTCTCAGCTAGAGGTCCGGTCTAGGTTAGCACCTTCTTTGGTGATAATATATTTGCTCTGTAAGGTTAGCAACTTCTTACTCTTATTTGCGGATGTTTTTATACATTTTGCTATCTACTTGTATAACTTCTTACATTCTTAGCACTTCGTATTTTGCGGTTATTTTATATATATTTTCATCTCTAGATTTGTTTGCAAACATGAGAAGATGTTTCCCGCCGATGAAATTCACCTCTAGTCCGGTGCTTTCAAAACGGGACTAATTATTCTCGTGCCCAATTATATTGTGTTATATTCATATATAATTATAATTAACATATGTTCATATATTCATATATAATTAAGATATGTAATATAGTTAACATAAAATATTATAAATTAAAATAATAACATATAATTAACATATGTCATATTCCAAACTATTTAAAATTTAAATAATTATATATATTTAACATATGGCCTATTTAAAAAAATTAAATTAAAATAAAACATATAATTAACATTTGTCGTATTTAAAACTATTTTAAACCATAAACCCTAAACCCTAAACCCTAAACCTTAAACCTAAACCCTTTTACCATTAACCCTCAACCTAAACCCTAAACCCAATTTTAAACCCTAAACCCTCGTGCGGTCTGCGTGATTGGCATGTAGAAGGACTGCGACCGAGCCGAACGTCAATGCCTTCTCCTCGATCTAACATCGTCTCTCATGCTCTTGAAGGCTGCTCCATTCTCATCGTGTAATAGAGCGGTGGCAATCTCTTCTCACTTTGTTCTACCTAGTTCTCCGATTGCTTCATCTCCTCTCAATACTTGACACATCATCTTCAAAGATGACACCAAGCTCGTCTGCATGGCAAGAAACAAGTGTCTAAACAACACAAATTCAGAAAGCACCATTCCTTCTCGATTAGAAAAAAGAGAGCATCATTCTTGCGTTGATCTGAGTAGAAAGAACAGAATCATACCTTGTAAAACGTTGCTTTGCATGACGGACGAGAGATGGTGGGATGGAAGCTCGGGAAGGAGATACGGAAAAGAGAGCTTCCTCCTCAAGCGGTAACTATCGTCCAAAGGCTAGTGCAATAAGGCCACAGCTAGTTCATGAAAAAGGTTAGATCAATAACACATAAACAGATAAACAAAGACAGTCTTACGCCAAAAGAAGCTACTACTATAAAATTTTCTCGATGAGCATGGTTAACCATATGCATGATGCAAGGCAAAACGCATTTACCTATGTTTTTAGGTGGGCTTCATTATTTCGAGAGACATGAATCAAATCTCACACTCCAATGACTCGGGATCAATGAAATAGCTTATCTTATTTGTCTCGTCCACGTCGTATCCAGTTGCTCGTTGATCCGTGAAGAGGCCCCGACATTTTTTCTCTTCTTCACCGATCTTAGTCTCTTTCAACATGTCATGATCCATCGTAGTAGCCTTCTTCACCGTCTTGGTTTGTTCAATATTTAATGATCCGGATCACGGTCTTTTTCTTGCTTATCTCCCTTGCTTCATGATCTTTCTGTCTTGCTATTTCTTCGATACGATGTAGCGGTACTCGTGTATCTCTATCAAACTTTGAATAGCGAGAGATATGGCAATGATTGGATAGTGCGGCTGTATATGGCAATGATGGCTTGCCTCCCCTGTTCCCGTCTCAATGCCTTGGCGACGCCATGGAAGCCGCCGGTGACGCGCACGACGACGGACTACCTCTATCCGCCTGCTGTGATCGATGGGTACTATCGCCGCCACCGCCAGTCTTGGCTGCGGCCGCCACCGTGCCGCCGGTCTCCCGATTTAGAGGTGTGCTTTCTCGTGTTTCAGCGGCAATATTAAAGTTCTCGTTGCTAATGTCTTCGACTTATTCTCGTGAATTGCCACATAAGCATTAGCCGTTAGAGGAATATTGTCCTGACCACAAGTTAGGATCTTCTGTGAGTATGGAGCATGTCGACGACCGTCCTCCTCCTCCTCTTGTAATTCTCCCTAAGGACTTTTCGTCGACCTCGGTCTCACCCTTTTACCGTTTTTATTCATAGCTCCCTGCAATTGTAATATGATCTAGGGAATTGACTATGAATTCGGTGGATGGTGTTGGTGCCTCCTCCAACGTGGTTCCCCTTGTTCACCGTCCGAGGGACTGCCCGTGCCTCCTCCTCCAACGCTTGTAATTCTGGAATACAACGGTTGGTGGCTTCAACCGGCTGGTGGCTTAAACCGCTTGGTGGCTTGTAATTCTGGAATACAACCGTTGGAGGAGGAGGCACCGAACAATCCTCGAACAAGGAACAACGGAAACCACGTTGGAGGACGCACCTACACCATCCACCGACCATAGTCGCCCCCTAGATCATATTACAATTGGTGGAGCTATGAATAAAAACGGTAAAAGGGTGAGACCGAGGTCGACGAAAAGTCCTCGGGAGAATTACAAGCGAGGAGGAGGAAGGTCATCGACATGCTCCATACTCACGTAAGATCCTAACTTGTGGTCGTGACAATAATCCTCTAATGGCTAATGCTTATGTGGAAATCACGAGAATAAGTCAAGACATTAGCAACGAGAACTTTAATATTGCCGCCGAAACACGAGAAAGCACACCTCTAAATCAGAAGACCGACGTAGCTGGCGGCAAAGAAGCCAAGACTGGCGGTGGCGGCGTAGTACGGCGTCAATCACGGCAAGCGGATAGAGGTAGTCCGTCGTCGTGCGCGTCACCGACGACTTCCATGGCGCCGCCGAGGCATTGAGACGGAACGGGAAGGCAAGCCATCATTGCCATATACAAGCACTATCCAATCATTGCCATATCTCTCGCTATTCACGCTTTGATTGAGATACACGAGTACTGCTACATCATACTCAAAGAAATAGCAAGACAGAAAGATTATAAAGCAAAGGAGAAACGCAAGAAAAAGACCGTGATCCGATCATTAAATATTGAAGAGACCAAGATCGGGGAAGAAGGCTACTACGATGGATCATGACATGTTGAAGAGACCAAGATCGCTAAAGAAGACAGAAAAAACATCGGGGCCTCTTCACGATCAACAGGAGGAACTGGATACGACGTGGACGAGACAAATAAGATAAGCTATTTCATTGATCCCGAGTCATTGGAGTGTGAGATTTGATTCATGTCTCTCGAAATAATGGAGCCCAGCCAAAAACATAGGTAAATGTAGTTTTGCCTTGCATCATGCATATGGTTAACCATGCTCATCGCTGTAGTAGCTTCTTTTGGCTGTAAGACTGTCTTTGTTTATCTGTTTATGTGTTATTGATCTAACCTTTTTTCATGAACTAGCTGGTGGCCTTATTGCACTAGCCTTTGACCGATAGTTACATGCTTGAGGAGGAAGCTCTCTTTTCCAAGATCTCCTTCCCGAGCTTCCATCCCCACCATTCGCTTCGTCATGCAAAGCAACGTTTTACAAGGTATGATTCTTTTCTTTCTACTTAGATCAACGTAAGAATGATGCTCTCTTTTTTCTAATCGAAAAGGAATAATGCTTTCTGAATTTGTGTTGCTTAGACACTTGTTTCTTGCCATGCAGACGAGCTTGGTGTCATCTTTGAAGATGATGTGTCAAGTATGGGAGGAGATGAAGCAATCTGAGAACTAGGTAGAACAAAGTGAGAAGAGATTGCCACCGCTCTATTACACCGATGAGAATGGAGGAGCCTCCAATAGCATGAGAGACGATGTTAGATCGAGGAGAAGGCATTGACGTTCCACCTGGTCGCATCCTTCTACATGCCAATCACGCAGCCGCACGAGGTTTAGGGTTTAGGGTTTAGGGTTTAGGTTGAGGGTTAATGGTAAAAGGGTTTAGGTTTAAGGTTTAGGTTTAGGGTTTAGGGTTTATGATTTAAAATAGTTTTTAATACGACAATTGTTAATTATATGTTTTATCTTAATTTAATTTTTTTCAAATAGGCCATATGTTAAATACATATTATTATTTAAATTTTAAATAGTTTGGAATATGACATATGTTAATTATATGTTATTATTTTAATTTATAATATTTTGTGTTAATTATATCACATATCTTAATTATATATGAATATATGAACATATGTTAATTATAATTATATATGAATATAACAAATATAATTGGGCACGTAATAATTAGTCCCGTTTTGAAACCAACCGAGACTAGAGGTGAATTTCATCAGTGGAAAACATCTCTAGTCCCGGTTGGTGGCTTAAACCGGGACTAGAGATGCCCACCTACTCGGACACGTGGCTGCCCGCCATCTCTAGTCCGGTCCGTGGCTTCAACCGGACAAAAGGTATGCTCTATTGTCCCGGTTGAAGCCACCAACCGGACTATATCATCTCTAGTCCCGGTTGGTGGCTTCAACCGGGACAATAGAGCAGTACCTATATATAGCAAGGGCTTCACTGGGATTCAAACACTTAGCCATTTTCGCACAACTCCATCGTCTTCTTCGCCGTCGCCGAGCACAAGAACGCCCGCCGCAGCACGCCGTCTCCGCCGTCTTCGTCGCCGTCGTCATCGCCGAGGGACCGCCGCGCCAAGGTCTTCGTCGCCGTCGCCGCGCTGCTGCGGAGGTTAGCCGCCGCCGCCTCCTTTTTCTCCGTGATGCGCGCTAGGGTTAGCCACCGCCGTCGATGCCATCGCCATCGCCACCATTGTCGTCTTCGCCGTCGCCGCAGCCGTCGCCGCCGCCGCTGCCGCCAACGCCGCCGCCGCCGCCGCTGCCGTGCTATATGTTCAATAATGTGAATGAATTTTGTGAATTTTCTGAATTTTGTGAATGTGAATGAATGAGGAGGTTTTGAATATGATTTCAATGTGTATGTGTAAATTTGTGAATCTGATTTCGATGCATGTGTATGTGTAAATTTGTATGGACTTTATATGTAAATAGACTGTTTATTTAAATTTTAATGCATGAATATTGTGAATTTAGAATTTTGAATGTGTATTTCAATTTAAATGCATGAATAGATTTAAATTTGAATGTGTATGTGACTTGTGAAGTTTGTATTTTTCAACGAACGAGAACGATAAAATCAACAAACGGATGTGGACGGACGAACGGACGGACAGCCGTATGGACGTGGACGAACGGACGGACGCACTAACGAACACTCGTTCGGTCGGTCGGTTGGTCCTGATTTCGTTCGGTCGGTCGGTCGGTCGTTCGTTCGGTCGGTCGGTCGGACGGTCGGTCGTTCGGTCGTTACAACGTACATAGGCATGCAACATCCTCTCCGTCCTCTCCTCTCCACTTCCTCTCCACTCGACCATATCTTCCTCACATACATGATCATCTCTTTATCTCCTCTCCTCCGGATGATCGTACTCACGATGTGAACGAATGGACGTGAACGAACGATAGGTTAGGGTTCGGTCGGTCGTTTGGTCGTTCGTTCGGTCGTTCGGTGTAGATGTAATCCAGAAGTGACTTCTAAAAAATATCACCATTGTGGATGTGCACAATTGGATCGGTGTCTATCGGATTTCATCTATTTTTTCCATCTTCTTCTTTTCGACTATGTTTTTTACGTACACATACATGATATTTGTAAATTGGTACATGTATTAACCGACAATAATTTTTTCAGAATTCTTTGATTAAGTCCTCAACCCACATCAATCAAATGGCGGATCGTGATGAGGAACAGTTTCTCCTTGATGAGATCGCACGAGGAACGAGTTTTACAACGAGGAGGGACACGAAGATCCAGTCGGTACCTCAACGAGGAGGGGAACGAGGGGGAGACGAGCAAAGGAACGAGGAGAGGAATGAGGGCGCCGCCTCCGCCTCCGCCGGACGTAAGAGGCCACGCGGCCTCGCAAGAAAATAGAGGGTCGACATGTCATAATGGAGGTGGCACCGACGGTCGACCAATTGCCCCGCAGGACGCCGCAAGGAAGTTTGTAGCGCACGGATAGGTGGTGAGGGATGACGTGCCCACAAGCGTTGCCAACTGGAGGCGTTCTACCAAAGGAGGAGAGGAGCAAAGCTATCTCCCAGACTCAGAGAAAGAGATCCTGTGGACGACAATGCTGCAGACGTTCTGTAGGGTTACGCGGAAATTACGCTAGCCGAAAACAAAAATTTCTACCGCGCAAACCAGGAACACTTGCAAGTAAGGGCCGATAGATCGTTACCGATTGGAGTAGAGTGCAGCGGAATAGCCAATCGGGGCAATCCGATCCGGAACGTGTAGCCGATTCCCGGAGACACCGATTCGCCAATCGCCCGATTCGAGTCGTCCGGCCGCGTTCTCACGCCTCGCTCCGATGCGCCCGACCGCGGCCGATCAAGAGCGCGCAACGTAGCAGCGCCTCTACCGGTATCCACACGTCCGGGGACAAAACGTCGTACACCCTTGTGCTAGCACACGATGCAAGGCTATGGTTTGGCTCGAAAGTGGGGAGGGTTTCCGTGGAGATTGATCTCGGCAACTTCGTTGCACGCGATGCAATTGATGTGTCACAACTCTCCACCCCTCCCTCCTTTATATAGAGTTGGACGACCGGGACTAGTGACCGATTAGGACTCTATTTTGAATCGGATCTCATCCGTATCTCATAGAGTTGGCCGCCCATACGTCGTAAGCCTATAGGACTCTATCCGATCGGATCCCTATCCGATCGAGCCGTATCCGAGTCCAACTCAAATATCTATTCTATCCCCTTAAGCGTGCGACCACGTAGGTTCAGGTATACTCGGTTTCGGCTATAGTCTAACTTAGCCGATCGTTGGCTCGAGTCTAACTCACCGACTGTCAACACGCGCGCCTAGCAGCACATATTGACACCATAATATACAAGAATAATATCGGCTCGAACCGTAATGTGTACACAAATCCCTTTGCCTCACGATATCGCTAAGCTATAGGCAAGACGTGTGCCATCCCTTCAATAGCTTAACCATTCACTCGAACCGTATTGGATTATCCGTCCGTTGATTGACTCCTCAATCAACTTAGCATGGCCATGCATTTCCATAATCCATTACCTCGAGGGCCAGAGATATCTCTCCAAAGGAGGGGCAAATTCCATCTTGATCACTCACATCCCACTCCATGTTTCATAGCAAACCCAAAAACTACCTTTATAACTACCCGATTACGGAATAGCGTTTGGTAGTCCCAAAGTAGGCTACTACACATGTTGGAATCCATGGTGATCTCGGTCTAAGGACTTTGTACCAACACTACCCGAGACCAACTAATGGCACATTAATTCCCGTAGTGTCTCATGGTGGGTCTATCCAACAATGTGTTCTCCAACACATATGTCCATGTTTATTGATTTGGTATCTCCATACCCATGATCTATGAGACATGATCATCAATCAATAAACATGCCGATCTTAGAATCATATTTGTTCCGAATATGACATATGATCGGGGATCGTTTAGAAATAGATTCATACATATCGAGTCTCATAAATAAGTCACGTACTTATTGATCAATACAAGATGTCTATTTCATGGAACCGAATAACACTTTATTCATTTATACATAAACATTGACGTGATATCCAACATCTCCATGTTGCCTCTAGGGCATATCACTAACAATCTCCCACTTGCACTAGAGTCAATCATGTAAGTATCTAATACCCATTGCTCTTGTGTGCGCCTCATGCTTCGGCCGAGGGAGAGGTTTTGTCGCGGATCGGCTATGTTGAGATCCGTGTGCACTTTGCATATCTTGACATCACCTCTGTCCACAATCTCGCGGATGAGATGATATCGCCGAAGTATGTGTTTGGACTTCGATGTGACCTCGGCTCCTTGGCTTGCGCAATGGCTCCACTATTATCACAATAGAGAGACATTGGACCGTCGTACTAGTCATCACACCAAGCTCGAAACGAATTTCTTGATCCAAACAGCCTCCTTGCGCTTCCGAAGCAACAATGTACTCGGCCTCCGTTGTAGAATCGCAACGGTATCCGCTTGGAACTCTTCCAGTGACGCGCCTCCGTTCGGGCGAACACGAACCCATTGCGATCTATAATCATCCTTGTCCTGTTTGGAAGCTAGCATCGGTGTAACCACTTACAACGAGCTCTTCCTCACCTCCATAGACTAGGAACATATCCTTAGTTCTTCTCAAGTACTTAAGGATATTCTTTACTGGCAATCCAGTGACCTTCACCGGATCTCGACGGTATCTGCTCGTAGCACTCAAAGCGTACGAGACATCTCGGGCGTGTACAAAGCATGGCATACATGATGGATCCAATTGCCGAAGCATATGGAACCATACCCATCTTATTCCGCTCATCATGTGTCCGAGGACACCGATTCTTGCTAAGATTGATGCCATGTGACATAGGCAAGAAACCTTTCTTGGAATCATGCATGTTGAACCTTTTCAACACCTTGTCAATGTATGTACTTTGGCTTAATCCAATTAGCCTCTTGGATCTATCTCTATAGATCCGAATGCCCAATATATATGCTGCCTCCCTAAGTCTTTCATGGAAAAACTATTTTTCAATGAAGACTTGACGATTCAAGCATAGGGATATCATTTCCAATCGAATATGTCATCCACATATAAGATTAGAAATACAATTGCGCTCCCACCGACCTTTTTGTAAACACAGGCCTCTTCTTCGTTTTTGATGAAACCAAACCCTTTGATTACTTCATCAAAACGAATATTCCAACTCCGAGATGCTTGCTTCAATCCATAAATGGATTTCGTAGCTTGCATATCTTTCCGAGCGATTCTGGATCGACAAAACCCCGAGGTTGTATCATGTATACATCCTCGCTTAGGTTTCCATTTAGGAAAGCCGTTTTGACATCCATCTGCCATATCTCATAATCGAAATATGCAGCAATCGCTAGGATAATCCGAATAGATTTAAGCATTGCGACGGCGAGAAGGTTTCATCATAATCAACTCCTTGAATCTGTTTAAAACCTTTCGCCACCAATCGCGCCTTATAGATGTGAACATTTCCATCCATATCGGTCTTTTTCTTAAAAACCCATTTACACTCAATGGTTTTGACACCATCAGTGGATCAACCAAGTTCCAAACTTGATTGTCGTACATGGATTCTATTTCGGATTTCATGGCTCCAAGCCACTTGTTGGAATCGGGTCCCACCATTGCTTCCTCATAGGTCTTAGGTTCATCGTTGTCCAACAACAATATATCACGTTGTTCCGCACTGTGTACATCGGGCGCACGACGTGATCTTTCGACCTCCGTGGGCGGTGTATCTACAACCGGTGGCGCAACACTTTGCACCTCCCGTTGTGGTTCCGTGGTCGCCGAAACATTTTCTCGGTGTTTCTTGAACTTCTTCAAGATGCACCCTGCTCCCACTAACCCTTCTTGAAAGAAACTCTTTCTCCAAGAAGACACCGTGTCGGGCGACAAACACTTTGCCTTGTTCCCGATTATAAAAGTAATATCCCTTAGTTTCCTTAGGATATCCCACTAAAGTCATCGGTAAAGGTAATGAAGTACTGATAACCACCTCTGGCCGTTGAGCTCATTGGTCCACATACATCGGTATGTACGAGTGCCAATAAGTCACTTGCTCTCTCACAATGTCCCGTGAAAGGTGCCTTTGTCATCTTACCAAGTAAACAAGACTCACATGTCTCAAATGATTCAAAATCAAAAGAGTGAAGCAATCCATCCTTATGGAGCTTCTCCATGCGTTTCTTATTTATATGGCCTAAGCGACAATGCCGGATAAACGTGGGGTTTATATCATTAGAGAGTTGCCTTTCGTATTAATGTTATAGATGGGAGACGCTTCAAGATTCAAAACGTATAATCCATTCACCAATGGAGCATGAAAATAGAACATATCTCGAGATATATTGAACAACCATTGTTCATTGATCTAAAATCATATCCTTCCGCTTGCAAACATGAAGCGGAAATAACGTTTTGACATAGTGTTGGAACACAATAACAATTATTTAATTCCAAAACTAATCCCGAAGGTAGATGAAGTGGTATCGTGCCGACGAAGCGTAGCAACGCTTGCTCCATTGCCGACGCGCAGTTCACCTCGCCCCTTCTCAATCCTCTACTTCTTCTCATTCCCCGCAACGATTTGCAAATATGAGCTACGATCCGGTATCAAATACCCAAGAGTCGGTAGGTGAAGTAGCAAGATTAATGTCTATAACATTAATACCGAAGCGTAAGTCGTACTTTGCTTCTTCTTGAGATCCTCCATGTACTTCTTGCAGCCCTTTTCCAGTGGCTGTCTCCTTGCGGTAGAAGCAAACGGCATCGATGCCGCCGACCCCTTCTTGCCCTTCTTTGCATTAGAGGCACTCGCGATCTCATCGGGAGTTAACTTCCTCTTGGTGCAAAGTTTCTTGACAGTGGTTTGCGCTTAGCCTTCGCATCATCATCACATGATGACCGTTTTTCGGATACTCTCCTCACTGTCTTTAGCATCCCATGCAATTCAGCCAAGGTCCTATCCATATTGTTCATGTGATAATTCAATATGAATGGCTCGAAGCTCGGAGGGAGCGACGGAGAATCACATCGAGCCAACTCTTGGCTAAGGAGAAAACCTAGTTTTCCGGACTCTCGATATAGCCAATCATCTTTATCACATGCGGACGACGGATTCCCTTCAACAAGCTCGCACGCAAACAAGGACTTTGAGGTGTTGAACCTCTCGGCCCGAGCTTGGTTCTCAAACATACCACGCAGTCCCCGAATAATAGTGTGAGCATCGCTGCTCTCATATTGCTTCGAAGCTCGGGAGACATTGTAGCAAGCATGAGACAGCTTATATCTAGGGCATCATTAGTGTGCTTCTCATAAGCCCTCCGTGCGGTTGCGGTGGCGTTATTAGGCAAATCCTCGGGATAGGGTACTTCAAGAACGTACTCCTTACGCTCTTGCTTGAGAACAATTCTCAAGTTGCGATACCAATCCATAAAGTTTGTTCCATTTAATTTTTCCTTTTCGAGAATAGATCGCAAATTAAAGGTACTGGGTGTAGTATTAGCCGCCATTTATTCTACAACAGAAAACAAAGTTTAGCACAATGTTTATGCTATGTCTATTGTTAAACAATTTAACATAAGACTCCCATTACGTATTTTCCACCTTCCCTCTAGGTTACGTATTGGGTCAAGATCCACATGTTAGTTAATTTTCTAGTGAGCTTTGGCATCACTGCTAGAAAATTAGTAACATCGGTAAGCAACACCTTGCTAATCACATCTCTATGTGACTCTTGTTGTTGGTGTGGCATCTCCATGCCCCGGCGCCAACCTATGCCCCAAGGCCCAAAACTGTTTTGATAGCCTTGTTAAGTAAACCAAATGCTCCCGCTGTATATGTCCGACATATACCCCTCGTGTTATGATAGAGAATGACACTCTGCTTTGGCACCCACCATTGACGAGCATAACGGTGACGGGTGCAACATTTGGAAGGGCATCATTACTACTTAATTTTGCGAGGGATGCTATCCTATCAAACAAACATATCACATATATGAAAGCAGATAGAATAGCATATAATGAAATAGTATGGCCCCCTTCACATGGTGATCTCCATCTCCATGCCGGTGTAGAGGATCTCCATCTTCATCACCGTTCTTTCGAGTGCCGAATGCTTGATTTCTTCAAACTAAGCTACTACTATAGAAGCTCTAATTGAAGATTACATCGACTCGCAGGTCGTGAAAGAATATTACAAGCATTGCACGTATGAAAGAATATTACAGGGATTGCACATATGAAAGAATATTACATGCATCACATGCATCTCATACATCTCATACATACAATAGGGCCATACCATCTCAAAGCATTCTCTGCAAAAACAAGTTAGGCGTAGAAACGTTTTCTACTTATCGCAGAGCTACGGCATCGAGATGACCTATAAGGGGGTACGCACACGGCGGTCCCTCGCGGGCGGGGGGTCGAGGGGGAAGCCGCCCCCTCGCGGGCTTCCGGGCAGCGCCCGGAACACCACACGAAATTCATAGATCCAATCTATGAAATCGCTTACGGAAACCATATCGGCATAATCATATTATGTCGTCCCGATACACTATCAAGGGAGATGGTTTGCGTAGGCGCGAGGCAGCAACAAAGTCGGACTACGAGATAGCTTCGGTATAATCACATTATACCGTTCCGATACACTATCAAGGAACGCTATCTCGAACCCAACTCAAACCGAGTTATTTGGAAATTGCTTCGACGTAATCACATTACGTCGTTCCGATACACTATCAAGGAACGCAATTACCATCTACTCTCCTCAACAGATCCCATAAAACCGATTGATCTAATCAACCCGTGCGCAAAACTTGTTCCAGATCCAATCTAAAACCCGAACTAAGCAAGATTAGCTCTGATACCACTGTAGGGTTACGCGGAGGCTACGCTAGCCGAAAACAAAAACTCCATCGTCTTCTTCGCCGTCGCCGAGCACAAGAACGCCGCCGCAGCGCCGTCTCCGCCGTCTTTGTCGCCGTCGTCATCGCCGAGGGACCGCCGCGCCAAGGTCTTCGTCGCCGTCGCCGCTGCTGCCGGAGGTTAGCCGCCGCCGCCTCCTTTTTTCTCCGTGATGCGCGCTAAGGTTAGCCACCGCCGTCGATGCCATCGCCATCGCCACCATTGTCGTCTTCGCCGTCGCCGCAGCCGCCGCCGCCGCCGCCGCCAACGCCGCGCCGCCGCCGCGGTGCTATATGTTCAATAATGTGAATGAATTTTGTGAATTTTCTGAATTTTGTGAATGTGAATGAATGAGGAGGTTTTGAATATGATTTCAATGTGTATGTGTAAATTTGTGAATCTGATTTCGATGCATGTGTATGTGTAAATTTGTATGGACTTTATATGTAAATAGACTTGTTTATTTAAATTTTAATGCATGAATATTGTGAATTTAGAATTTTGAATGTGTATTTCAATTTAAATGCATGAATAGATTTAAATTTGAATGTGTATGTGACTTGTGAAGTTTGTATTTTTCAACGAACGAGAACGATAAAATCAACAAACGGATGTGGACGGACGAACGGACGGACAGCCGTACGGACGTGGACGAACGGACGGACGCACTAACGAACACTCGTTCGGTCGGTCGGTTGGTCCTGATTTCGTTCGGTCGGTCGGTCGGTCGTTCGTTCGGTCGGTCGGTCGGACGGTCGGTCGTTCGGTCGTTACAACGTACATAGGCATGCAACGTCCTCTCTGTCCTCTCCTCTCCACTTCCTCTCCACTCGACCATATCTTCCTCACATACATGATCATCTCTTTATCTCCTCTCCTCCAGATGATCGTACTCACAGATGTGAACGAATGGACGTGAACGAACGATAGGTTAGGGTTCGGTCGGTCGTTTGGTCGTTCGTTCGGTCGTTCGGTGTAGATGTAATCCAGGAAGTGACTTCTAAAAAAATATCACCATTGTGGATGTGCACAATTGGATCTGGTGTCTATCGGATTTCATCTATTTTTTTCCATCTTCTTCTTTTCTGACTATGTTTTTTACGTACACATACATGATATTTGTAAATTGGTACATGTATTAATCGACAATAATTTTTTTCAGAATTCTTTGATTAAGTCCTCAACCCACATCAATCAAATGGCGGATCGTGATGAGGAACAGTTTCTCCTTGATGAGATCGCACGAGGAACAGAGTTTTACAACGAGGAGGGACACGAAGATCCGATCGCACCTCCTCAACGAGGAGGGAACGAGGGGAGACGAGCAAAGGAACGAGGAGAGGAATGAGGGCGCCGCCTCCGCCTCCGCCGGACGAAGAGGCCACGCGGCCTCGCAAGAAAATAGAGGGTCGACATGTCATAATGGAGGTGGCACCTGACGGTCGACCAATTGCCCCAGAGGACGCCGCAAGGAAGTTTGTAGCGCATAGCGGATAGGTGGTGAGGGATGACGTGCCCATAAGCGTTGCCAACTGGAGGCGTTCTACCAAAGGAGGAGAGGAGCAAAGCTATCTCCCAGACTCAGAGAAAGAGATCCTGTGGACGACAATGCTGCAGACGTTCTGTAGGGTTACGCGGAAATTACGCTAGCCGAAAACAAAAATTTCTACCGCGCAAACCAGGAACACTTGCAAGTAAGGGCCGATAGATCGTTACCGATTGGAGTAGAGTGCAGCGGAATAGCCAATCGGGCAATCCGATCCGGAACAGTGTAGCCGATTCCGGAGACAGCCGATTCGCCAATCGCCCGATTCGAGTCGTCCGGCCGCGTTCTCACGCCTCGCTCCGATGCGCCCGACCGCGGCCGATCAAGAGCGCGCAACGTAGCGCGCCTCTACCGGTATCCACACATCCGAGGACGAACGCCGTACACCCGTGTGCTAGCACGCGATGCAAGGCTAGGGTTTGGCTCGAAAGTGGGGAGGGTTTCCGTGGAGATTGATCTCGGCAACTTCATTGCACGCGATGCAATTGATGTGTCACAACTCTCCACCCCTCCCTCCTTTATATAGAGTTGGACGACTGGGACTAGTGGCCGATTAGGACTCTATTTTGAATCGGATCTCATCTGTATCTCATAGAGTTGGCCGCCCATACGTCGTAAGCCTATAGGACTCTATCCGATCGGATCCCTATCCGATCGAGCCGTATCCGAGTCCAACTCGAATATCTATTCTATCCCCTTAAGCGTGCGACCCGTAGGTTCAGGTATACTCGGTTTCGGCTATAGTCTAACTTAGCCGATCGTTGGCTCGAGTCTAACTCAGCCGACACATCAACGCGGCGCCTAGCGGCACATATTGACACCATAATATACAAGAATAATATCGGCTCGAACCCGTAATGTGTACACAAATCCCTTTGCCTCACGATACCAGTTAAGCTATAGGCAAGACGTGTGCCATCCCTTCAATAGCTTAACCATTCACTCGAACCGTATTGGATTATCTCCGTTTGATTGACTCCTCAATCAACTTAGCATGGCCATGCATTTCCATAATCCATTACCTCGAGGGGCCCAGAGATATCTCTCCAAAGGAGGGGCAAATTCCATCTTGATCACTCACATCCCACTCCATGTTTCATAGCAAACCCAAAAACTACCTTTATAACTACCCGATTACGGAATAGCGTTTGGTAGTCCCAAAGTAGGCTACTACACATGTTGGAATCCATGGTGATCTCAGGTCTAAGGACTTTGTACCAACACTACCCGAGACCAACTAATGGCACATTAATTCTGTAGTGTCTCATGGTGGGTCTATCCAACAATGTGTTCTCCAACACATATGTCCATGTTTATTGATTTGGTATCTCCATACCCATGATCTATGAGACATGATCATCAATCAATAAACATGCCGATCTTAGAATCATATTTGTTCCAACAATATGACATATGATCGGGATCGTTTAGAAATAGATTCATACATATCGAGTCTCATAAATAAGTCACGTACTTATTGATCAATACAAGATGTCTATTTCATGGAACCGAATAACACTTTATTCATTTATACATAAACATTGACGTGATATCCAACATCTCCATGTTGCCTCTAGGGCATATCACTAACACGTTCACCATCCCGGACTCGAGATCGGCAAGGGTCAAGGAATGGTCGTTGAAGAAAATGGCGAGCTCTTCAGAACTACAAGAAACATTACACAAGAAATATATCCTGAAGGGCCGGACACCGACTTCGACAAGTTCCCAAAGCTCGAGAGATCATTGGGATGCTTTTGTTGAGCACAAGACCGGTGAAGAAGCGCAATCAATCATAGAAAAGAACAAGGCCAACGCAGCAAAAAAGAAATACCATCACAGGCTTGGGTCAGGCGGCTATAAAAAAGCAATGAAAAAATGAGAAAAAAATGGAAGCTGACCTAGAAGCACGGGATATCGTTCCAGGCACAGCAAATTGGCCGGAACGATCAAAGAACTGGTTCTATGCTTATGGCGGCTCACTAAATCCCGTCGATGGCACAGTGATCTTTGGTGATGAAATTATAGAAGCCGGACGGAGGTTAGAAGAGGCGGTGCAGGCCAGTTCCTCGGGCTCCTTCAGGCCCGATAGAGAGAAGGACGAGCTAACGCTCGGCCTCCAAAACCCAGAGCACCCAGGGCGTACGCGAGGAAAAGGCGTCGTCCCATGGAAATACGGGTTCCAAGCTGACATCGTCACATACAGGAGCCGAATGCGGTCAAAGCGAGAGAATGATGCTAGATTCGCAGAGATGGAAATGAAGCTCTCGCACATCGATCAAATTGTCGATGAAAGGGTGGCCGTAAGGTTGGCTGAGGAGCGGAGCCAGTGGGTTAGCCAACAGCCGGATCCAGCAACAACCGCACAACTCCAACAACAGCGTAGCAGCTGCGCGTCTACTGGAAATGAAGGCGAGCTAGCCCCACAAGCTCAACCGGGTCCGCCATGCCCCGTGGATGACATCACACAGCGGACCCCGTGTGATCTGCACATCCCGCTGAAAAACATAACAATAAAGGTATGTTCGTACTTTTATGTTGTACGTATATTTTCTTTAATATATACGTGGACCGTCTCCTCCGCCTCCTTCGCCGCCTCCGCTTCCTCCGCCTCCTGCGTCGCCTCCACGAGCACCGACTCCTAAACGGACGTCTCCAACTCCACTGCCTTCCAACCCTCCTCCGTCGCCACAACGAGCACCGACTCCTAAACGGTCATCATCCAAGAGCGTGCCTTCAATATCAAGCGGTCGTCCAAGAAAAACTCGAGAGAATTGAGAAGACGCTGCTACCCGCACCAAAGCGGTCGGCCTCAAGTAGGGGAAGAAAGCGGGCAAAGATGTACCCCACTTGGCATGCAGCCACATAAGCCTTTGGAGTTCATCACGATCCCAAATATTAGACCTGATTTAAGACAATTCATTCAAGAAGCTGGAATTAATATGGATCAATTACATGGGCGTGCACCCCTGACGAAGGCTCCGCTTAAATACAAGTTCAACCTTGGAAAGCCTCTCGTCAAGGTGGATCTCGTGAAAAGGCTTCCAACTCAGATGTACCGCTTCCATCGGTGGTACATGCAACAATCCAAAAAGGTGAAGACATGATAACATGCAAATATTCAACGACTACTTCTTCGATGGAGATGACTACCTTTATATCCGATTCGAAGATATATTCGACCTGTACCAACGTGATGCCCTTGACGTCTCACTTCTAACAACGCGGGTTTTGTAAGTATCGCCCGATTATTTTGTTTCTTACCTCCTTGAATTTAGCTGACTAAAATTCTTTTTAACCGTTGTAGAATGGCGATCCAATACTGCAATAAGCACGAATGCACCAAGCATGGATTCATGGATCCACGGAAAATCAACGGCCCATTGGTTGATCAATTTCCTAATGACACAGTGGACAACATATACAACGCGCTTGTGAAGCAACCCTTCCGGTCCTTCATCCTTCTGCCCTATAATACTGCGTAAGTTTTTTCTTTCTTTCCGAACCAATTTCAATCCCGTGCATACATAAAGTTTTATATGTGTCATCTAAACCAATTTACATATTCCACTGGATTCTATTAGTACTTGACATGGGTCAGTCAAAGATCCATGTCTTTGACTCAATGGATAAACCAGAGTCCACGTACTCCCATATATTTGAACTGTTTAACAGGTAATGCCATCTTACTTTCTATTGCATATATGCGGTTCTCGGATAATTACGTGCTAACTTTCAACTGCACGTAGGGCATGGGAATGATTCCGGGGTAATGTTCGTAGAAATTGGAAAGATAAGCTTTCTGTGCGGATGAAGTTTCCAGTGAGTAACATGCCTCCTCCTAATTTGAGTTGAATCATTATTATGTTCGAAAATATGATATGCATATTAAATATGTCGTCGTTTCTCTTTTAGTGTGCAAAACAGTCGCAGGGCACCAACCTATGTGGATATTACGTATGCGACTACATTCACCGCTTTGTGACCGAAGTCAAAACTGTTGATGATCTAGATGTACGTATAACAACAATTCATACATTACGTCTCGATTTCTTATTCACTTCATATATTTATTTCTCGTTTATTGTAATTAATGACGGCTTATGCGAGTAAGAGACGACCTCCCCACGAGACTTTCATACAAGCTGCTCGGGAAGATTTGATGGGATTTATTAACGAGCGGTCGTTGATCCCGCGGGGAGTTCTTCATTAGTTTTAGTAGCTAAACCACGGCAAAGTAGATTAGAGACAATTTTTTATAAGCTAGCTAGGAAACATGTATAAATATAAATATTGTACATATTTTGGTAATATATGTATATTTCCTTTCTTAAGTTCGTTTAAATGTGTGTAAATTATATATTTATGTGTATTATAATTTATGTGTAATATATATATATATAGCGATGCTATTTGTAGAAATGGCAAATTAAAAAAATAATCTTTAGTCTGGTTGAAGCCACCAACGACTAAAGATTGCGGAGCCGGCCACGTGGCTCTGCCACCTTTAGTCCCGGTTGGTGGCTTCAACCGGGACTAAATGTGCATCTCTAGTCCCGGTTATTTAACCGAGACTAGAGATAGACCACCTCTAGTCCCGGATTCGTAGTCCCGGTTTGACAACCAGGACTACTGAAGGTTACGAACCGGGACTAGTGTGGCTTTCTCCAGTAGTGGATGCATGACGGCAACAACAACAGTCGTATGAGGCGCTGGCGACAGGGAACGAGGCGACAACAATTATGGTAGGAGAGCCAGGCGACGAAGGATTAGGGCATCTACCACTCATAGACAAGTTGTTTCTAAGTTTTTAACATAGAAATACGCATACAGATAGGGGTGGATACTGAGCCGGCTCGGCTTGGCTTGGCTCGGTCTGGCTCGTTATCCAAACGAGCTATCTCGACTTGGCTCGTTAAAGAGACAAGCCAGGAGGTCGGCTCGGCTCGTGAGCCGGCTCGAGCCAGCTCGTTTGGCTCGCAAGCCATTTCAAGGCAGCTGTGTCATAGTCTACCTTATGCCATTTTTCTTGTTTATTTTGCCAATAGCATCGTGGAGCCACAAGTTGTTTCACAAAGATAAAATCAATAGACGAGTGCTCTGGTAGCACGTTCTTTATTTCCCCTTGAACTGTATCATATTCAAAATTTTAGAAGCTCACAAGAAACATCTATGCAAACTTCCTTCAGAAATATCTATGCAAGGCTACCCATTGATGTCTTATCAACAAACAACAAATAATGAGAGCAACGGTGAGGAAGGAAGGAAGGGAGCTAAGATGAGACGAGATGGGGCGGCGGGGCGCACGCATCGACAGATGGGGCGTCGACGGATGGGGTGGGGCGGCGCCGATGGATGGGGCGGTGGGACACGTGCACCGATGGATGGGACGGCGGGGCACCGGTGGATGGGCCGGCGGGGCGCCGACGGATGGGGCGGGGCGGCAGCGCCGACGGATGGGGCTAGGGGCACGCGCGTGTGGGCGGTGGTGGTGGAGGATTTCGGCGCGTAGGCAATGGTGGAGACTCTGGAGAGAGAAGCAGAGAGGAAAGAAAGTAGAATGTTTTTAGGGTTTCTAATTGGGCCAGGTTTTTGGTGGGCCATCCGGCTGGGGCTTGGCTCGTTCAGCTCGTGAGCTGCTCGCGAGCCGGCTCATTATAGCTAACGAGCTAAAACCTTGGCTCGACTCGTTAGCATTTCCAAACGAGCTGAGCCGAGCCGACCATGAGCCGAGCGAGCTAGCGAGCCACGAGTATTCTGTCCACCCCTACATACAGACAGCTAAACAGACAACATGTATAATGGGCTGTCTATTTACCCATCTGTAAACTATTTAATGCATGCATGTAATCATAATCAAGCATGAATATGATCTCTATATACCATTTTGTTGCTTCTCGATGAAATAAATCATGTCTAAATAACACAACTAAAATATTTAACAAAAGTTTGTTCTAATAAAAGGCAAAGATTAGAACAAAAGTTTGTTGTAATAAATAACACAACTAAAATATTTAATGAAAGTTTACTTCTCGATGCATATATTAGAAAGAAAATGCAATTGAAGGTTTGTTCTAATAATTCATATATCAATAATTTATGTATGGTCTAAGTCTAACAGACAGTTCAAACAGATTTTAAACAAAGTGCTTCTTTGTTGTACTATCAGCACCATGCAAGTAATTCATCATGTTTGCCTGCAAAAATACAAAAATAGTGTTTAGATGTAGTTAAACTTTAAAATTAGCATGACAGAAAATATACAAGAATTAAAAGACATACCAAATTAGATAATTTCAAGAAAAAGAATCTTTCTCAAACACTTCATGGTAGCAAAACACTTTATTTGTTAGAGACAAACACTTTATTTGTTGGAGACAAACACTTCATGGTAGCAAAACACTTTATTTGTTGGAGAAAAATACAGTCAGTTTGTTTCTGTTTAGACCAAATTAACTAATTAAATTGCATATATATATAAAAGAAAAACACCCTGAACACATAGTCATATATATTAATTTGCATATATAATAGTTTGTGCCTTATATATATACTAAGACAAAGAATAGTATTGTAAACAAACAACAGCATAATAGTTTATGTCATATTATATCTCAGCATATATTATATTCAGATATGCAGTACTATTATATTCAGCATATATTATATCTCAGCATATATCTGTTCTCTCAGCATTTATCTGCTCTCTCTCTCTCTCTCAGCATACCTAGTTTTTACAAACACAAATACTAAGGGGCGTTTGGCAGGGCTCATCCTGGATTCTGGTGGAGTGAAGTTAGAGCCCTGCCAAACGGTCTAGTTCCATAAAAAATCACTTAGATCTGGTTGGAGTGATCAAAAAAATACACTAGGGAGGTGGAGCTGCCTCCTAGCCTTGGTCGTTTGGTATTACTGAACCGATCGGTTCGGTTCTTCGCTTCCTATAGAAATTCGGTTCCTCGAGAAAACAGTACCGATCGGTTCCTAAAAAAACTCAGTACCGAGGAAATTTAGTTTTGGTAAATTTGTTTCGGTTCCGACAGTTACCGAAAATACCGAACAGAGTACAATACAGTATAACATCAGGTTCAATAGCCAATTACTCTGATAAGACTTACATTGCAGGAAGCAAGAAGCAATGGAACCAAATTACTCAAATCAGACTTACATTGTAGTTGCAGAAAGCAATGGAAGTAGCCGTCTTCACCGCCTCGCTGGCTCTCCTGGTTCCTGGCTCATTTGCGAGGTGCGAAGGGTGAGGCCGAGCCGCTGAGCCGCCGTCCACCCAGGCATGATCGTGTGACGGGCGAAGGCTAGGCGCGGTGGACGACGGGCGACGGTGGGCGACGGGAGTGGTCGACGACTGGCGCAGTGGGCGACGGGTGAAGGCGACGGCACGGTGGGCAACGGACGAACCGGCAACACATTGGATGACTGATGGCCGGCGACGCCGCAACTCCACGTGTGGGAGATGACCAAGTGCTAGGGTTTCATTTCTATCTGACCACTGCTGGGCCTAGTGCTGGGCCTAGTGCTAGGCGTTGCTGGGCCAGGGAGTGCACGAGTGCTATGCTAGCTAGGGTTTAATTTTGGTACTTCGATAATTTCGGTTTACCGAGGTACAGAACCGAATTTACCTCGAGAACTAGGAACATAATTTTTCGGTATTTTTTTTTGTTCTCAACGCTTTTGGTTCGGTTCTCGGTAATTTGTATCCACAGGGACGGTCTCCCACTAGCTCCATTCGAGCTTTTTATTTTACTTTTTTATCAATAGCATTTAATAGTTATTTACAGACATTTTGCCAATGAACTGCCCTATCCTCCCACAGCCACTCGTCTCCCACCCATCCAAACAAATTTCCCGCAGCTAGTGTTTTCTTTCGGGCGGCGGCGGCAGATTTGGGGGCGCAGGCGGCTGGCGTCGGCGGCTCGGGGCGGAGGCGGCGCCCTCGGCGGCTCGAGGCGGCGGCGGCCTTGAGTTCTCGCGGCGGCGGCGGGCTCGGCATCTCGCGGCGGCGGCGTCCTCGGCGGCTCAAGGCGGCGGTGGTTTCGGAGTCTCGTGGCGGCGGCGTTGTCTGCGGACAGTGTCTCGGCGTCTCGCGGCGGCTGAGGCGGTCGCGGCGGCTGGCGTCGGCGGCTGAGGAGCACCGGTGGCTGAGGCGGCGGCGTCGGCGGCGTCTGGCTGAGGTCAGTGAGTGGCTAGTGAATATTTTTAGCAGAGTAATGCCTAGTGAAATTTTTTTGATATATTTCAGTTCAACTCTGTGTCTCACTTTTGGATGCAACCATGACGGCACTGTGTACAGCTAACATTTTAAAACAGAACATAGCCGGATCGGCATTTTGAGAGATTTGATAGGAATCCAGAATTCCATCTAGGTATAGAAGATATATCATCTCTCAAGATGCATCCGATACATCAACTGAGGGTATTAGTAATCTGCGCCTACCATTCCATCTAGGTATAGAAGATATATCATCTCTCAAGATGCATCCTATACATCAACTGAGGGTATTAGCGATCCTTCCATGGATGCATTTTGTGATGATCTAGCTCATCGTATTGCACTATAATAGTCAAGTAGTGCGTGGTCTTTTTAACTTTTTATCATGTGGTCTTTTGTAACTTTTTATCATGTTTTAGATGACTATATGTACTACTTATTAATACTGCATATCAATTTTACATATGTCATGCTTTTACTTTTCAATAAGTAGAAAAAACAACGGTAGTTTACTTTAATTCGTTCTTCAAATAAATAATGATTTAATTAGTTTAATGATTTTAAATTTAATTAGTTTGATAATTTTAAACTTATGATTTAGTTAGTTTAACAATTTTAAAAATAATTAGTTTAATAATTTTAAATTTAGTTACTCTAAAAATTTTAAACTAATGATTTAGTTCATTTAACAATTTTAAATTTAATTAGTTCAATAATTCAAAATTTAATCATCTTAAAAATGATTTAATTTTTCCTTAAAAATAAGTCATTTAGTTTGAATTTTTTTGAATCAATATAAAAAATCATTACAACCATTCAATAAACAGAGAAAATAAGGGTACAATTGTCCATCAATATATTTCAGGAGCTGATCTGGCAACCAAACGCTATTTGGGCCATCTCCAGCTCTTATAAGATCTAGCTCTGACTGGAGCTGGATTTAGGAGTTGGATCTAGGATCCGGAGCTCTACCAAACGCCCTAACTGGATACAGCAGATAGTTCACGGTGTTACAGTACTATTCTTCACCCGGTTTAAGTCTCAAGAACTCTCTAGAGAGAGCAGGAGAGTGGAGAGAGCGAGAGCAGGGAGAGGACGAGAGCAGAGAGACTGAGATAGGGCGAGAGCGGAGAGAGCGAGAGCAGGAAGAGGGCGAGCAGGGAGCCGCCCGACGGCTCCTCTCTCGCTCGCTCTCTCAGTTCGTGGCGCCGCCCGATGGCCCGAGGCCTCTTGCAGCAATCCTCACCCCGTTTCTGGGCGTCACGTCTTCCCCCATATCTCTATACGTCGAGACCCCTGGTTATCCTATGAAGATCCCCCCCCCCCCTTGGTCGAACTAAGAGGTAAGTTCCCGGGTTCTTGATTTTATATGGATATATAGCCCATGATTCGTCCTGTTTCTGTGTGATTTCACTGTGTTATTCTGCTGTTGCCTTAACTCGTTAAGGTTCTTGGCGGTATAGCTTATAACTTATAAGTCTGGTCTGCGTCATTTGCACATGTTTTTATTTATGTTCTCGTGTTTTAAATGGCTAGTTGCACGAAAAAACCAGGGATATGCCTTCTGGAATATTTGATGCTATGTCACAGGGAAGGTTTGTAAGATGTAGTTTAAGAAATATGTTGCAGCTCCTTCGACTCGAGTGAAATGAAAACATTGGCAACGTATAGGCCGTCTCCAATGCATGTTCTTAGATTGATTCTTGTGAAAAGAAAAAGTTGGTGGTGGTTCACATGATAGCACCAGCCTGCACAAAATTAATCATTCTGCATATCTGCGTGCTTATTGAAGTCATTTTGTTTCGAGTATAAGCTAATTTTTGTATTGCAACTATCTTTGTTGTTGTGGTAGTATTTCATACTCATTGCCTGTGGTAATGTCCTGGAGAGATTGTGGCGGCACCTTTTTGTTGTGTATGTCATAAATGGAAAATTTCAATGTGATTTTCTATCAATTCTACTGCTGTTATACTACGGTTCACTGATTGTATGTGTCCTCCTGTTGATCGGGTTCAGGTGAATAGTCTATCCTTGGAGGTGCAAGCAAAGCAAACATGTTTGTGAATTCGAAGACAATTAGTTCCTTGTTTTCGTTTTTCTGGCATCTAAAACCATGGCGATGCTATCAATTCTTCTGAGGAATTTATCTGGAATCACTAGTTCAAAGTTCAATAAAATTGCAGTGCTGAAGCTGTGTAGGAGGCTATCAGGATCCACTGCCGATACAAATCCATTATCAAGCAAAAAACATAATTTTGACAAGTTTACTCCGTTGTTCCAAGGTTGTGCAGATGTTAGGTCTCTAAAGAAGATCCACGGTAATGTTTTCACACATGGACTTTGCCAGGATGTGATTCTTGGCTCTAAGATCCTGTGTTGTTATGCTAATTTAGGTGCCCTGCCTGAGGCAAGGCTTGTTTTTCAGAAAATTGTAAATGATGATCTTTCACTGTGGAATTCAGCCATGGTTGATTATTTTAGAGCTGGTTATCCAGAGGAAGTTATAATTTTGTATAGGAGGTTGAAATTGAACCACATTGGTTTCAATGGGAAAACTATTACTTTCGTTTTGAAAAGTTGCACTGAGCTTAAGAATCTGTACTTGGGTAAAGGAGTGCATTCGGATTCACTTAAGCTTGGTCTGTCTGGGGATAAATTCGTTGGTTCCTCCCTCATTGGCTTATACTCCAAGCTTAGCAAGATGAATGATTCACTGGGAGTGTTTAAAGAGATCATCGACAAGGACATTGTTGCTTACACTTCGATGATCTCTGGTTATTCAGAAATTGTGGATTCAATTGCATGGAACGCATTTGAAATTGCCACTGATATGCTGCAGAACAACTTGGAAGTAAACCGTGTGACTCTGGTAAGCTTACTGCAAATAGCTGGGAATCTGGGAGCACTTAAGGAGGGTAAATCTCTCCATTGCTATTCCATAAGGAGAGCAATTGGTGTCTCAGATGATATTCTAGAGACCAGCATTGTGAACTTCTATACTCGATGTGGAGCTTATCAGTCAGCGGCTGCTGTTCTGCGAAATTCAAAGGGAACTGTTGCTTCATGGAATGCTATGCTTTCTGGTCTTAATAGAGCTGGACAGAGTTTTAATGCAATCCAGTATTTGCCTGTCATGCTGCATGAGCATAAAGTAACTCCAGATTCTGTCACTTTTGCAAACGTGCTTTCAGCCTGTGCTGAGCTATGCTATTTTGGTTTTGCTGCTTGTATTCATGCCTACTTCATAAGAAGATTTATACCTCTGGATGTTATTTTGGCCACTGCTCTTATTGAGGTGTACTCCAAATGCACCAGAGTCAACAGATCGAGGCATCTCTTTGATCAACTCATTATTAAAGATGTCGTCTCCTATAACACGATGATGTATGGTTACCTACAAAATGGCATGGCCGATGAGGCCACTTCATTGCTCAATTATATGAGAGCAGAAGGTATTGCTCCAGATTTTGCAACTGTTCTTAGCCTACTTGCTGCTTTTGCTGACCAAAGAGATTTAGTTAGAGGGAGGTGGATCCATAGTTTTGCAATTAGGCATGGGTTTTGTTCAGATGTGGACGTTGAAAATCAAGTTCTATATATGTATTCAGTCTGTGGAAAAATTGCAGCTGCAAGGGCTATATTTGACTCATTGGAAAAGAAAAACTTGGTTTCATGGACAGCCATGATGAAGGGTTGCTTATCCAATGGGCATGCAGATGAGGTGGTTCAATTATTTCAAGTGATGCAAAAACATGGGAAGAAACCTGATTCTGTTTCTCTTTTAACTGTAGTTCAGGCTGTTTCTGATCTTGGACATCTAAACGGTCTAAAACAAATTCATTGTTTTGTTTATCGTTCCTTGTTGGAGAAAGATAAGATTACTGCGAATTCATTGATAAGTGCATATGCCAAGTGTGGGAGGCTGGATTTGTCGGCAGGTTTGTTCTTTAGTTTGAAATGTAGAAACTTGGATAGTTGGAATGCAATGATCAGTGCTTATGCAATGCATGGATTCCATATTAATGTGCTTGAAATGTTCAAGCAAATGGAAGAAGAAAACATTCAGCCTGATGAGTTAACATTCTCGACTGTGCTTACTGCTTGCAGCCATGCTGGTCTTGTCAAGGACGGTTGGCATATTTTCAATTCCATGACCCCAGTATATTCAGTTCTTCCACAGGAAGAGCATTTTGGTTGCATGGTTGATTTGTTGGGTCGTGCTGGACATCTAGAAGATGGATACAAATTTATAAAGCTATCTACCTTAAAAGATAAATCCACTATATTTTGTGCTCTGCTCTCTGCTTGCAGAACTCATGGAAATACACGACTTGCACATACTATTAGCAAAGAGCTCCTTGAGCATGGACCTCAGAATCCAGGTATTTATACTCTGATTTCAGAAGTATATGCTCAGGAAGGGCAGTGGAATGAATTTGCTAATACAAAGGCCAGAGCTAATTTAAGTGGGTTAAAGAAACATCCTGGCTCTAGTTTGATTGAATCAATGGAGCAAGGAATGTCCTGACGATGGCATGCTGCACTTATGGTGTGGAAATTTTACACTATGGCCTGTTTGAAATTCTTAGTTTACAAATGGACCCATGCAAAAACTATCACAGGAATGGACCTTGGGTTATTGTCGATTGTCGCTGTGCCAAGGCTCTTGTTGGTCAAACCAGTTGGCAGAATGACACGGCCTGGAGACTTACATTACACTGTAGAGGTGTCAGCTCCAAGCTCGTAGGTGCTGATCCAGGGACAACACAATTACAGATTGAGGCTGTAGTGGTCTATCCCACTCTCTGCCTGGCCTCCTCCCTCATGCAAAGAACAGAGGTGCATGACCACCTCTCTCAAACTAGCCCCAAATCAAAGGGTTTTCTGTGGACTTCACATGGAGATCGTGTAGGAAGGTATTCTCCTTTATTCCCCTCATTTGTTATTTTCATGGTTGATTCGAGCAAATTGGGGTGAAACCCTGGTATTTATTTGGATTCACTTATGCAAACCATGGTGGATATTTGAGTAGATTAGTTTTATTGGATGAATTGAACTCAGGTTGTCAATATGTGATTGAGTATATCAGGAATATTAGTTTCTATGAACTTTAATTTTAGTTGAGTTCCATTGCAATGATGGGCACAAAAACCATTTCACTCAACTGTAAAATCATGGTTCTTAAGTCTTAAAGTTGAGTCGAGGCATCCTCTACTGTCTTGGTCTCTTGGAGACTACTCTATCTAGCTATTACTACGTATAGATACTAATTATACTGCTAATATGTTACTATGTGTTGTGCCTGATGGAACCGATGCAGCTCTCCGCTCATCTCCCTTCCAATCAGCAATAGCGGGTCTGGTAGGCCAGGCCTCCCAAGCGATTCACTGTTGCTGCCTTTGCTCCATTGCGTATTTTCTGCTGCCAGCAAGTCGAGTCATGCGTCGTACTTCCTGACGACTAGTCACATGACTTGATTACAGTGTATAGAAAAAATAAATTGCATCATAACTATCAGAATCCTTGCATAGGATGGAAAAGAACAAGTAAACCATCAGTGCTTCATCCTATATAAGATGTGCATACCCATCTCTTGTATTTTATTTCTCCCTGAGCACACACTTGGAACAATAAATTTTAACTTGGAGACGTCTGGCTGGAACTGAGACCTGATGCTTGCAAATTTCATCCAAGTGGCAAAATTGTTGAAGATTTGTGGGTGCCTTGTCAATGGCAGTAGCTTTTTAGCTGTTGGCCTGTTGGGATAACAATTTATTCAAGTACTCATTTCTTTCTTCTCAATAGATTTCTTGAACTCTGACAGATAGCTGTTTGATGTTTCTTCCTCAACGACTTCAGGACGGATATTTGATTTTTTTTAAAATTATTATTATTGCTCTTCAATTTTCAGGTCATCACTTTGCTCTCAGGTTACTTAGCCGTAATCAAATGAGCAACGGTTCAAGATATGGAGAGAAGATTCCACATTGGTTGCCTCCACATGCAGCACCAAGGATCTCTTCAAAAAGAACTGTAGCCAGGAACACATTTGTCGTACGATCACTTACTCATTACTGTTCAGCGCAAAGTTAGTCCATTCTGGTTTTGTAAACATGCCTTGTAGCAATTTTTTTAAAAAAAAACTAAAAATGCTTCCTTTGATCTTGAAGATAATATTGAGGAGGTTGGTGGTAGTGCGATAGCAATGTCGTCGCGTTGGAGATCAAGATCGAACTCTTGTTGAAGTTTGGTCTAAGGTTCCTGAGACTGGATGGTACGTACATGTACTGAGGCGCTTGATGACGGTGAAGTAGTCAGCAACCTCAAGTGTCGTCCGTTATATTCTCACTCCCCCAACTTCAGCATCCAAGGAGAAGAATGGCCAACTCTAAATCAACATGAAATTGTAAATCAACACAAAACTTGTTTGGACAAGCCAGGCGCCGCGGCGTCCTAATTGAGCTGGAGGGTGGCGGATTGTGAACTAACTTATGCCTGAGATGGGAAGGGGGAGTGGTGACTGCCGAGTATAAGTGAATTGCTAACATTTTTCTGTCAGTTTAAATTTTTTTGGTTGAACTGATTGTTGCAAGCAAATACGGTATTAATGCTAAGGTCTCAAGTTCGGATCCTGGTTGGTGCACCTAAGGCCCGAGGGAGCGTTCACTAGCCCCGTCAGCTTAAGTTAGGACGGACAGCAAAATAGAATAACGGAGAGAACTTTAAATCGTAATCTTCAAATGCTATGGAATCAATTTTGCTAAATAAAAATAAAGTAAAACCAAATACAACGATAAAATTGATTCTAAAATGGACTCCAGTTGCACGTGGCATAGGATTTCAATTAAGGCGTCTAAAATCTGGCAGATCCCTTAATCCCTGCCAGAAAAATCTTTTCGACGCCAAATTACCCAAATCACCGAAATTTCAAAATTCATCCACATTTCAAAGAAAACAACTACATATTCCAACAGCGAGGACGAAAGCAACAAACTTAAGGGGTTGACATGAAAACTTGCAAGTGAAAATTGCTGCCCATGTAAGCAACTAAGCAAGTTGTCATCACAAGCGTGAGATGCCCGTCTCGGCTAACTCTTTGTTCAGTTTGTTGGTAAGAGACTTGATTCTGAAACATACGTTAAGCGGCTGACCGTTTAATCATGACGGTTGCCGATTGGTATGGATTATAACTAGACTGAACAAAAACTTTCAGCATAATCAAACCTTCGAGGTTCAATTGGATTATTAACATAAACTTCCGTTTGGTTATAAAACAGAATAGAAAAACAATGAAAAAGGAGTTTGGCTGTAGGTGTAATAATATGGTTTGAATTGTGAAGGGCCTGCTCCGCCAAGTCTACTTGGGAGCCAGTGCCGGTGACGACGGTCTTCGGCCGTCTTATGAAGGCGTTGCAGTCGTTGCCCGCGAGGCAGCCTGCACCAGTCCCAGCAGGCCGAAGGGTTGCCTTCGACCCGCGCATCTTCCTCCTCTACCCGTGCGGTCAGCCCTGTCTTTGTGACTGCGCCGCTACCCGATGAGGCAGGGGTCGGGAAGGAGGCCGTGCAGCTGTCCTCGCCAAGTTGCCTCATCACATCGCCAACGTCGCATGTACCATTTGATGTGCAGGAGCAAGCCCCGGTGTCAGATGAGCTGATAAGGGGAATCGAGGCGCTCTTCGTCACACCACCGGCGCCAATTCTGCCCACACCGCCTCCGATGGCCGCAGCGGGCACGGTGGCATCGCAACAGAGGAGGGAAAGAGTCAAGACCCATGCGAGGAAGCATGTGCAAGTCCTTAAGCACAGCGAAAGAATAGCGAAGCAATCCGTCGGCCAAACTATGGAGCGTTGCCAGTGAGTCCTTCTCAAGCGTCTGGGAATGCTCAAAGACGACGATGTCGACACGGTCGAGGTCATCGATCAATACCTGGCCATGTTCAATGGACCTCTGCCGGCGCATATTGTTGCTGCGCTCACTGCCATCTTCGGGTTAGATGATGAGGCGCAGCAGGCGGCCGACGCGGCGTTGTTGTCTTTGGTGGGAGAAGGGGTGGATGAGGCCGCTAATGAGATTGAACACCTTGTGGAATGATGATGGTCCAGCAATTTGTCTCATGCAGGCCAATGGGCCACCCCCTACTATGCGGCCGTCTCGACAATACAATGCCATTCTTTTACAGCATAGCCCATTTGGCGTTTTTGGGCCGCCGCAAAATGTTTTTGGTCCGTTTTCCTTTGCGAAACAATTGCAAGACAACCTCCCGAACATGTTCATGGGCTGAGGCCCACCTTTATGAGTTTAAAGCAATCCCTAATGGTTGATGACCTAGACTTTTCTTCATGGGACGTTAGGGGCCTCAACTCGCCCGCGAGGTGCAACACGAGCTAATGCGGGATACCAAATGTAACCTCGCATGCTTCTAGGAGACAAAGTTGCAAAATGTTGACGACAGCCTCGCTTTTTTCCTGGGTGGCTACAAGCTAGATAAGTTTGTGTGCAAGCCGTCAAGGGGTACAAGAGGGGGTATTCTCCTTGTGTGGAACAGTAGAGTCTTCAACGTCCAGGATTTCAACATCGGCCGCTTTTCAATCACTACGCAAATGATGGTTATATCCACAGGAGCCTCCTTTCAGCTCACAGGAGTTTATAGTCCCACAAGGCACCGTCTTAAGAGGACTTTCCTCCGACATCTTAGATCCCTAAAACCCAGCGTAGGGGTTGGATGGCTCATTCTTGGTGACTTCAACATGATATATCATGCAAGCGACAAGAATAATAGCAACATCAACCTTTCAAATATGAGACGCTTCCGATCCACCATCCAAAGATGTGAACTGCGTGAAATCCCTTTACAGAACAGGAGATTCACATGGAGTAATGAGTGACAGAGGGCCACATTAGTTAAGCTTGATCGTTTTTTCTGCAATGAAGATTGGGATCTTGCATACCCCCATCATGTGCTACATGCCCTCTCCTCAGGACCTTCAGACCATTGCCCCCTTCTTCTATCATATTTGCGGGGCCTACGGAGGCCACAAACCTTCAAATTTGAGAAGTTTTGGACAAGATTGCCGGGATTCGAGGATAAAGTAAAAGCTTCTTGGGACGACCCGTCCCCAAATACTGAACCAATGCATCGTCTAAATCACAAGCTCCAACGCACAGCGGCTAGCCTCAGAGAGTGGGCAAAAGCTTTTTGCACAGAGGCCAAAACACAATTTTTTATGGTGTTGGGTGTCATCGAAAGGCTTGAGATAGCCCAGGAATCGAGGACTCTGTCTGCCCAGGAGTGCAATTTGAAAGCGGCCCTAAAACGAAAAGTGGTTGCCTTGGCCTCGTTAGAGCGGACAAGGAAGAGACAAGCCTCAGGATAACCCATATCCGAGAGGGAGAAGCAAACACAAAAAATTTTCATCTCAGAGTCAACGGAAGAAGGAGAAAGAACACTATACAAAGACTGCAGAAAGAAAGTGGTTGGGCGGTCACACACCAAGAAAAGGAAGAGATAATTTTTGACCACTTTGCAAGCATAATGGGGCGCCCGGAGCCGAGACAAAGTGAACTCAACTAGGAAACACTAGGTGTTCAGCCTTTAGATCTAGATAGCCTGGGAGATCCTTTTTCTAAAGAGGAGATTTATAGAGCAATAAGAGAGATGTCAGGCGATAAAGCTCCTGGGGCGGATGGTTTCATCGACCTGTTCTTCAAAGTCTGCTGGGACATCATCAAAGCGGACATTATAGCAGTCTTCGAGTCCTTATTCGCTATGAGATGCTCGCACCTAAATATGCTAAACACGACAAACATTGTGCTCATCCTCAAAAAAGAAGGGGCAGAAGGGGTTTCAGATTTCAGGCCGATCAGCATGATACACAGTGTGGCCAAGATCTTCACCAAGATGCTCGTGCTCCGATTGAGGCCTCATATGTCTCAGCTGATCTCAATTAATCAAAGCGCCTTCATTCAGAGTAGAAGTATCCATGACAACTACCTTCTGGAGCAGAATATGGCAAGAAGATATCACCGCCTAAGACGGCCGATGTTGCTTTTTAAGCTAGATATTACAAAGGCATTTGACTCGGTGAGATGAGATTACCTTTTGGTCCTTTTGAAACAAAGGGGGTTTCCTCAAAGATGGATAGACTGGATGGCAGCGCTTCTTTCCACTGCCACCTCTCAGGTTATGCTAAATGGCCACCCAGGAAAGCAAATTTTTCATGGCAGGGGCCTTCGTCAAGGAGACCCACTGTCTCCACTCATTTTCATCCTGGCAATTGATCCACTACATAATTTACTCTCCAAAGCAACTGAGTTAGATGCAATCTCAAAGCTTCGAGGCCGAACAACTCGGCTGCGAATTTTGATGTATGCAAATGATGCCATAGTCTTCATTAACCCTAGAAGACAAGATGTGTTGGCCTTCACAAAGCTACTAGATCAGTTTGGTGCAACCTCTGGGCTTGTCACCAACCTGCATAAGTCCCAAGTGGCGGCTATCAGATGTGAAGGAGTGCCTATCGATGAGATCCTGGAAGGAGTGCCAGCGGTGAGGACAAACTTTCCACTAAAATACCTAGGTCTCCCACTGATTCTGGGAAGAATGCGAAAGACAGATTTGCAGCCGGTCTTCGACAAGATCTCAAGCAGGGTAACAGGCTGGAGGGGAAAGCACATGGGAGCGGCAGGAAGGACAACCCTAGTCAAATGAGTGCTCACGGCGCAGCCAATATACCTCCTGACTGCCTTGAGAGTGTCAAAAGGCTTCCTCGAGCAACTTGATAAGCAACGCCGCCGCTTTCTCTAGGCAGGTACAGGAGACATCACCGGGGGAAAATGCAAAGTAAACTAGGCAAGGACATGTCTTCCCACAAGTCAGGGAGGTCTTGGGGTCCTGAACTTAGAAAAATTTACAAGGGCGCTAAGACTGCGGTGGTTGTGGCATGAATGGAAAGACCCAGCTAGACCGTGGACAAGATTGGAGACGCTGTGCGATGAAACCGATAAGGCCTTGTTTGCTGCGGCAACAACAATAACAGTCGGCGATGGTAACACAACCCAACTTCTAGGAATCTGCATGGTTAGAAGGTGGCCGGCGACCAAGGGATGCCATGCCGATGGTTTTCGCGATCTCAAAAATAGAAAAAAAAATCTCTTCGGCAAGGAAAGGAAAACGATGCGAGGGTACGGATCGACCCTACAAGCGAACCCGAACATAACGATCGAGTTGATCAGTCAGCTGGTCGCACTTTGGGAAGCTGTACGGGGAGTCCAGCTTGACAACGAAGAAGCAGATCAGATTTGTTGGAAGTTCACAACGCACGGGAACTATACGACTTCCTCGGCCTATCGGGCACAATGCTGCGGAGCAACCAACACAACTTTCAACGCCCTAATATGAAAGGCTTGGACCCCAGGAAAATGTAAATTCCATGCGTGGCTAGTCATTCAAAACAAAGTCTGGACCTTCGATAGGCTCGCGAGTAGGGGTTGGGATAACAATGGACATTGCCCTTTGCGTCGAAGGGAGCCTGAGACAGCTTTGCATCTGGTGGTGGAGTGTAGATATACGAGAAGAATTTGGCAACTTATAGCGGACTGGCTGTGGTTCCCACAAATCGAGCTAGGGAGATGGGGTCAGGACACTTCAGTACAGCAGTTGTGGGAAATAATGGCAAACACGAGTGGAGTATCCAAAAAAGGGATTCGATCCATGATCCTGCTGGTTGTTTGGAAAATTTGGAAAGAAAGAAACCGACGAATTTTCGACCACATAGAGGGGCCAACGAACGCCCTGCTAGGAAGGATTAAGGAAGAGGCTCGCCAATGGAGTTTAGCAGGATCAAAGCGCCTTAGAGATTTTTTACCGCCCTGAGAGTGCTGTTTTTGTTTCTATACTCTGATGTTTTTCTCATTTGCCTCTAGGCTGTATTTTTTCGTCTCTATTCAATGAAAAAGCATTATCGTGTCATTTTTCTCTTAAAAAAAATTCTGAAGGGCAACAGTAATGAAAACTGTCCATTTTGACAAAGACAATGATCCAACTATTGTACGCAACCGATGAAACTGCTTGGTTTTCACCAAATTTGGAGGTTCCTAGCCTTCTTGAATTGACTAATTTCACTTGGTTTAACCATTCAACTTTCTTAAAAATAAACAAACTGAACTTCAAGTTTTCTATAAAAGTTATCCAAATATCATTGGTATTTGAACGGTTTTCATCAAAACTGAGAAAACCATGAGCGGTTTCCGATCCGATAACGACTTTGTGAACACGTTGGCTCTAAAATAAAATAAATAAGTAAAAAACCTAAACACGTAGCATTATCTCACCCTGTTAGTTAAAACCCCTCGCGTAGACACATTCCTCGATCCGTCACAATCACCAAGATGACACTCAATTCGCTACATGGAGATACTCGCATTCCAGGATGAGAATTGAAACTGAAACTTAAACTGAATTTGTGTCGCTGTTGGGGAAGGCGATGGATCGACCGTCAGGAGGACACAGACGAGACGAGACGGACACAGACAGACGAAGTGCACCCAACCACTGGAAGAAAAAGAGCCCCATGTTCCAACGCGAGCAGGACATCGATCTCTTGCATATTCCAACAGCGAGGGCGAGAGCGACGCCGCACCAACACGGCAAGTCAACAGCAACCGAGTCGTTTTGCTGCCAAGGCAGAAAATGATGTCTTTGTTTTTTCTTAATCCATTATCTAAAGAGAAGAAAAAAAAGAGAGGCTCTTGTCAAAGACCCACTACTCCCTCCGGTTGAAAATATAATTGCTCTCTGTTCTGTTTAAAAATATAGATTTTATTGTTGTTTGTCGAGAGATATTTTTTAACCGGTTAGGTTGTTGATTTTTGAATTTTGAGTTACTTAAATTCCCTCCCTTTTTAAGCATGTAATTGCTTTTGAAATCATTGAAACGATAAAATCATACAAATCAGTACATGAATCCTTATATTGTGGTATGAATCGTTGAAATGGTTCCATGCATGCATCATCATGACGACGTATATAATAAATATATATATGTATATGTATGGTGGTATTGTATGAAATGCAGATATCTCAACTGTCGTTGTAATAACAACAAATCCAGCTGAGGAACTGGATGGATGGGCATGCTAATTTGCTGACAGCCTTTGTCCCGTGATGACAGGTACTTTTCCTAGGACCCCACGAGCCCCGCCTGCTTCCTGAATGCGTATGCTGCTTTTGCTTTCCTTCCTCCGAATCGTAGCAGCAGCACTAGTGCTGCTAATCATCATCAAAGCAGAGAGGAGACACCAATGACAAATGAGCATGAGATGGAGCGCAGTGTCGGTGATTAAGCCTTTTAATCACAGAGATTCCCAAAACTGGCCACCAATCCCAACCAATAAAGCCACCACTATTCTATTCTATTCTGTTCTACCATTCCTTTCTCACCTCTGACCCAGGCTCAAAAGCAGCTTCTGAATTCTGAAACCCAAAAACGCCATCAGCTGCTGACCACCATTCCAGCTGGCGCGTGTTTAGTAACAACAATTCTAGTTGCGTTTGATCGCATTTTAATACTGCTGATAGCATTATGTTGAGGAAATAAATCCGAGTTTGGAGAAACAAAGGGCACAATTGATTACACGTGAAGTGCGTGACAGAGAATTTGCTCTCTCACCGGGTTTTTCATCCTGTTTAATGCCCCCCATGTGGCTTTGCCGGGGCCGGATGCTGCTCTGCTATACCAACTACTAGTACCGGTACTATACTATACGAAATACTGCGATAGTTAATCGCGTACTGTACTATTGCTATGAATTGATTTAGGTATCTGGCGATGAGAATTCATGTAAATTTAATAGTATCCTGCGGTAATTTCTGTACACATGGTAGAAACTTACTGGGTTGTGATTGTGAGTTGAGAATACCAATCTCATGTTCATTTCTTGGTGAAAGGGGGATGGTTGTGAGAATCAGAGGAGAAGCTAAAGGCAAGCAATCCCAGCCAGAATACTGTACTAGCATCGGAAGAGAGTTTCGGATACTTGTAACAATACAAGGAGTGGATATGAAGTCACCTCAAACCACTTGAATCTCCTCGTAAACCGCACCGTGGAATGCTAGATTTTGGAAAGAGAAAACGAGTTGCCATTGTTAAATTCCTCGAGAACACAGCTCTAGTTGACTTGCTTCACTTTTTCTCTCTACAATTCGGTTGTTCATGGCTACTACTACTACCTGCAGATTGGCCACGAAGAATCAAAAGCAACTAAAGAATCCTTACCAATATCATCCTCCTAACTAGACTTGCAAGGAAGCAACAGGAGAGAGAGAGAAAAAAAAAGATAGTAGTTACTAATCTGGAAACAAAGAAATGGAGTAGTAATTTGGAGAAGAACTCGTCAAAATCAAAAGGACAGACAGGTAGTATATCATCCTTGAATGAACGACAAATCTATCCATCAGTTTATACACGACTTGATTAATAATATAAGAAGAATCCAATCGCAATATACAGGACGGGGAGGGACACACATCTTCTTCTTCTTTACTCTGATTCGATTCGTGGGCTCCGACCCAGACCAATTCTTTCACGGTTAAAACAGCGACAACGAAAGAAAAGAAAAAGTAGAAGACGAGGCAAACGAACTTTGAATCCCGGTGTGAACAGCGGGTGGAGTTGGAGGTGGTTAGCCGCGGCAGCGGGTGATGGCGGAGCAGCCGCGGGAGTAGGGGTTGGCCTGGCCGCCGGGGCGGCAGTTGTAGTAGGAGGCGCCGCGGACGGAGCAGGGCGTGGTGTCGCGCCGCAGCGCGCCGTAGCTGATGTAGCCCTGCCCCTGCAGCACCCGCCTCACCACTGCGGCGCCGTCGGCCGCCGCAGCCGTCTCGTCGGAGAACCCGAAGCCGTCGTCATCGCCGCCGGCGACCCCGAGCTCCCAGGCGAGAGGCACCTCCCCGGCCACCCCCGCGGCCGCTCCCCCGGCCAGCGCGAGGAGCAGCGCCAGAAGCAGCGCGGACGCCGCCAGTAGGGCCGGCACGGATTTGGCCATGGCCGCCTCTGCTTTCCTGCCTCGCTCGCTCGTGGCTGGTTTAAGCGTTGCAATGGTGGTGGTGGTGATGGTGGTGGCCACCGGGCGGCGCGCGGGCGGTGGCTTTATTATAGGAGAGAGAATAGTAGAGGGGGGAGAATGCGCGTGATCGGAGGGCGTGGGGCCCACCTTGCGGCGCGAGTTGCGTGCACCTGCCCCGCGTCGCGTTAGGTTTGGAGTTGGAGGCGCGGGAGGAGGCGGTGGTATTTCGGTCACGGTCACGGAGGCAGCTCTAATTCCGGCAGCCGCAGCGGCCGGTGGTTCGCCGCCGACGACCATAGTCCAAACACTCTTCCTGGCCGGAAAAAGAGAAAATAATGGTAATACATTAAGAACGGTGGTTCAATCACGCTTGCTGGTTGTTGGTGTTGGATGGTCGATTTCGCCGTTGGACGGCATATGCTCGGGTCGGGGTGGCTGACGAGGGGTTTGATTATTTTACCAACCGCTCGAGGTCAGCTTCGCACATTCGCACGCACACGGTCACCCCAGCCCGTTCCCGACAAAGACTAGTGCAAGTGTGCGGCTTTCCTTCCTTCCAGTAGACGCTCTACTTGGATCTCTCGCATCATTACGCGGGGGGTCGTGCCACTGCATCATTGCATTGTCTTCTAACTAACCTGATGGAGTGGACAATAGATGAGTGCAGTAGAGGGCCAAACGACCTCGACTCAAGAAAAAAAAAGTTAAATTTCCTAGGACTCCATAAATCCACGAATAGTAAATCCACGAATAGTATAAAGGATTTTGGTTCTGTCTATTTACTCACGAATATTAATGATTTTTCAAATATTATTACTTATACCATCCATCACTCTCATTTAAATTTCTCAATCATCTTATATGGCTCTATCTCTCACCACCCTTTATTTAAAGGGGATATCATATTCCTTCCTACGAAAAATATATAAAACTGTGTACCGTTTCAATAGAATAGCTAACGTTGTGATGACTTCAGCATGATACCTAAGTATTAAGATCTAGTATCATGTTGACGTTAATATGGTATCGTAGATATAAGATTTGGTAGCAGGAATACCAGACATGATACCTCATAGATACTACTAGATCTAGGTACCTAGGTATCATGCCGACTTAGATATTTATGGGTATCATGTCTGTCTTACCATGGTACCGTCGATGCAAAAACACGGCGGCCTAAGAGTTCTTTTTAGCTCTAGTGTAGGTGTAAAACTTCGGTGGAATACGTGTGTGTCAGTTGTTTTAATCATGTAACCAACGAGATGCAACATAAGACTAATATTATTAAAGTCAATTGTTATATGATTATATGATCTACATAGCTAGCTAATGGACATATATTGAAGATTTGATCCAAATCAATCACGATCGACTGTAGATGTAAATAACATGTAACTACTAATTTAATTTTTTTCTAGCTACAAGTAATTACGATAGATCAGACCTAACCGAGACAGTATTAATTGCTTATAACCAATATCATACTAATTAGTAATTATATGAGCTTATATCATAGCCGATGAAAATAGCTTTGGTGTTTTTAGATAACATACCGGCTAAAACTCTAATACAGCCTTATATAAGACTACTAGCCTTAATTAAATCCACTAAACAAGTTATAACATCAACAGATCAGACTTGATCAAGACGGTGCGAGACCAATAACAAGCTTAATAGATTTAAAGGATTGATAAACTTATATAAGATGATAGATATAACCGGATTAAGCAATAGAAAACACGTAACTTAAAGCGAAACAGTTATACCAAGTAAGATCGACTGAAACCCCGATACTACCCTTATTACCAATCCAAGAGCAAGTTAGTTCTTACAATTTTAATCACGACTTAGTAGGGTAAACCCAATTGATGTAGTACTAAGTATGAAAGAAAGGATAAGGTCTAGACAAGCCTTTGATTGTTTTTCAGGGTGGTACATACACCAAACAATCTAAATCGTCAAGAACAGTTTAGCCGATATCAGTAAACCCAAGATGAATCAGCCGATATAAGTAAATAGTACTGACGACTTAGAATAGATGATATATACGATAACTTAGTGCTTGTATCAACCGGAATAGAGTGTCAAACTCAACCGATGGAAGCCCTAACCCCGCCGATAAAAGCAACTATAGATGTAACTCACCTCTCGTTGGAGATCGAACCTAACCGATGCAGCCCAACTCGAAACAAGAACTCGTCGAGATAAAAACCTAGATAAACTAGGGTGGCGATGTCCTAAAAATGTGTATTGAATTGTTGTTCTTACAAGACCCTAGGTGTATATATTTATACCCATGAGCATAAGCGAGTCCATATCGGCCACGACACAGTCTTTTCTTAAAGATAAAACACAAATTACAAGCCTAAACAGGACTCTACTCAGTCTTTCCTAAAATTATGAAAGGAAAATAATTAAACCTTCCTAATTAATAGATAAATCTTCACGTCGCTTCCTTCCCGAATCTGATCTCCTTTTGGTAACATCTCCGGTCCCATCAACTAAATCTGACAAGAACTCGAACTTTCAGTACCTATCGGCAACCGTCAGCCGATATCACTTTGCCAGTACCTCCTGTCGGTATGCCCTTAGCCTATGCAATTTCCTGTTTTTTGCAACTGGAATTACACTGTCAATCTCGCTTTGTACTTGTTCCTTATTTAATGAAATATGCCAAATTTTATCATTAACATATACCAAAATTAACAGGTACCATATTAGGTACCTATCTGGTACCTATCTAGTAACACGGGTATCAAATCTAGGATCTATGTGATACCAAATCTAGTACCTATGATACCATGCTAACTCAGCACACATAAGTCATTCCGTCGGAACGGTATAGCATTATGTAGTAGCACTTCTTTTACATTTATCCTTAATCTCTTCAGATATACTTCATCTATCCAAAAGTGTTAAACTTATTTCATTTTCTGGTTTTTTCCAAATAAGTTAGTCGTATTTGTAGTTTCTATGTATCCAAGACTTAAATGAATAGATAAAATAAATGGTTGATCGAAACCCCGAGCAACCATATTAATACTCATTGGTTGCATGCATGCATATACTCCTTGATCATTGTTACATTGTTTAGATAATGAATAAAAATCTGGCCTCTATATCCATAGGTAGATATAAACGGCCAAACATTACAAACATGAGTACATAGACTCCAAACCTCATTACCGAAGAACACAACAAAACAAGAAAGCTAGAAGACTAACAAACAATACTAAAAGACTAAGCTTCATTTTTTTCTATGTATTTGCTTCAATCTTGCTTCATCCTTACACAGTGTAACACCCTGAAAATCGGGGATTTAAAAATCGAAAACTTAAAATTTGGGACTTAGAAAAAACTTTTGGTATTATTGTATCTCGTCGTGTTTATCGCCTCTTATCTATAAGTTTTGTCGCGTGATATAGATAAAATAAAAATTTATTTAAAGAATGAAAAGCCGAGGGAGTTTCGAAATCCAAAAAGAAAGGAAATTTAAACAAATAAAGATCCGAAATAAACAAAACAAAATTAATTAATTATATAAAAAATATATAGGGAAGTCTAGGGTTGATTTTGAATCAAAAATTATAATTTGGAAAAATTAAAATATAGATTTGAGGGAATAATATATAAGACTTGGGAATCTATAAAGATTATTTGAAAAGTATATAATTTTGGTCTAAACCCTAAAATAGTGATTGAAAAGTAATTAATATCCAAATATGAATAATAAAAATATTTAGAAAAGAAAATATGAAGTTGGGAAAGTAATTTTAATCAAAAGAATCCTAACTTTTAAATTTAAAAGAAAAGAATAAGTTAGGGAGGAAAATACATTTTGATTATTGAAAAGTGGGGAAAAATTTGAAAATATATTTTTAAATAAATTTTGGGAATATTAGAATTTATTTTGAATTTTTAGAATGAAAGGAAAAAGAATTGGGAAAATGGGAAAGTAATTCGAGGAAAAATAGAAAATAGCACTCTTCATTGTCGGCCACGTGTTCGACCCGGACCCCTGCCGCGAGCGACGCGCGCCGCATCCGCGCGCGCGCCAAGCCCGGCCCCGCCCCACGCACCGCGCCGCCGCAGCCGCCCATGCCGCGCGCCGCCACCGCCGCCTCGCGCCCGCGCCCATGCCCACCCGCGCGCGTGTCGCATGCCGCCTAGCCGCCCGCCCCTACCTCCTCGCGCGCGTGCCGCGCGCGCCGTGCCGCCGCCCTTCCCGCGCGGCGCCGCGCCGCGCCGTGCCCGCGCGCCGCACGCCGCCGGACCCCCTCTCGCGCGCCGTGCGCGTGCGCCGCCCGGACCCCCTCTCTCTCCGGCCACGCCTATAAATGGGCGGCCCAAGCCCACTCTCTCCTCCGCACCCATTTCCCGTCCTCCTCGCAAGCAAGCCGCGCCGCCGCCGAAGCTCCGTCGCCACGCCATTGCCGCCGCCGCTCGCCGGTGCCGCGTCGCCGCCCACGCCGTTGCGCCACCAACGGTAAGCCGCCTTTCTTCCCCTTAGCCAACCACCGCCGCACGCCGTCTTTCCACCGTCGTCGGCCGAGCTAAAGGAAGAAAACAGAGAAGGGGGAGAGGAGAAGGTAAACAAGAGGGAGAAAAGGAAAATAGAAAAAAAAAGGGAGAAAAAGAATAGGAAAAAAGAGAAAAGAAAAGAAAATAAAATAATATATATATATATTGGGAATTATTCAGAAACTTTGAAGCAATAATATACTTTTCTAAAATAAAATTTGGGTTAATTAAAGGCTAAAAAAATTCAATAATCTTAAGAGAGTAATTATCACATGAATTGAAGTAGAAATTTATTATAGTCTAAATGTTAATAAAATTCTATTATATGAATTTCTTTCAAAAATTCAAACTTTGAAGTATTTAGTGTCGAACTTTAGGATTAATTATTCGCGGATCCGATTATTAAATTCTAGAGATTATCGGTCCAACAAAATTTGGAAATACAATGGAGTTAACCATTTCTTTTCGCCTAATATTCTTGAATCATCGATCAAAATATTTCGAGGTCCGTTATTATTAACCCTAGGACTTCTCGACCCGAGAAATAACTTGATGAGATTGAAAGGTAATCACTTTTTTTAATTGAATCATCAACTCTAATAATTCTCAAACTTTAAGCATATTAAAATAAATATCGCATCCTTCTTAAAAAAATTGGATTCTATACAAAACTTCAAGTCCTTATAACTCTTTCGCTCTAACCCGGTTTTCGCCGAAACTCGAGCCTAGGTTCGTGTAGAATCATAGCCTAATATTAGGACAACTTTTGCGATTCATTTGGTTTTGATGGTTTTTATTTGAATTCTGATCGAATTCAATTAGATCTTTCGCACGTATGTATAGAATCCCAGGGAGCCGTTGAGTACGCTGAAGACACAAGTCAAGAAGGTCACGAGGAAGGCAAGTCATCACACCCTTTGAACATATTGATCCTACTTTGTGAAATGATGTTGTTTTCAATTACAAATTGCATGCTATACACAAATGAGTACCTATTCTTGATATATCCTGCCTTGATATTGAATACCCTTAGAAATATTCTTTGTAAACCTTCGATGTGATACAACCGAAGGTTATCTTCGGTAAAATGCTTAGCCACGCTTATACTAGATTCTTGCATACTCATTATTTTACAAATAAGCCTCGTGCCTGGGCAACTATCTTGGGAAGATGGTTGAGACACGGCAAGTGGAGACATGAGCGCCACGTTGCCTTGATCATGTTGGAAATGGCTTTGATGAAAAATGAAAATACAAACCAATGTTTTTAGACTCGGGCGGATGGATGGATTTGGGTGGATTCCGGAAAGGCTAGTACCGTCCCCGGTCGGCTTAAGGACCGAGCCATGAGACTACAACTTAAAACGAGCCAGTACAACCGTACTTCTCGAATGGGTATAGACCTAGCTGATTAAATATCCGAGCGGAGCCAGTATCCTTGCATAGTAGGTTCAGGTGTTGGCGTTAAGGTAAGTGTTAGTGATATGCCCTAGAGGCAACATGGAGATGTTGGATATCACGTCAATGTTTATGTATTTATGAATAAAGTGTTATTCGGTTCCATGAAATAGACATCTTGTATTGATCAATAAGTACGTGACTTATTTATGAGACTCTTTATGTATGAATCTATTTCTAAACGATCCCGATCATATGTCATATTGTTGGAACAAATATGATTCTAAGATCGGCATGTTTATTGATTGATGATCATGCCTCATAGATCATGGGTATGAAGATACCAAATCAATAAACATGGACATATGTGTTGGAGAACACATTGTTGGATAGACCCACCATGAGACACTACAGAATTAATGTGCCATTAGTTGGTCTAAGGTAGTGTTGGTACAAAGTCCTTAGACCCGAGATCACCATGGATTCCAACATGTGTAGTAGCCTACTTTGGGACTACCAAACGCTATTCCGTAATCGGGTAGTTATAAAGGTAGTTTTCGGGTTTGCTATGAAACATGGAATGGGATGTGAGTGATCATTATGGAATTTGCCCCTCCTTTGGAGAGATATCTGGGCCCCTCGAGGTAATGGATTATGGAAATGCATGGCCATGCTAAGTTGATTGAGGAGTCAATCAACGACGATAATCCAATACGGTTCGAGTGAATGGTTAAGCTATTGAAGGGATGGCACACATCTTGCCTATAGCTTAACGGTATCGTGAGGCAAAGGGATTTGTGTACACATTACAGTTCGAGCCGATATTATTCTTGTATACTATGGTGTCAATATGTGCCGCTAGGCGCCGTCGTGACGGGCCGGCTGAGTTGGACTCGAGCCGACGATCGCCAAGTTAGACTATAGCCGAAACCGAGTATACCAACCTACTGGGTCGCACGCTTAAGGGGATAGAATAGATATTCGAGTTGGACTCGGATACGGCTCGATCGGATAGGGATCCGATCGGATAGAGTCCTATGGGCTTACGACGTATGGGCGGCCAACTCTATGAGATACGGATGAGATCCGATTCAAAATAGAGTCCTAATCGGCCACTAGTCCCGGCGGCCAACTCTATATAAAGGAGGGAGGGGTGGAGAGCGCCACACGTCAATTGCATCGCGTGCAACGTAAGTCGCCGAGATCAATCTCCACGGAAACCCTCCCCACTTTCGAGCCAAACCCTAGCCTTGCATCGCGTGCTAGCACACGGGTGTACGGCGTTCGTCCCCGGACGTGTGGATACCGGTAGAGGCGCCGCTACGTTACGCGCTATTGATCGGTTCGGATCGGCCGGATCGGCTGCAATCGGAGCGAGGCGTGAGAACGCGGCCGGACGACTCGAATCGACCGATTGGCGAATCGGCCTCCGGAATCGGCTACACTGTTCGGATCGGATAGCCCCGATTGGCTTTCCGCCGCACACTCCAATCGGTAATGATCTATCGGCCCTTACTTGCAAGTGTTCCTGGTTTGCGCGGTAGAAAGTTTTTGTTTTTGGCTAGCGTAGCCTCCGCGTAACCCTTCGCAAGGGCTTGCCGGTGGGGTGTACCACCGGTGGGTGCCTCGGACGAAAGTTGGGCCTACCTACGCAGGGGGTGTACCGGTTGGTACCGGCGTAGATCGGGAATGCGATCAACATGAAGAAATGAAGACATGAAGAAAAGGACATGAAGATGGAAAGTGCAAGGATAGAGCAATTCTTTCTCTTACCCCGGGAACGCCAGAACTTCTCTCACTGCTAGGAAATGACGGCTAGAGTGCATGAGGGCTTAAGTTCATGGAGCGGGTACTGCCAAAGTGAGGTTATCGAAAGGCTTTGCCGTGACCGTCCCATATAGGGGGGATGTAAGCTCATTCAATGAGTAGTTGCGGAGTACGGGTAAAGTGTACATCCACTGCAGTGTGAATCAATCAATCTATTCGAATAGCCGTGCTCGCGGTTAATGAGCGACGTGACAAGTTTCTTCCGTGGCTAGACTCATAAATTCTAAAATGATGGGTGGGATTGCATAATGACTTTATGTGCTGGGTGTGGAGATTTTGGCAATCGGGTATCTACATGGCAAGCTTATCCGACTGGAGGTAGGGATAGATTGCGCCTGCCATATCTGTAAGCCGAACTTGACTTGGGTGTTGCGATTGCCGATAGAGATAAGGCAATCGGCCTATAGTCACGGTTTGGTAAGATTGAGGAAACCAACTTAGAATAAGATAGGGTTTCCGATCTGTAAGCCCTCCTCCCAAGACTATATAAGGGGGGTAGGGGGCGTCCCTTGAGGGATATCTTAGGCGATATCAGATTCTAGATCAGAGTTTCTGATAGGAGATCAACTTTTAGCCTTCAGCTTTAGATCACAAGATCAGTAAAGGCACTCGGCGGATTGAATCCACCGAAACAGGAGTAGGGTATTACCTCACGAGAGGGCCTGAACCTGTCTAAATCTTCTTCTTCTTCTAACCCATTGTGCTTGGCGATCTTGACTGCGACCCCAGAAATCATATTGCCGAAACCAAGTTTCGACAGTTGGCGCGCCAGGTAGGGGAACGCGTCGAGACTTCTTCAACAATTTCGCCGACGAGCGTGATGGGATCTCCTTCAAGATTCGGCGACTTCGCCGCCAACTTCTTCAACGACTCCTCCTTTGACTCGGACTCAGACCAGTCAGAAGGAAAGACCCACTCGGTGCCGTTCGGGCTCCCCAATAGCGCCGAGATCTACAACGACGTCTTAAAGACCAAGATGCAATCTGCTTTCTCCGACGACGGACTTCACTCGGCACCATTCGGATTACCGAATACCGCTGAGATCTGCGCCAAACTTCTCGCCTCCCCGACGGAAGCGATCTACTCAGATGAAGACCTCTTAGCGCCGTTTGGATTACCAAACGCCGCCGAGATCTACAGCAAGCTTCTCTCCCCCGAGTCGGGGGCGACCCACTCGGAGGAGCTCAGGATCAAGGGAGGTCGCTGTCATCCTCCCATCTCTCGGCTCCTGCTCATCTGCGGAGCTCAATGGATACCTCAGCTCCGCCGGCTTCGACAACCTCTACGGCATCCCTTGACGAAGCCGACAACTCCAACCGCCGCATGGACGAGCCGAAGTGCTTCGACGCCTCATGGCCGAGCCGGACGAGTCCGACTCAGCCATGGCCGAAGGCTTGCCGAAGAAGAGCGAGCCAGGTGGAGCTCGAGCGCAAGACAGCCGAGGAGGAGAAACAACGCAAGGACGAGGTTGACAAGAGGAAGCCGGATCTACGTGGCACTGGACGATCCACCCAGAGGCCATACTCCAAACGCGGGTTCGCAACATCAACATCTTCCAGACGCCACAGCAGAACGCTGTCGCCGCACTCACGCTCTTGGACACCGTCATGGAGACGGCTTCGGCCAACGTGACTCCTATACTCGACAAGATCAAGACTATCGTCGCGCCACGCCTAACGGCCACCCCACCACTTCGGCACGAAGGCCGACCGAACTGTGGCCGAAACGCCGACAAGAGCCGGCTCCCACCTCTAAAGTCGGGAGACTATAGGAGGCCCGAGCCGGCTCGGTCGACAACTAGGCCAAGAGGCCCACCTCACGAGTCCACGCTGAAGTACCAGGAGCAGACGGCCGACTCCCGCGACAAACGACATGGACGTCCACCCGTCCATCACCGGCCCGCCGCAACAGCTCAAGCTACCCAACCAGCCAACCGAAGACCCCGCCGAGCGACCGCGGAAGTCCTCGATCGCCGCTACGAAGCGCGACCGACGCACTCGGGAAGATCGGAGGGGTCACCCGATAGCGGCGACGACGGAGTACCGGCCTTCACTCGGGAGCTCCGCCGAGTGCACCGGCCGAGTGGCTTTAAGCCTACGGGGATCGAAAGGTATGATGGCAAGACCGACCCTGAATCTTGGCTAACCGTATATACCCTTGCCATCCGAGCTGCAGGTGGCTACAACAAAGCCATGGCCAATTACTCCGCCCGTGGCCCTCGCAAACTCAGCCGAAATTGGCTCACAAGCATGCCAAGAGGCTCAATCGGCTCGTGGAGCGAGCCGAGGGGACCACTTCATCGCCAACTTCCAAGGTACCTTCGAGAGGCCCGCACACACTTCGACCTTTACAACGTCATCCGAAGCCGGACGAACCCCGAAGGATTATATTCGTCGTTTCTCGGAGAAGCGCAACAAGATCCCGAAATATCACCGATGACATCATCATCGCCGCCTTCCAGAAGGGAGTCCGTGATGAGCTGCTCATCGGGAAGTTCGGACGCAAACCACCGAAGACGGTGAAGCAAATGTTTGAGACGGCGAACTCATACGCCAAATTGAATGACGCCATTAAGGCCGCCCGACAAGACCGGCCCGACAGAAGGGAGGACAAGCAAGCAGGAGGAAGCCGAAATCCTAAGAAGGATGGCGGCAACAACGGCAACCAAGGCCAGAAAGATCGCAAGCGCCGATCTGAAGACCTAGTGGCCGCAACCTCCAACACTCAACGCCGTCCCCGAGTCGCCGCCTACGACGCCATCATGAACGCCCAGTGCACCCACCATCCGAATCATAAGCACACGACGAAGGACTCGCTTTATCTACAAGCAGCCAAACAAGACGCGGCAGCCTTAACAAGAAGCCAATCGACGAGGCCGGCCCATCTCGGCGCCAAAAGGAACAACACGGTTGAAAATGCCGAACCTTTCCAAGACCCAGTGGGGAGCTCAACCATATCTTCGGAGGGCCACTAGCCTATGAGTCCAAGAGGAAACAAAAGCTAACCGACCGGAGGTCAATGCGGCTCAACCCAAAGTCCCTCGGATCTCGCGATGGTCGGAAGTGGCCATCACTTTTGACCGCTCGGATCATCCCGACCGAGTGGTCCACCCGGGGCGCTATCCACTCGTCCTGGACCCCGTGGTCCGCAACATCAGGCTTAAGCGCGTCCTCATCGATGGGGGCAGCGCCCTCAACATCCTATTCGTCAAGACCATGGATGAGATGCAGATCCCGAGGGCCGAACTGAAAGCAAGCTCAGCCCCTTCCACGGAGTTATCCTGGGCTATCTTCAACACCACTGGCATATCTCCCTCCCAGTCACCTTCGGAGCCCGAGAGAACTTCCGAACGGAGAACGTCACCTTCGAGGTGGCCGACTTCGAAACAAAGATATCACGCCATCATCGGAAGGCTGCGCTTGCCAAGTTCATGGCGATCCCTCACTACACCTACCTTTGCATGAAGATGCCGGGTCCCAACGGCGTCATCACTCTTCGCAGTGACGTGAAGCAAGCGTTCACCTGCGATAAGGAGAGCTGCGACATGGCCCAATCTCGCGAGAGATTACGTGGCCAACAAGAAGTCCGATTGGCTGCATCAACTTCGGCAGAGGGCGAAGTCCCCGCGAAGAAGATAGCCAAATCGGGATCCGGCGACGCCAAGACCAAGAAGATCTCCCTTGATCCGTCGGATCCTCGAAACTGCCGTAATCGGCGCCGACCTAGATTCCAAATAGGAAAGCGCGCTCGTCACCTTCCTCCAAAATAATAAAGATGTTTTTGCTTGGAAACCATCCGATATGCCCGGAATTCCTAGGGAGGTGATCGAGCATTCTTTGAACGTCAAAGATGACGCCAAACCGATAAAACAACGATTACGCAGATTCGCACAGGATCGAAAAGACGCGATCAAAGAAGAACTGGCAAAGCTCTTGGCTGCCACGAGCAAACCACGAACGAAGTCGCAACGATCAAACCACGAACGAACGAGCAAAGACAACTCCCAACGAGCAAACCACGAACGAAGTCGCCATGATCGATACCGACCGGAGGACGCCGCTCATCAAATTCTTAACCCAGCAAGAGCTGCCGGATGACCGGGATGAAGCAGAACGCGTCCGGCGTCGTTGCCAAGCATACGTCATGGTCGACTCCGATCTATACAAGAGAAGCCCCTCCGGAACTCTAATGAGGTGCATCACACCCGAAGAAGGGAAACAGCTGCTTCAGGACATCCACTCGGGCATATGCGGAAGCCACGCGGAGACGCACTCTAGTCGGCAAAGCTTACGTGCAAGGTTTCTTCGGCTTACCGCGGTATCGACGCGGATAAAGTCGTACGAACCCGTGAAGGCTGCCGCGCCGCGACAAAGCCATGTCCCGGCCCAGGAGCTTCAAACAATCCCACTTTCCCGGCCGTTCGCGGTATGGGGCTGGACATGGTTGGCCCTTTCAAAAAGGCTCCGGAGGATTCACACACCTCTTCGTCGCAATCGACAAGTTCTCCAAGTGGATTGAAGCCAAGCCGGTCGCCACAATTACTGCTGACAAAGCACGAGACTTTTTCCTCAACATCGTTCACCGCTTCGGCGTCCCAAACAGAATCATAACTGACAATGGGACTCAATTCATGGGAGGCATCTTCAAGGAATTCGCGAAGACTTCGGGATCAAGATTTGCTACGCATCGTAGCTCACCCCAAAAGCAACGGACAAGTCGAGCGGGCCAACGGCATGGTCCTCCAAGGCATCAAGACCGCGTTTCGACCGCCTAAATCCTTACGCCGGCAAGTGGGTCCAAGAACTTCCCTCGGTTTTATGGTCGGCGAACCACACCCGGTCAGCTCTGGTCAAACTCCTTTCTTTTTGGTCTACGCGCGGAAGCCATGTTGCCAAACGAGATGGAGTACGAGTCCCTCCGGGTCCGCAGTTTCAACGATGAACGCTACGACCCTGACCGAGTGGATGACCTCACCCGATTGGAAGAAGCCCGTGAGGCAGCCCTCATCCAGTCGGCCAAATATCTTCAAGGGCTTAGAAGATACCACAGTCGCAACGTGCGAGCACGAGCTTTCATTGTTGGCGACCTGGTCCTACGCAAGATCCAGACCACCAAAGATCAACACAAGTTATCTCCCTTATGGGAAGGACCGTACATAATCGCTGAAGTGACTCGGCCCGGTGCATATCGGCTAAAGCGCGAAGACGGGTCTATGGTGGAGAACTCCTGGAACATCGAGCATCTTCGACGATTTTATGCCTAATTTGGCTAAGGCCCCATGTTTTCCTTGACTGCCAACCTCAAGCAAGATGACTTCTTGAGCTAGCAGTCGGGGGCTGTACACATGTCAATAAAGCTCAAGTTTTCCTCATCAACTTTTGTGCATGATTTGGTTTATCATTGATTAATGTCCTTCGACTCGAGCTCAGTGTCTAAGGACTGAGAGTTTTCCGATGACCTAATCGAGCCTAGGCTTGATGACAGCCAGACGAAAACTACTTAAGAAATTTCACGCAAAAGCTCGAATCAAGGCATTAACATAAATAAACTAAATATACCACAAGTTCTACATTAGAGCGTTACGATTACACGGCATTTACAAAACAAAGCCAGAAAGACAAATTAAATCTTGAAGTTGTTTACTACATCAAGAGATATTTTCTTCGCCGCTTCCTGCGCCTCACTTAGCATGTCCAAGGCCTGCTCGTCCGTCGTCCCCGTCACAAAGCCTTCCCGACCGAATGGATATCCACTCGGGGTAAAGGGACTTGGTCTCGAGCAAGAGCCGACCAGCCCCCATGCCGGCGCTTCGTGATGTTGGCCGGTATCGGTCGGGAGCCAGCCGCAGCTTGTCAAATATTTCGATCGGCTCTAGCGAGCTGGTCCCAACTCCTTGATCGAACAAGGACAGCAAGATCGGCATGGCGGCGTTGGCGACCTCTTCCCGCATCTCGTCGCTGGATTTGATCCGCCCAAGCGAACGTCATATTGGGCACGGGTCTTCACCTTGTAAGCCGCCAAAAGTCCGGATCATTCAAAGTACTCGGGAATAAAGCATTACAGGAAATTTGACTTCAAAGAAGATTACCTTCAAACTCGGCCTCCATCTCGGCCTTGTCAAGGCTGACCGCTTCCATCTGGGCTTGAAGCGAGTGGACCTCCGAAGAGTTTTCTACAACGAAAGAAGATCGTCAATAGCCAAGATCAACATGAGAATCATGATGAAGCTGGGAGAGGCGGGCTTACTCCCGATCGATCCGCGGAGGTCGAGGTTCGATTCTCGAAGCTCCGCAATCTCCCTCCTCAAAGCCGCCTCCCTCGACGCGGCTTCCTCCCGAGTGACCTTCAGCTGTTGCTGAACATCCTCTAAGGAGTTTAGGTGGGGAACCAACTTCTCCAAGACCTCGATTTTGCCATAGAGCGGCAATATTCCTTCTGCACACAATGTCAGAAGAGTGACTGATTGAAAGACAATGATGACGTAATCAAAGAGAAAGACAAAGGCTTACGTTGAGCAGCCGGGTCGCCTCATTCAGGCTCTCGACAAGGGCATCCCTCTCATCTTTTTTGGCTTGCCGGTCTAGGACGATGCCCTGTCTCTCGCCTTCCGAGTCCCGCCACTCGATCCTAATCGGGGGAACCCAGGTCTCAGAGGACTGCAACCTGGGGATCTCTTCTACCGTGGCTGACAAGCAAGAAGGACAAATCAAGACATGAAAGACTCAAATCGAAAGATTAAAAGAGCACTTCGAAACAAATCTCACGGTTTCGCGCCGCTTGCTTAGATGGAGCGGCTCGACTGGCTTCTCTCTTCTGGCTCCGCGCCGAGTGATCCCTAGTCGGGGGCGCTTGAGCCGCGGCTTCGGGCTTCCTGGCCGTTGACTGGTTTCCAGTCGGGGTATCCCGACTGGCGGCTGGGGGCTCCTTCCTCGGGGCGTCCTTCTTCGGAGGCGAAGGCTATTTCCCCGGAGCATCTGCACTTGGCTGTGGGCTCTGGAGCTTTGGCTCTGCAGGTTTTGGCACTTCGGGAGCAGCAGCTGGAGTCGGTCCTTCATCCCCTCCGACAGGATCTATGTCCTGGGGCCTCCTGCGAAAGTGAATACAGCAAGGGTAAAGATAAAGAAAAGTTTTCAACGAAAGAGTCAAGACTTCGGTTTCAGAGCATACCGGGACGACCGGCGGATCTTCGGTGCTGTCCGCGGCGATCGCCTCAAAGGAGGTGTTTTGGTGGGGGAGCCGGGACGTCGTCATCCGAGTCCTCTATGATCAGCCTCCTCTTGCTTGCACGCTTGTTCGAGTCTTCACTCGGCGCCGCCGCTTGCCGACCGGGTCGCTTTGGATCTTGATCCCGCCGGTCGGCTTCTTGGCGGGGCGATGCGGGCGTCGTCGTGGGATACCTTGTATGGCTTGGAGGTGATAGAGGCGTTTTCCGCGAAGAAAGAAAGTGCAACGTTAAGAAACAAAAGATGTCAAGATCGAAAGACACTACGAAGCAATCAGTCGGCTTACCGAAGGAGGAGGTCGATGGATGCTGAAGGGAAGGACTGGCAGAATGAGGGCCCGCTCAACTGAAATCCCGGACGAAAAGAGTTTGTACATCCGAATTTTCAGGATCTCGTACTTGAGCGGATCTGGGTCTTCCCGATTGGGGTCTGTCCCGCCTTCATACTCGAAGGCCGGCTTCGACCGCTCCTTGATCGGCGCCAGTCGGCACCTGATGAAGTGTCGAGTGATCTGTTCCCCGTGAAGCCCCCTCTTTTTCATTGCCAGGATCTTCGCGAGCAGCTCATTAGCCTCGTCCCAATCTTGTGCTACTGGGACAGTGCTCCAAGATGGTCTAGGGACAGGGGGGAGACCTACGAAGGCTGGCAGGCTCGGTTCGAGATTGCTGATGTAGAACCAGCCAGCATGCCATACCTTGTTGGAGGACTTCAAAGGAAGGGAAAAGTAATCTTTGCGGAGAGACCCGCGAAGCTGGAAACCTGCCCCGCCAACAACGCAAGGGTGGTCCTTGTTCGGATGAGGTTTGAGATAAAACATGCGACGGAAGAGATGGAAGTGGGGAAGAATGCCAAGGAAGGCTTCACATACATGAATGAAGAGAGCTATGTGAAGCATTGAGTTGGGGTTCAGATGGTAGAGATGAAGCCCATAATAATCTAGAAGCCCCCGGAAGAATTCGGAGGTGAGAAGGCTGAACCCGCAATAGAAAAAGGAAGTGAAAACGACGAGCTCACCGGTGTTTGGGGTCGGGAAGTCCTCCCCCGCCGCCGGGCGCCATCCCACGAGTTCCTTTTGCGGAAGCACGTCGTGCTTCACCATCTCCTTGAGGGTAGATTCCCTCACATCCGAAGCGGCCCATTGGTCGAAGGGAATCCTTTTTCCTCCGCCATGAGAATGGGTTGTTGGGAGGTGGATCGGCTAAGAAAGGTCGGATTTTTGGCGGGGGACCGTGGGAGATTTGGCTGTGGAGGTGGTTGTTGTAGAGTGCGAGCTCCTAGATGGATGGATTTGGGAGTGCGCGAGTCTAGGGTTCTCCGCGGCGAACCGGTGAACAAGGCTGCGAAAAGGGGAATCTTTTGGGAAGATGAAGAGGCGGGGACGACCTCGCATCTTTATAAGAAAGATTTGAGGGTTGCGCTAGGTTTTCTGGTGATTGGGCCGAGCCCATAAGAAAATCTACGGCCCAGCTAAGGTGTGGTCCGATGCGTGTCCTTAGGGACTTAAGCGGATGAGCTTAAGCAGATTTGCCCTGGCAATATGCGCGTGTCCGAGTGCCCTGTACCTTTGAAAATCCTTCCATACTGCGGTTTGCTTGACTTCATGAGAAGCTGGCACGATGCAACTTGGAAGGTGACCAACAGTTAAGCTTTTTATGGCTGCCTTGATGACAAGGGCTGTTTGGTTTTTTAGCATTTGACTGAGTGATTATGTCAATGCTATTTGTTTTTCCACCTTGGTGAAGATCTTTTTAGATTGAGGCCAGTATTATGGCATAAGCTATTTAATAACTTGGTCATATTTTTCATATGATTGAAAGAATTTGTTTTCCCGTGAGGGATGATTGAAATATTTGTTCTGGGATTACTCGGACAGGTCCACTCGGATAAGCATGAGCTTACCGAGTGCTTTTTACCCATGTGGGTTGATTGAATTATTTGTTCTGAGATGACTCGGGCAAATTCACTCGGATAAGTATGAACTTGCCGAGTAATGAGATTTCTATGATTGCTTTAGCATGAGCTAGACATCTACACGAAGATGATTTTTTATAAGTTCTTGACTATATGCTTAGCCTGTTTTTGACTAACCACATAGTCGGGGGCTACACCTAATTAGGTGCATCAGGAGATGCACCTAGATGTTTATTTTTGAGAAATTTTTCCAGCCCTTCACAGTCTTTGGAGCCACTCGGGAAGATTCAGGCAGGGATGATGGAATCACTCGGCGCCAAAAACACTCGGTCAAAGAGATTTTTTGGCTGAGCGCTGTTTTGGTTTGAAGCTGAGTTGTCTCGTCGACTGAAAAGGACTCGGGGGCTACTGTGGAGATTGTGGCAATCAGGTATCTACATGGCAAGCTTATCCGACTGGAGGTAGGGATAGATTGCGCCTGCCATATCTGTAAGCCGAACTTGACTTGGGTGTTGCGATTGCCGATAGAGATAAGGCAATCGGCCTATAGTCACGGTTTGGTAAGATTGAGGAAACCAACTTAGAATAAGATAGGGTTTCCGATCTGTAAGCCCTCCTCCCAAGACTATATAAGGGGGGTAGGGGGCGTCCCTTGAGGGATATCTTAGGCGATATCAGATTCTAGATCAGAGTTTCTGATAGGAGATCAACTTTTAGCCTTCAGCTTTAGATCACAAGATCAGTAAAGGCACTCGGCGGATCGAATCCACCGAAACAGGAGTAGGGTATTACCTCACGAGAGGGCCTGAACCTGTCTAAATCTTCTTCTTCTTCTAACCCATTGTGCTTGGCGATCTTGACTGCGACCCCAGAAATCATATTGCCGAAACCAAGTTTCGACACTGGGGAAACCAACTTCTCTATCTGAGAGAAGGGGAAAGACACCCCCAGAAAACCATGACGAATCGGAGGCGGGAAGCTATCCTTGGGATCACAATGGATGGTGGACAGAACCGTCGCCGAGTTAATATACTATGGACCTAAAACCTGATTTGGCTAGATGTTAGGTTTGTGAAATGATTTGTGAAAATTGGCTTTGCGCAAATAAACCATAGCCATCCTTTGAATGACCCTATCATGTGCATCGTTCCGTGTTGGCTTGCTGAGTACGTTGGGTACTCACCCTTGCTATACGTACAAACCTTCAGATGAAGGAGATGAGGAAGACCCGTACACATACTACTAGGAGGAATGAAGACAATGGAGCGCAACAGGTCTTAGTCCCTAGTCGTTGCCTGTGGCAATCGGCATGCTGCTGCCTTCCGTCTGCTATCTTATCTAATTTCTGTTTTCGGTTGTATCCGGACCGGTAGGTCCTATATGTATTGGATATTGCCTTCGGGCCTATTATTGTAATAATTTCATAGTAAGACTATTCGTGCACTCTGTACCTGGTAATTCAGAACTGTATTCGTGGGTACCAAACTACTCGATCCAGGGATAAGGTACTATGAACACGAATGATTCCCGTCCTCAAAAACGGGGGTCTACACACAGCCACAACCTATCACATCATTTATCTACTTAGAAACTAGATATTAGAATCATTCAAAAAAACACCTCTTGTGGAGCTCCCCTCCACACGTGGGTAAGCACAAGAGGGGGAAGAAGCGGATCTAGCATGTCATGTCACCAAGGCGGCATCTCATTGCTGCTTGATACTGGGTCATACATTGGACATAGAGAAGGGAGGCCCAAGTCTAGCCTACCTACCACCATGTCGTCAACAAAGCGACTCCTCCCTAACCTAACTCCTCCTAGTTTGCACGTCTTTGCCTCCCATCTCATCATCACCGGTGGGAAGCATCGTCCTCACGCCACTAGGGCGTTGGGCGAGGGAAGTAGCTAGATCTAGCCTCTTCATCACTGCCAAAAGCAATCACATGCCACAACCACAGTCACAACCCCTAGGGTCGTCGCTGTCAGGGAGCCCGCCATCTTCACCATTATGTCAGGCAGGTGTTGGTATTTATTACGGTCACAGATAAATTCGCAAGCATACATATATCGTTGTAGCACTTCACCTTAAAGTATTCCAAGGTATCAAATCACAAAGAACCTGTGTGTATAATCTAAGAACAGGATTCATCCAAGGACAACAACTAAATGGTAGGCTTAGGATAGAGAGGATTTCTATGGGTTAATAATCTTAATTAAGTTAAGTTAAAACTCTATAGATTGCTTTGGGCACCGGCTCTCCCTTGGTTTGCCAAGCTAAGCCTGGCCTGTAGCTCTATGATATACCTAATCATGGAAAAATACGAAGGACAAACAAGGCTTTCGTTACTCGCCGCCTACCTTTGCTTTCGTGGAGTACACAACAAAAGAAGGTAACCTCTAACCTAGACAACACGTCTACGTTATAGATTTCTACTCTAGCCTCAGCTAAGAACTTTCTTCTTTATCCAGTCTTAGTACTAGAGCATTTGATGTAAGTACTAAGCGACGAACCCGAAACGATAAGGATCTATCTTAATTAAATAAGAAAAGTAAATACCAAATGAAATCATGAATACTTACTTATATAGAAGATGCATCTATCAAGCTACAAGATCCGAGAGAGTACCGACATTTCCGACACTCCTCTGGAACTCCCTCGAAGAGCACAATGACATTGGGGGCACTCCTTCCGAAGCTTCTCCTAACTCTCTTCCAACATTCTAACTCTACTACAGAGTAGACTAAATATGAAAGTGAGTTCTACTCCACTTGAGTTGTGTCTTGAGAGTGAGATGAGCACCTCCTTTTATAGAGGCCAAATGACAGTTGTAGGTCAGTGGTTAAGGCGGTTAATGTCACATCCAAAAATTTACCCAAATTTTCAGACTATTTTGTGTATAAATTTCAGTACAGGAATCAAGCCAGGATATAAAAATGACAAATTAATATACAGATTCAAACATAAATAAAGTGTAAATACTTACAGAAGAGACACTTAGTCCCTACACTGAAAAGAAAGCAGCAGTGGAAAAAGGATGATCCTAGCGGGCCTTCAGATCCACTCCACAGGCAAAACTCAACACGGGGTGTAAGTCTTGGTCCTCTAACTCCGTAATCAGCTCAGAAGCACTACACTTCTGAAAAGGAAGAATATAGCAAGACTGAGTACAACCACCATACTCAGCAAGTCACACCAATGATGCAACGTGCAAGAGAAGACAAAGGAGGTTTGTGGTTATTTTCATAAAGGCGATTGTGAACATTTATAGTTTAAAATAGTAAAATAGTTGATTAATTAAGGCAAGGTTAAGTCTCCACTGAACAAAGCTACACCACGTTGAACCGGCCCAACCAAACCATTTGAACTACACAATCTTCTTGGTAGCCACAACAGGTAGGTGCTTCTTGCTCATGGTGTCGCCAATCTTCGATTTGTTGTTGGACATCTAGACTGGAGCAATGCAAGGCACACTAATGTTGATGACAGTCTTGTGTGACCGGGTGCTGGAGACATTTTGATGTGCGTGCTATTGAAGGATTGTTCTTCTCCTTGTGGTTGTAGCGTGTTGTTGTTTTCCAGGCATTGCTTTCTCTGCTGGTGTTGAGCTTTGGAGCTGTTGCTGCTCGTAGAATAGAAACTTTGCCAGTGCCCTTAATGACAATTCGTCGTGGTGGAAGTTTCACATTCTGGTGACAGTTGGTACCACTTGTTTCTCTGGTGTCATTTGGTTGGGTCTGGCTACTCTGTGTTGGAATTGGTGCAACTTGAGGAGCAAGGGTGTTGCAAACAATGCTTTTGATGGTGTGTAGATGTTGGCGCTTTGGCATTAGACACCCTTCAGAGTAATGATCTGTCTTCCCACAGTTGAAGCAACGGTGGACTAATTTCCTTGGTCTCAAAATCGGACATTTATTGATGATGTGTCCGAGCTCAAGACAATTATAACAATTCCCTCTGGGTTGATCGTAATATCCATTCTCCTAGCCTGCACACTCACGACTGGAACCAAATCGAATAGGGACTTATGAACGTTGTTGATGGTGTTTCTGCTACCACTGCTGGCCTCAATTGGAGTTGGAGCTGGTGGAATATCAAAAGCAGTACTCTTGTTAATAACAGACATGCGTTGACTGACGGGCTACAGTGATGTCCTTTGGTCTTCCTTGATCTTAGCTAAGACCACATTCAGCTGACAGACCTTAGACTATCCACATCGTTATCGGTGCCAAAAAAATTTTAACCCTGTCCATTGGCAACCGATGCCTCAACTCCTTCATCCCTACAACGTCGGCACCGCTGCCTTTCTGTGTGTGGACCCCGAGTATAGAAGCCTCCCCTTCATTCTCAATATTTCACGCGCGAGGGACTTTTCCCCTTTCGTCTTCGCTCTGATCTCTCCGTCTATGCCCAAATTAGTCCCTAGGAACCACGTGAATTGATCTCTCCATTCCCAAATCAAGCCTGCCTTCCTCCAAATCGTGACTCCATAGCACTCCTTGGTCGATCTGGTCACCATATGCCATGCCGTCGGTGCGGCCGCCGGCATGCCATGATTTGCCACCACTAGCCATGCCACGGCAGGCGCTGCCAGCCAAGCCACGTGTCGGAGACACCCTGGACCTTCTATTATATTTGCAATATGAGGTGAAACGCTTCAGCTCATCTAACACGCATAACAAAACATCCGAGGTCCCAAGAGAGGGATAAGTGACACATTGCTGGGCCTGTAGCCTGCCAGTCAACTTCATCCTGAGACGTGCCTGTCAAACCACTCGAAGGCGGCGACCAGATGTGTTACACGTCCAGGAGACTTGACAAAATTGGCTAAAGATCTACAACGTCTCAGTTATTCCTAACTCATACTCGTGTGAATCTAACTCCTAGGATGTGCGCTAGATTCACACTTTCATCACAAGCATGAATATACATAGCGAATACACTTAAATTGAGTAGAACATAAATGATTACAACAATTAGATAATTACATTGGCCGACCGGCCAAATAAATATATAGTCAGAGTACAGCGAACAACGGTGTCATAACTACCCATTTCACAAGCACACCGACTAGGGGTTTACCCCGTTAAGTTCAATCCTAAAAGAAACAGTCGATTACCCGCAATCTCTCAAAAGACTAGTTCTAAGTCCTGCAAACAATGGATATTCCAATAGCAAGTATTAGTAAATTATTAGGAATAATGCAATTTGTTTCATAATTTTTAGTTATTATGAATTTCTTAGGCGTTTTATAAATTTACGACCGGTTCTAGGCCTATTAGTGTTTTATATATATACTAGCAAAATGCACGTGCATTGCAATGGAACGACGATGCAAGGAGGAAAGCAGGCAAAGGGCGAAGGTCCAGGCAGCGGCGCGGGAGCTCCGAGCAACGACCGGGGGAGGGGCGCAGGCGCGACGCGGGGCGCGACGCAGATGGGGACGGAAGAGAGGGACGTAGGTCCTTTTTTTTATCCAAACCCTCCCTTTCTTTTCAGCATTGGGATTGTGAGTTAATTTTATAAACACTCAAGGGGTTTTCAGCAAAATAACCAGACGGACGAAAATTTTGGATAGAAACACTACTTGCTTTATAGAGAGTTATATATATACATATATATAACATGAAAGTAAGGGTATGTACCACTGAACCTTGATTAAGAAATAGTATCAGATAGACATTTAGTCTAAGTTAATTTAAATTTCACCAAATTAAGTCAAAAATATAATAAAAATAGATATTGACTTACCGATACTTTAAACCTTAGAAATTTGGTAAAAGTTTAAAATATTTACGACTCGGATATTTATTAGTTAGAAAAGTATATTGATGAATAGGATAAGTTGCATGTATATCGACGGCGGCGCGCTAGCTCACGTGTGCAGCGTGTGCTCGGTCACCGCTCAGGGCAATGCACGGCGACACAGGAGGCGCGTGAGTCGGGCTCGCCTGCTGGAGGTGAGGAAAGTGAGGCAACAATGGAGCGAGAGGTTATACGGATCGGAAATTTTATAGATTTGGATGAAAAAATGATTTGATGATCAAAAGTTATAATTTTTTAAGTAGTTAAGATAAGCGCTATCGTATGTATAACTGGTTTTTAAAAAATAGTCAGGCGGATTACGGGTTAATTTCGGAAAAACTTAAGGAATTTTCTGCAAAATAGCCAGGCAAAACAAAATTTGGGTGGAAACACTACTTGCTTTATAGATAGTGTATATATATATATGGCTATAGGGTTTTTGGGTCCAGAGCTGGTTTTATTGCTAAGGAGGTATAAAAATGAATTATTTGGTTTATCAAACCTAGTCCAAGATTTTTAGAGTTTAATTTCTTTACTACTTACTTTATAACTAGGGGGTGTCCTATGCTAGTCCTTTAACATTTTAACCTAGGGATTGTTATTTGTGCCATGTGTGTTATGCCTTGGTAATTAGGGATGGTTCCTAAGGTCCCACTGGTCCATCATCTTTTATCTTGATTTATTTTGTGCTAGAGTACATTTTATACATACATCTATGCATATGTACACATAGTGCTCAATCTATCTATTAGGATTAGCACCCAAGTTAGCTACTTAGGGTTTTCCTACATCTTTAGTACATGGGCTGCAATGTTTTATTTTACCTAGTTGGAGTTCACCACTTGCTGGTTTAATAGAAACCTAGTTCACCCAAAATGGATTAAAAATGAATTTACTACCAATTTTATAAATGGATGGGCGCATAAAAGGGTTTATTTCTTACCTAAATATTTAAGTGATGTTGCTACACAGTAAGTTCATATTTTTATTTTATAACTTGAATATATGTGTTTTGGTGAATCTACAGAACCTGGGTTTACTCAAAAAGGAGTTAAGATGAATTTTAAATAAATCTCTAAAGTTCAGCCTACCTACAATTCATCATTTTAATGTAATTAGTTCTAAGGGTATTTGGCACAAGGTAACCCTATGTTTTTATTTTTTTTTTATAAATAGAGAGAGTAAGTTGAGGAATCTACAGTATCTGAGTTTGTCCAAAAATGAGTTGAATTGAATTTTCTATGGATTTTATAATTTTGTGCTATCCCTAGGTATGATTTTCCTTATTTGAATTTTAGAGGTAAAATTGGTACAGTGAAGGCCATGTTTTATAATCCTAAGTTAAAGTTCATCATCTAGGGAGTCTACAAAAATTTGTTCCACTCAAAAATGTGTTCAAATAAATTTTGTATGAATTTTATAAGTGTCTTTAGCTTTCTGTAAAAGTGCATAGCTTACTGCTCTTCTTGTTTTTCTTCTTTTCTTTTATTTTGTTTGAAACCTACTGTACAGGGGGTCCACGGGTCAGCCGCTGGTAAATATGCGAAAAGGCCCCTGAGCTTCCAGCAAATAAGGGCCGCAGTCCTTAGCACGTGGGTATTCCATGTTTATTAAGAGCCCTAGGGTTTTGATTTATTTGCTAATAAGTCCTTGGTCCCACATGTAAGCCTTACATGTTTTGCACCTAAGCCCTCACAACTTTTAAACTTTCATTAACTAGATTTCTTTAGCGCCTAATGGCGTGGGGCCCGCATGGCAGTGAGGCTGGGGAAGAGGAGAGGCAGACCCCGGCGGCCGGAGTCCCTGTCCGGCCTCGCCGTCGGCAAACGGCGGCTCGAACGTGGATACGCCCAAAACCAAAAATGTACAAGGGACAATGGCGAAACTGGTGGTGGTCTCCTTGTGGGCAGAGGTGGATGGATTTCTTACGACTGTTGTTTCCATGAGAGATTAGTTTGTGACAGGTCTCGAAATTGAAACACATCAGATCTCGAAATTGAAACAAGAGCCAGGGAGAGATTGTTTACACTGATTGTAGCTTGACAATACAAACATTACATTGATAGGAGCATGATAATACAAACATTACAACTAGAAATTACATAATATACTAAGCTTGATTTTGTCCAAATCGCTGCCATATATGCTCAACTAAGTCCTCTTTTAGCTGACGATGCATATCTCGATTCCTAATGTCTTCTTCTACCTCTAGTAGCGTTGCAAATCCGTGAATAGGCCCGTGGCCAAATCTAGCTAATGTGGATGAAGAGCTGGGCTGGTCATATTCACTCTCATAGTTGTCGTCATAGCGAACTCTAAACAAATCCCTCTCATCCTCCACAATCATGTTATGCAATATAATACATGCATACATGATTTCAGCAGGTGAGTTCATTTGCCACATACATGATGGGTTGCATATGATAGCAAAGCGAGCCTGCAAAACACCAAATGCACACTCCACGTCTTTTCTTGCTCCCTCTTGATGCTCTGCATACAGTTTGTCTTTCTCATACTGAGGCAAGGGTATTGTTTTGACAAATGTTGCCCACTTAGGATAAATGCCATCTGCTAGGTAATACCCCAAGTTGTACTCAGTTCCATTGACCGTGAAATGAACTTATGGGGTTGTTCCTTGAAGTACTTCACTGAACAAAGGTGACCAGTTTAGGACGTTGATGTCATTGTTGGACCCAGCAACACCAAAAAATGTGTGCCATATCCAAAGATCATGAGAGGCAATAGCTTCTAGCATGACACTAGGATATTTTATGTCGCCACGGGTATACTGCCCCCTCCATGCCTTTGAACAGTTGCTCCGTTGCCAATGCATGCAATCTAGACTTCCCAACATACCAGGAAATCCACGAGCTTCACCTATATGAAGTAAACATTGAATATCTTCTCTAGTTGGCTTCCTTAGGTATTTTTCACCAAAATTTGCAATCACACCTTGACAACATTTTTTCATGCACTCAATAATTGTGGTTTCACCTATTCTGAAATTTTCATCCCACATGTCAGCAGGTGTACCATATGCTATCATGCGCATAGCAACTGTGCATTTGTGCAGTGGTGAAAAGCCCACCTTCCCAAATGCATCGTTCCTTTGACAGAAATATGGAGACCAAGTACTTAAGGTATGTACAATTTTTAGGAATAGGTGACGTTTCATACAGTACCTACGCCGGAACTGTACATCATTGTACACTGGATTTTCTGAGAAATAGTCTGCAACGAGCCTTGCACTAGCAGCTTGACGATTTCTTTCTATATGCCTTCTAGGAAATTGGCGATGGTCATTGGACGTACCTCCTAGTTGAGCCTCAATCTGACCCTGAAACTTTGCCTCAATCTGAGCTTCCACTGGATCATTCATGAACTCCCAAAAGAACTGCTGGATGTTAATCCTGTTTGTCGGTCCTTCAGGAGAACTTGCTGCAGGCTCATGTGGATCTGATGCCATTCCCTCGGCCCCTAGATGAGAGTATGTTGGGAGGTGTATACTGGTTTGTGGTGTGAATTGTTCGGAGAGCATCACCTTCCATTTATAGGGAAAAGCTGGTCACAACAACTAGTATCCAACGGGTAGATTGAAATCACTAAAATCCAAATGTGTTGCAACAGCTAGATTCCAACACTGGAAGTGGAACTGCAGCTTTTTACAACAGCCAGATTCCAATGGAATAAATATTTGTACTGCTGGCTGCTGCAATGTGATCAATAAAAGGACAATACATAAATATGAAACAAGCTACATTATGGAAATTACAAGATAAGCTACTTCTAGAAACACATTATGTAAACTACATGATACATGAGAAGCTACTTGTACAAACATAGTGAATAATAAAGGTACAAACTGAGCTTCTCAAGGGAAAAGCTCTGAAGCTAGGTAGTCCAAGACTTGTTTGTGTCTTCCTAAGGCATCCTCATCATAACCTGAAGTATCCTTGTTAAATAGCTCTATATATGTTGTAAGTTTGTCTAACTTGTTCCTCTCTTTGTTATTTTTAGCATTCTTTTCATCAAGTGCAGCTTGAGCTAATGCTGCTTCAGCCATTTTTTCAGCAGCCATAGACTTCCGTAGCTGTAGTTCATTGAACTTCTGCATACTCTGTAAAAAGACTTCCTTCTGAACACTTCTGTTTTCCTTTCTTGTTCTTCTTATATTTTGCTGCATCTCTTCCTTGCGGTCGGTGCGATTCAACAGATGCACCATCTGTGTCTTGAGCTAAAGAAGAGGTGTAAGCACATGATGAATTCAGCTTAATCCTCTTTTGCACTTCATCAACTGGGTAAGCTCTAGCCCATTTAGGTTGGTCCTTCACTGCCACCCACCAATGTTCCAATGGGAATGGTCGTTTCTTTTTCATAAGTCCCTTCCACTTCGCGTGAACCTCCTCCATAAGCTGATCATCAGATTGACCACTTGCATTTCTGTTCTTCACCTCATTGTAGACTCCATTGAACTTGTTGGTGATAGTCATATTCTTGTGCGAGTGTTCTTTGCACCGAATTGCTGTTCTTCTTTGTTGCTTCTGAGCATGCTTGTTATATTCATTTGCAATTTCCTTCGAAAGCGATCTCGAGGCTTTCCATTGCCATTGATTGGATCATTTGAATTCTTGATCCAGCAGTTACTAGGCGTAGGTTCTCCTCTTCACGCCAAAGTTTGCGACCTCCTTCCTTTGCACCATCATCTCGCGGCTTCTTACGTCTTCTTCAATGTGAATAGGCATTGACTCCACGGAAGGGCACCGGACGAAGGAGAAGATGAAACAATGGGGCTACTCTCATCACCCCTTGAGTTGCCGCCACCACTAAGACCATAGAAGGCCATGGATCCAATTGGAGATGTTGGACCATTGCCGTGGTAACCTCCATGGTAGGCTGCTGGTGGGAAAGGGAAGTGTTGGAAACTTGGTGGTCCTCCAAAAGGATTGCTGATATTTTCTGGGTAGGGACCATGGAAATTGGTGGGTGGATAGTTCATGGGGGAGTGTTGCTGCTGATGGAAGTTTTGGATGTTTTGGTGCTGCTATGTGTTTGGATTTGGTGCTTCTGGACTACTGTGTGAGTTGAGAAGATTTGAGAAACCAGAAGAGGAAGAGTTGTCCATCTTTGGACTTTTGCTTTTTTTGAACTTTTGCTTTGGATATTTGCCTGGTGTGTGTTTGTTGAACTAGTTCATGTGTGTGTGTGTCTATATATATATATATATATGCAGCAAGCAACAACAGCTAGGAAGCAATGGTCGGGACCAACGACTGGTTGGGATATAATATTTTAATCATCTCAGCATCGAGGCAGCAACATGCCACGGTTCTTCAAAATTTGGACTTGGCATCGGTAGCCACAATGGTTGGCACCGGTGCTGAAACACTCTCTCTCCTCTTTCGGCACCGCAAAAACCATATGCTGTGGACAGTCTTAGGCACATGATCTGTTCCCTCACACAAGAAACATATGACCCTCCACATAGGGCATTCATCTGGCCTATGGGTGTCTTCACCACAGGGACAGATGCGAGTGCACATGCTAGTTGTGTGCCCAATTTCTCCGCATCTAGTACACGCTTCGAGTTCCATTTCTTTTTTAATAAAACCTTAAACGATTACTTCATCATCATCATCATCATCATAATCATCATCAGAGAACCCCTCTTCTGATTCATTATCTTCGGGCTTGGGCATACCATACATCCTGAGGTGCCGGGTTAGTTGACGTGCACCATGAATGGTATTTCCTCTCAGGCGCCTGGGTGTATCTTCTCCGCATCTTTCGAATAAAATTTTGTGCCGTTGATGATCATGTTACTGACATCTTCTATATTCCATAGTGCTTTTATCTTTTTAGGGTGGGCTGCAATGCACCATAATTCTTGATGATCAATTAACCTGAAGCTTTATTTTTGCTTGGGCACTGCATTTCATATTCTATCGGTGTCCTGGTATACACCTTCCAGGGACAGTTTCTTGCATAATGACCTTGCTTAGCACCATCATAGCGATGACACTTGTTTCCTTCCAAGATGATGGTGGCTTAACAAGAGTTGTCTTCGGGAACTTGGTAGTATATTGGGGTAGGAGTCACGGAGCCGGCACGGAATATATTGCCTTTGACGCTGATTCTAATTTCGGGATTGCATCTAAGCTTGCATCTTTTGCTAGTGATACTCCAGCTGCATCCGAAAATGTCATTGCATCTGCTGCATCTGGTATTGGCACTGCATCTGATGCATCAACGTAGCCATCGGCTGGGTCTAATTAGCCATGACTTGGGCTAGAGTTGGATCACAAAGAGGTGGAAGTGGAAATGCTCATAGTGTTTCTCTGAGTTAATCCTTGGAACTATCGAGGTCCCGATCGGCTAACATTTTTCCCGATGCGACCATCTATTGGAGGTAGATAAAAGAGATGGAATGAGAGCGATTACACTAAAGATAAGACCTTAACCCACTTAACTACTGATCTTTTGTGAGTAGAATTTTATTATTCAAGTTGATTAAGCAAACAACCTAGTATGGTCACATCCCTACCACTGATGTGAACCATCGCCCACACAAGCGACAACACATGTTCTAGCAACTAACGATACTACTCTTCGGAGAAAGATTGAGTTTAGGTAAGTTCGGGAAGGCTTCGCTTGATTTTGCTGTTCTTGCTTGAAGTTTGAGGGCTTGACTGGTCTTCGCATGAAGCTTTTAGTTTATGCTCCAGGCTCAACGACTAAAGAGTTGGAGGGGAAAGAGAGAGATTTTATAAATCATTTTACAAAGAGCTCCTGAGGGTGAGAGGAGACATTTTTGTAAATAAGGTTTTCAGAAAACTTGTCCTTAGGGGTTTGACCACTTGGCTCAACCTATAGTCAAGTTGGCTCTTATACCATTTTGTCACACGCAGAAATTTAGCCAAATTTTCAGACTATTTTATATATAAATCTCTATCCACGAATCAAGCCAGGGTACATAAAATAACAAATTAATCTACAAATCCAAACATAAATAAGACGTAAATACTTACAGAATGGACACTTAGTCCTCACACAGAAAAAAGCAACAATGGAAAAGGGACGATCCTAGTGGGGCTTCAGCTGCACTCCACAGGCAAAACTCAACTAGGGTGTAAACCTTTGTTCTCTAACTTTTTTAGCTCAAAAGCACTACATTTCTAAAAAGAAGGAATATAGCAAGACCGAGTACAACCATCGTACTCAGCAAGCCACACCAATGATGCAAACGTGCCGGGAAGACAAGGGAGGTTTGTGGCTATTTGCATAAAGACGGTTGTAAATATTTATAGTTTAAAACATTTTATAAATCATTTTATAAATCATCTGTGCTGCTCTTACTATCTTCTTCAATGTGAATAGGCATTGACTCCACTGGAAGGGCTCTGGACGCCGGAGAAGATGAAGCAATGGGGCTACTCTCATCACCCCTTGAGTTGCTGCCACCACTAAGACCATAGAAGTCCATGGATCCAATTGGAGATGTTGGACCATTGCCGTGGTAACCTCCATGGTAGGCTGCTGGTGGGAAAGGGAAGTGTTGGAAACTTGGTGGTCCTCCAAAAGGATTGCTGATATTTTCTGGGTAGGGACCATGGAAATTGGTGGGTGGATAGTTCATGGGGGAGTGTTGCTGCTGATGGAAGTTTAGGATGTTTTGGTGCTGCTATGTGTTTGGATTTGGTGCTTCGGACTACCGTGTGAGTTGAGAAGATTTGAGAAACCAGAAGAGGAAGAGTTGTCCATCTTTGGACTTTTGCTTTTTTTTGAACTTTTGCTTTGGATATTTGCCTGGTGTGTGTTTGTTGAACTAGTTCATGTGTATCTATATATGCATCAAGCAACAACGGCTAGGAAGCAACGGTAGGGACCAATGACCGGCTGGGATATAATATTTTAATCATCTAAGCATCGAGGCAGCAACATGCCACGGTTCTTCAAATTTTGGACTTGGCATCGGTAGCCACAATGGTTGGCACCGGTGCTGAAACACTCTCTCTCCTCTTTCGGCACCGCAAAAACCATCTGCTATGGACAGTCTAAGGAGGAAAATTTCTGACAGGGAGAACCAATAGCATATTAGTAGCTAAAGCAACTTAAAACCAATATGGGTTGAAACTTGCTAGTTTTTTAAAGTTGAGTGTAAAAATTGAACTTGCGTGAAAGTATGATGGAAATAACAGACTTTACCCTATTTCTAAACGGAGGGAATCGTCATATGTAAACGGATGGTTGGGTTAGTCGGTCCCGGGTGATACACGTCCTCGAGAGTTCTTCGTCTTAGTCATGATTAGCCATTTCATTTTCTTTTTAGATAGGTGGTTACCCCATTTCTCCCATCTTTGCTTTATGAAAAGTTAGTACTCACTGTGTTTCTTAAATATAAACGACTCTAACTTACTCCCTCCATCCATCCAAAAGTGTTGAACATATTACTTTTGTTGTCAATAAAAAAATAACTCATTCTGCATGTAACAAAGATAGTTACTAGTAAAACTCAACGAAGACTTCAGAGAGTAAAGGGGAGACAGTCGCTTCGACCCTATGTCGCTTGGTCTAGCGCCCTAGGAGGAGACAAGCTACCACCCAATAGGGCTCCCACGCGCACATCACTCGCCGCTGGCATAGCTGGTGGTGGCATCCTCCTCCTTCCTCCTTCTATCTGCCCCCTCCCTCAATCCTCACAGCACACACCCTTTCTTCATCCTTTGTTTCCTTTTTTTCCCTAGATCCAACTTTGTTGTCAGGACTAGAGGTTGCCATGTAAGTGGGGTGGCACGCTGCCGCTAGGCAATATGGAGCGGTGGGCTTCTCAAGGGTAGGAATCCTCAGTAACACAATATGTGCATGGCTAAGCCATTCTCTAACACGGTGGTGAAGATGGTGGTGGAGGTGGGTTTCTCGGTGGCGACGGCCCTAGGTGCGGTGGCTGCCACAGGGGCCCCTACTCCAAGATCAAGACATGTGTTAGTGAGGGCGTCGACTGAGGTGTTCCAAAGCGTGGAGGACGGTATGCACATGAACCTTCCATTGACGGTCCTTAAATACCAAATTCGACCATCAATTCCTACATAAAACCAATTGAAATAAAATATTAAACCTAGTGGTAGGGTTTATTACTAATCATTTTCACAAGTATTGGTGAAATATATGTATACAGAGATTTTGTATGAAAACCACCCGCCTAGCAAAGAAACATACTTCTGGACAATCAGGAGAGAGCACAAGGATTGGAGAGCCAACCTGTCAATCAAAGCCGACTACAAATGAGCCAATCCACGGTGCTACATGCAGATGGCCCACCAGTCAGCCTCCCAACAAAAGGAGTGCCTGAGATGTGAGACCCAGGGGTTGGTCGAACCCCTGGTTCGGCCTAACTGACCTTGGCGCCCCTAACCATCATCATCCAAGTGGCATTCCCTCATTGGTCCGTAAAGACGATTAGGAGTGTTAACTATCAATGGCCCGATTTTCTTCGGGATTAAAAATCATTTAATAATGCATTTTTAGAATTTGTATTAAAATTTAAAGCAATTAATCAAGTGAATATTATGGGAAATAAAATTTCCTTTAAAAATCATGGCTGGGGATGTTTTTGTAATACTCTCCATTCCCTAAAATACTCTGTGAAATTTTCTATGAATTTTAATAGCTCAAGTAATTATAATAAAACAAAGTTCATTTTAGAGATTAATTAAATTGAAAAAACAAATTAAAATCTCATTCCCGTACTTGGGCCGAGTTTGGCCCAAGTCTCGCTTCGCCTTCTCCCTCTTCCGGCGCCGCCCTCTCTCCCTCCGTCCCGGTCCAGCTCGCTAGCCGGCCCACTTGCCTCCTCTCCATCGCGAGTCCAGTTCTCATCCCTCCTCCCTCATATGCTATGACAAGTGGGACCCACCTGTCGGCTTCACCCTCTTCCTTCGGCCAGGAGAATCGGCCACGTCTCCCATGTCGTCACTGGCCGGCCCATGCTCTCGCTTTCCAGACTTCGCTAGTCAAATGGCGCGGATCGGTCACCCCCACGTTGCCACCCAACTCCATCATCGGTTTACGTCGTCCCCGATCTCGATTCCGCCTCCCCAAGGCTATAAGAGAGACCCTCGGTCCTCCTTCTCCCTTTTCCCAACCTCACCGAGTGTTAGTGATATGCCCTAGAGGCAACATGGAGATGTTGGATATCATGGTCAATGTTTATGTATTAATGAATAAACTGTTATTCCGTTACATGAAATAGATAATTAGTTTGGATCAATAAGTATATGACTTATTCATGAGACTCTTTATGTAATATAAATCTATTTCTAAATGATCCGTGATCATATATCATATCTATGAAACTAATATGATTCTAACATCAACACGTATTGATCGATGATCATGTCTCATGGATCATGGTATGGAGATACCAAATCAAAAAACGTGAACACATGTTGGAGAACATGTTATTGGATAGACCCACCTTGAGATACTACAGAAAATTAATGTGCCATTAGTTGGTCTCAAGTGATGTTGGTGCAAAGTCCTTAGACCTGAGATCATCATGGATTCCAACATTTGTAGTGGCTTACTTAGGGACTGCCAAACGCTATTTCGTAACTGGGTAGTTATAAAAGTAGTCTTCGGGTTTGCTATGAAATATGTAGAGGGATGTGAATGATTAAGATGGAATTTGCCCCTCCTATGTGAAGGGTTACGCGGAGGCTACGCTAGCTGAAAACAAAAACTTTTCTACCGCGCAAACCAGGAACACTTGCAAGTAAGGGCCGATAGATCGTTACCGATTGGAGTATGCAGCGGAAATAGCCAATCAGGACTATCCGATTTGGAACTTTGCTGGCCGATGACAACAAATTCCTGCAAGCTGACAGCCGATTCCCGGGGACAGCCGATTCACCAATCAGCTGATTCGTTGATGTCACAGCCGACCCGAGTCGTCCGACAGCGTTCTCGTCGCCGATCTGTCGCAGTCGTCTCGCTCCAATTGCAACCGATTTGTAGCCGATCAACAGCGTGCAATGTAGCAGCGCCTCTTCCAGTATCCACCTGTCCGGGGACAGAACGCCGAACACTTGTGTGCTAGCACGCGATGCAAGGCTAGGGTTTGGCTCGAACGTGGAGAGGGTTTTCATGGAGATTGATCTCGCCAACTTCTAAAGCCGCGTGTGATCAGATTGATTTCGGCGCAATTCAATTCAATTGACCTCCTACAGCTCTCCACCCCTCACCCCTTTATATAGAGTTGGCCGACTGGGACTAGTGGCCGATCAGGACTCTATTTTGAATCGGATCCCATCCGAATCTCATAGAGTTGGCCGCCCATACGTCGTAAGACCATAGGACTCTATCCGATCGGATCCCTATCCGATCGAGCCGTATCCGAGTCCAACTCGAATATCTATTCTATCCCCTTAAGCGTGCGACCCGTAGGTTCGGTATACTTGGTTTCGGCTATAGTCTAACTTAGCCGATCGTCGCTCGAGTCCAACTCACCGACTTGTCAATAGCGGCGCCTAGCAAGACATATTGATACCATAGTATACAAGAATATAATATTGGCTCAACATGTAATGTGTACACAAATCCCTTTGCCTCACGATACCAATTAAGCTATAGTCAAGATGTGTGCCATCCCTTTAATAGCTTAACCATTCACTCGAACCGTATTTGATTATCCGTCGCTTGATTGACTTCCCAATCAACTTAGTATGGCCATGCATTTCCATAATCCATTACCTCGAGGGCCCAGAGATATCTCTCCAAAGAAGGGGCAAATTCCATCTTGATCACTCACATCCCACTCCATGTTTCACAAAGAAACCCGAAAACTACCTTTATAACTACCGCATTCGGAATAGCGTTTGGTAATCCCAAAGTAGGCTACTACACATGTTGGAATCCATGGTGATCTCAGGTCTAAGGACTTTGTACCAACACTACCCGAGACCAACTAATGGCACATTAATTCTTGTAGTGTCTCATGATGGGTCTATCCAACAATGTGTTCTCTAACACATATGTCCATGTTTATTGATTTGGTATCTCCATACCCATGATCTATGAGACATATCATCAATCAATAAACATGCCGATCTTAGAATCATATTAGTTCCAATAATATGATATATGATCGAGGATCATTTAGAAATAGATTCATACATATAGAGTCTCATAAATAAGTCACGTACTTATTGATCAATACAAGATGTCTATTTCATGGAACTGAATAACACTTTATTCATAAATACATAAACATTGACCATGATATCCAACATCTCCATGTTGCCTCTAGGGCATATCACTAACAATCTCCCACTTGCACTAGAGTCAATCATGTAAGTATCTAATACCCATTGCTCTTGTGTGCGCCTCATGTTTCGGCTGAGGGAGAGGTTTTGTCAGCGGATCGGCTATGTTGAGATCCGTGTGCACTTTGCATATCTTGACATCACCTCTGTCCACTATCTCGCGGATGAGATGATATCGCCGAAGTATGCGTTTGGACTTCCGATGTGACCTCGGCTCCTTGGCTTGCGCAATGGCTCCACTATTATCACAATAGAGAGACATTGGACCAGTCGTACTAGTCATCACACCAAGCTCAGAAACGAATTTCTTGATCCAAACAGCCTCCTTTGCAGCTTCCGAAGCAGCAATGTACTCGGCCTCCATTGTAGAATCAGCAACAGTATCCTGCTTGGAACTCTTCCACGATCGCGCTCTCGTTCGCGTAACACGAACCCGCATTGCGATCTATAATCATCCTTGTCCTGTTTGAAAGCTAGCATCGGTGTAACCACTTACAACGAGCTCTTCTTCACCTCCATAGACCAGAACATATCCTTAGTTCTTCTCAAGTACTTAAGGATATTCTTTACGCCACCCAGTGACCTTCACCTGGATCTCGACGGTATCCGCTCGTAGCACTCAAAGCGCACGAGACATCCGGACGTGTACAAAGCATGGCATACATGATGGATCCAATTGCCGAAGCATATGGAACCATACCCATCTAATTCCGCTCATCATGTGTCTAAGGACACCGATTCTTGCTAAGATTAATGCCATGTGACATGGGCAAGAAACCTTTCTTGGAATCATGCATGTTGAACCTTTTCAACACCTTGTCAATGTATGTACTTTGGCTTAATCCAATTAGCCTCTTGGATCTATCTCTATAGATCCGAATGCCTAATATGTATGTTGCCTCCCTAAGTCTTTCATGAAAAACTATTTTTCAATGAAGACTTGACGGATTCTAGCATAGGAATATCATTTTCAATCAACAATATGTCATCCACATATAAGATTAGAAATACAACTCGCGCTCCCACTCGACCTTCTTGTAAACACAGCATCCTCTTCGTTTTGATGAAACCAAACCCTTTGATTACTTCATCAAAACGAATACCGAGATGCTTGCTTCAATCCATAAATGGATTTCGTAGCTTGCATATCTTTCCAGCGATTCTGGATCGACAAAACCCCGAGGTTGTATCATGTATACATCCTCGCTTAGGTTTTCATTTAGGAAAGCCGTTTTGACATCCATCCGCCATATCTCATAATCGAAATATGCAGCAATCGCTAGGATAATCCGAATAGACTTAAGCATCGACGGGCGAGAAGGTTTCATCATAATCAACTCCTTGAATCTGTTTAAAACCTTTCGCCACCAATTGCGTCTTATATATGTGAACATTTCCATCCATATCAGCCTTTTCTTAAAAACCCATTTACACTCAATGGTTTTGACACCATTAGATGGATCAACCAAGTTCCAAACTTGATTGTCGTACATGGATTCTATTTCGATTTCATGGCTCCAAGCCACTTGTGGAATCGGGTCCCACCATTGCTTCCTCATAGGTCTTAGGTTCATCGTTGTCCAACAACAATATATCACGTTGTTTCGCACCTGTGTACCTGTCAGGTGCACAACGTGATCTTTCGACCTCCGTGAGGTGGTGTATCTACAACCGGTGGCGCAACACTTTGCTCCTCCCGTTGTGGTTCGTGGTCGCCGAAACATTTTCCGGTGTTTCTCGAACTTCTTCAAGATGCACCCTGCTCCCACTAACCCTTCTTGAAAGAAACTCTTTCTCCAAGAAGACACCGTGTCGGGCGACAAACACTTTGCCTTGTTCCCGATTATAAAAGTAATATCCCTTAGTTTCCTTAGGATATCCCACAAAGAAGCACTTGTCAGATTTGGGTGTGAGCTTGTCGGACTGTAAACGTTTTACATAAGCTTCGCATCCCCATTTTTTGAGAAAAGACAAACTAGGGGGTTGCCCTGTCCATATCTCATATGGTGTCTTTTCAACCGACTTAGATGGAACTCTATTTAGTGTGAGCGCAGCTTGTTTGAGCATATCCCCGAAGGATAACGAAGATCACTTTGGCTCATCATCGACCGCACCATGTCCAACAGGTGTGATTTCTCCGTTCGGACACTTCGTTCCATTGTGGAGTTCCGGCGGAGTCAATCTGCGGAACAATTCCACAATCTTTCGATGATTACCAAACTCTTGGCTCAAGTATTCCCCTCCACGATCCGATCGTAGAAACTTGATTGTTTTCCCTAAATGATTCTGTACTTCATTCTGGAATTCTTTGAACTTTTCAAAGGATTCGAACTTATGCCTCATTAAGTAGATATAACCATATCTACTAAAGTCATCGATAAAGGTAATGAAGTACGATAACCACCTCGGCCGTTGAGCTCATTGGTCCACATACATCGTATGTACGAGTGCCAACAAGTCACTTGCTCTCTCACCGTGTCCCGTGAAAGGTGCCTTTGTCATCTTACCAAGTAAACAAGACTCACATGTCTCAAATGATTCAAAATCAAAAGAGTGAAGCAATCCATTCTTATGGAGCTTCTCCATGCATTTCGATTTATATGGCCTAAGCGACAATGCCGGATAAACGTGGGGTTTGTATCATTAGAGAGTTGCCTTTCGTATTAATGTTATAGATGGGAGACGCTTCAAGATTCAAAACGTATAATTCATTCACCAATGGAGCATGAAAGTAGAACATATCTCCGAGATATATTGAACAACCATTGTCCATTAATCTAAAATCATATCCTTCCGCTTGCAAACATGAAGCGGAAATAACGTATTGACATAGTGTTGGAACACAATAACAATTATTTAATTCCAAAACTAATCCTAAAGGTAGATGAAGTGGTATCTGTGCCGACAAAGAACCGTAGCAACGCTTGCTCCATTGCCGACACGTTCCCCGCAACGATTTACAAATATGAGCTACCGATCCGGTATCAAATACCCAAGAGTCGGTAGGTGAAGTAGCAAGATTAATGTCTATAACATTAATACCTGAAGCGAAAGTCGTACTTTGCTTCTTTTTGAGATCCTCCATGTACTTCTTGCGCCTTTTCCAGTGGCATGTCTCCTTGCAATAGAAGCAAACGGCATCTGATGTCGCCGACCCCTTCTTACCTTTCTTTGCATTGGAGGCACTCGCGATCTCATCGGGAGTTAACTTCCTCTTGGTGCAAAGTTTCTTGACAGTGGTTTGCGCTTAGCCTTCCGCATCATCATCACATGATGACCATTTTTCTCGGATACTCTCCTCACTGTCTTTAGCATCCCATGCAATTCAGCCAAGGTCTTATCCATACTGTTCATGTGATAATTCAATATGAATGGCTCGAAGCTCGGAGGGAGCGACCGGAGAATCGCATCGCAGTGCCAACTCTTGGCTAAGGGGAAAACCTAGTTTTCCGGACTCTCGATATAGCCAATCATCTTTATCATATGCGACGACGGATTCCCCTCAACAAGCTCGCACGCAAACAAGGACTTCGAGGTGTTGAACCTCTCGGCCCGAGCTTGGTTCTCAAACATGCCACGCAGTCCCCGAATAATAGTGTAAGCATCGCTGCTCTCATATTGCTTCAAGCTCGGGGACATTGTAGCAAGCATGAGACAATTATATCTAGGGCATCATTAGTGTGCTTCTCGTAAGCCCTCCGTGCAATTGCGGTAGCATTGTTAGGAAAATCATCCTGGATAAGGTACTTCAAGAACGTACTCCTTACGCTCTTGCTTGAGAACAATTCTCAAGTTGCGATACCAATCCATAAAGTTTGTTCGTTTAATTTTTCTTTCTCGAGAATAGATTGCAAATTGAAAGCACGGGTGTAGTATTAGCGCCATTGTTCTACAACGGAAAAAGCAAAGTTTAGCACAATGTTTATGCTATGTCTATTGTTAAACAATTTAACATTAGACTCCCATTACGTATTTTACACCTTCTCTCTAGGTTAAGTATTGGGTCAAGATCCACATGTTAGTTAATTTCTAGTTTGCTTTGGCATCGGTGCTAGAAAATTAATAACATCGGTAAGCAACTCCTTGCTAATCACATCTCTATGTGATTCTTGTTGTTGGTGTGGCATCTCCATGCCCGGCGCCAACCTATGCCCCAAGGCCCAAAACTGTTTTGATAGCCTTGTTAAGTAAACCAAATGCTCTCGCGTATATGTTCGACATATACCCCTCGTGTTATGATAGAGAATGGCACTCTGCTTTGGCGGACCCACCATTGACGAGCATAACGGTGACGGTGCAACATTTGGAAGGGCATCATTACTACTTAATTTTGTGAGGGATGCTATCCTATCAAACAAACATATCACATATGAAAGCAAGGAGAATAGCATATAATGAAATAGTATGGCCCCCTTCACATGGTGATCTCCATCTCCATGTCGGCACGAGAGGATCTCCATCTTCGGCACCGTTCTTCCGAGTGCTGAATGCTTAAATTCTTCAAACTAAGCTACTACTATAGAAGCTCTAATTGAATATTACATCGACTCGTAGGTCGTGAAAGAATATTACAAGCATTGCACGTAAGAAAGAATATTACAGGGATTGCACATATGAAAGAATATTACATGCATCTCATACATACAATAGGGCCATACCATCTCAAAGCATTCTCTGCAAAAACAAGTTAGACGTAGAACGTTTTCTACCTATCACGAGATACGGCATCGAGACGACCTATAAGGGGCGCACACGGCGGTCGAGGGGGTCGAGGGGATGCCGCCTCGCGGGCTTGGCGCGCCGAACACCACACGAAATCCATAGATCCAATCTATGAAATTGCTTACGGAAACCATATCGGCGTAATCACATTATGCCGTCCCGATACACTATCAAGGGAGATGGTTTGCGTAGGCAAGAGGCAGCAAACAAAGTCGGACTACGAGATAGCTTCGGCATAATCACATTATACCGTTCCGATACACTATCAAGGAACGTTATCTCGAACTCCAACTCAAACCGAGTTCTATGGATATTGCTTCGACGTAATCAAATTACGCCGTTCGATACACTATCAAGGAACGCAATTACCATCTACTCTCCTCAACAAATCCCGTAAAACCGATTGATCTAATCAACCCGTGTGCTAAACATGTTCCGGATCCAATCTAAAACCCGAACTAAGCAAGATTAGCTCGATACCACCGAAGCGTTACGCGGAGGCTACGCTAGCCAAAAACAAAAACTTTTCTACCGCGCAAACCAGAACACTTGCAAGTAAGGGCCGATAGATCGTTACCGATTGGAGTATGCAGCGAAATAGCCAATCGGACTATCCGATTTGGAACTTTGCGGCCGATGACAACAAATTCCCGCAAGCCGACCGATTCCCGGGGACGCCGATTCACCAATCAGGATTCGTTGATGTCACAGCCGACCCGAGTCGTCCGACAGCGTTCTCGTCGCCGATCTGCCGCAGTCGTCTCGCTCCAATTGCATCCGATTTGTAGCCGATCAACAGCGTGCAATGTAGCAAGGCCTCTTCCGGTATCCACTGTCCGGGGACGAACGCCGAACACCCGTGTGCTAGCACGCGATGCAAGGCTAGGGTTTGGCTCGAACGTGGAGAGGGTTTTCATGGAGATTGATCTCGCCAACTTCTAAAGCCGCGTGTGATCGATTGATTTCGGCGCAATTCAATTCAATTGACCTCCTACAGCTCTCCACCCTCACCCCTTTATATAGAGTTGGCCGACTGGGACTAGTGGCCGATCAGGACTCTATTTTGAATCGGATCTCATCCGAATCTCATAGAGTTGGCCGCCCATACGTCGTAAGCCCATAGGACTCTATCCGATCGGATCCCTATCCGATCGAGCCGTATCCGAGTCCAACTCGAATATCTATTCTATCCCCTTAAGCGTGCGACCCTGTAGGTTCAGGTATACTTGGTTTCGGCTATAGTCTAACTTAGCCGATCGTCGGCTCGAGTCCAACTCAGCCGACTTGTCAATAGCGGCGCCTAGCAGCACATATTGACACCATAGTATACAAGAATATAATATCGGCTCTGAACATGTAATGTGTACACAAATCCCTTTGCCTCACGATACCAATTAAGCTATAGGCAAGATGTGTGCCATCCCTTTAATAGCTTAACCATTCACTCGAACCGCTGTCTGTTGATTGACTCCTCAATCAACTTAGCATGGCCATGCATTTCCATAATCCATTACCTCGAGGGGCCCAGAGATATCTCTCCAAAGGAGGGGCAAATTCCATCTTGATCACTCACATCCCACTCCATGTTTCATAGCAAACCCGAAAACTACCTTTATAACTACCCAGTTACGGAATAGCGTTTGGTAGTCCCAAAGTAGGCTACTACACATGTTGGAATCCATGGTGATCTCGGTCTAAGGACTTTGTACCAACACTACCGAGACCAACTAATGGAACATTAATTCCTGTAGTGTCTCATGGTGGGTCTATCCAACAATGTGTTCTCTAACACATATGTCCATGTTTATTGATTTGGTATCTCCATACCCATGATCTATGAGACATGATCATCAATCAATAAACATGCCGATCTTAGAATCATATTAGTTCCAATAATATCATATATGATCAGGAATCATTTAGAAATAGATTCATACATATAGAGTCTCATAAATAAGTCACGTACTTATTGATCAATACAAGATGTCAATTTCATGGAACTGAATAACACTTTATTCATAAATACATAAACATTGACTATGATATCCAACATCTTCATGTTGCCTCTAGGGCATATCACTAACACTATGGGAGAGATATCTCTGGGCCCCTCGATGTAATGGATTATGGAAGTGCATGGCCATGCCGACGTGATTGAGGAGTCAATCATCAGATACATAATCCAATACGGGATCTAGTGAATGATTAAGTTAATGATAGGATGGCACAAGTCTTGTCTATAGCTTAATTGATATCATACAGGTTCAGCTAATATGATCTTTGTGCATACTTTGGTGTCAATACGTTCTGCTACGGGCCGCTGTTGACAGGGTCGGCCGAGAAGTGCCCTAAGCCGAAACCAAGTATGCATGAACCTATTGGGTCGCACACTTAACGGGATGGAACAGGAACTCGAGTTTGACTCGAATACGGCTCAGTTCGGATGAGATCCGACTTCATATAGAGTCCTGGTGGGCTTACGAGTCCGATCGACCAACTCTATATAAGGAGGGCAAGGGGTGGAGATAAATGTGTGTAACTTCTAAGCCAGATCAACTTCTCCACAGAAACCCTAATCCACGTCCGAGCCAAACCCTAGTCGTGCATCGCATGCTAGCACACAGGTGTTCGGCGTTCCTTCCTTGGACGTGTGGATACCGGTAGAGACATCGCTACGTTCGGTGTAATCGGTGACATCGGAAGATCCCCGAGTTTCGACTAGTCCAATCCATTATTCGGTAGTTGGAAGTTGGACTGGTCGGGCGAGACGGTCCGAGGTCGGCGAGGTCGGGCGAGACGGTCCGAGGTCGACGAGGTCGGGCAAGGCGGTCCGAGGTTGGCAAGACTTCCCGACATGCGTACGTTGGGTCGGCTACTCCAACGTAGTTTTTTCGCTACACTACGCGTCACTTGGTAACGATTTATAGACCCTTACTTGCAAGCTTTCTTGGATTGCGTGATAGAAATTTTGTTTTATGCTATCGTAGCCTACGCATTTTCCTTCACCGAACCTAATCGCGCCCCGGACGCTCCCCTCACCACGCCCTCGCCCGTCGCTCGCTGGTGACCTCTGGCCGCCGCTTGCTGCCACTACCGCTGCAGTCTTGTCACCAAGCCCGAGCTTTGCCGCCTGTTGTCGCTTTTCGACCGAGCGCTGCCACTGCTAGCGCCGCAGTCACGTCGCACCACTACCACCACCGGCTTTCCCACATCAAGGGCTATATCGGCCACTCCTTGCTCGTCGCAGAACATCGCCGGAGTGGCGACTTCGCCACCAACCTGAGCCGCCGTCGTGTTTGCCTCCTCCAACCGATGCTTGTCGCTACTCCAAGCCACCTTCACCCTTGCGCCCTTCTCCATCGGCTCCGCAACGGCACTAGGATGCCCGATGACCCCTTTCTCCAAGCTCCTTGCCGTCGGAATCCCTTTGGCACTGCGTTTGGTGAGCGAAACCGTCCCCTCAGTCTCTGGTCATCCTTCCTCACCATCTCCTGCCATCCCGCGCTCCCCTAACCGCCCCTCCTTCTTTCCAGGTTCCTCGGAGCATTAGTCACCCCTTCGCCTTCGCCAACCGTCGTTAGAGCACCGTCCCCGCGCTCGACCTGAGGACCCACCACCAACTCTTACCACCGAGCTCCTTCTACAGCCGCCCTTTGTCAGGGTGTGCTCGGTGAGCCTCCAGTCCCTCTCCTCATCATCTTCTGTCCATTCGTGCATCGTCCGTCGTGCTGGATGGTCGCTACTGGCAACCATCAGGCCACGTGTCATCGGTTTTCGGCCGGTTGGTCGGCGAGCGCCGCTTCCTTTCCTCTCGGCTATCAGATCGGTCTTGGCCAGATCTGGGCCATCGAACACCTGTGGACAATCATGGTCTCGGTCCAGGTGCAGCCGACCACTGCAATCAACCAAGTCCACCGTAGGTCAGCCTCCCTTCAGCCGTTGACTTATGGGGCCCATGTGTTGGTGCTGGCGCCCCATGATGACACAATAAACCTTATTTTACTTGATGAAAATAAATAATAACTACACAATAAATCATTTTTAATTCTAGAAATTCATTTAAATGGCTCAAAACTTCTAAAATTCATAACTAATTCATACGAACTCTAAATTGGGCCATTCAACTTGAAAAAATCATCTAAAATTGAGATCTACATGTTTGTTTATTTTTCATGTACTATTTATTTGGTTTTATTAGGGTTTTCCTTGTTTCATGTGCCAACGTGTAGATTCGTTGTTTCGAAAGATTGTGGTTGTGAGGAAAAGTGTTCGGAAGATTATTTGAAGAAGCAAGGCAAGGCACACATTCTCTTGAGAATGTTGAGCCTACTTTATAAAATATTTTTCTGTTTGCAAATAAAATATATATTTTGCTAATTACATGGGAATAGGGATTACCTATCTACTTGCTTGTGCTATGTTTACTTGATATCCATTCTTTGTCAAACTTGGGTGAACATTTGACTAGTTTCCGTAACTTAGGTTGTCCTTGATAGAATTATGATATGCCTAGCCATACTTAATTACCACTAGCTCACATAATGGTATAATCACACTAGTTTACATTTAGCATCTTGATGAGCTGTGAGCTCGAGACACTTGGCCATGTTTATTGGTCGTAATAATTCAACTAAAATATGCTTCATGGTAGACTATGGGCATATGGTTTTGATAGACGTGCCCATGAAAATTAAGAAATCCCTGATAGAATTACCGTGTGTACCACAAACCAGCCTAGGCAACGACTGGGCTTGTAGTGTAGCTTCTCTCTTTCTGTCGCACCTAGGCGAGGGTGGCCGTGATGGAGTTGGGTGGGCCAGGTTTTACTAGTTGATCGGCTGTCAAATTCACCGCGATGCATGGGGGGGCTGCCCACCCGATTTAGGGGTGAGGGTGAAACATCAACGTGGTGTGCTTGGTTATGGGGAGTTATGCGAAGGGTCCTGTCATAGTTCCTTTCTGGTATTCGGCGACATGTCGGCACACGAAAACATGTCGTGAGGTCGTGTCTTATGGGTATAATTGTACACCTCTAGCCATAGTAAAACTATTTGAATAGTTGTGCTCGCAGTTATGGGCGATCGACTAGCTTCACTATGATTAGTCCCACACTATTTATTAACTTAACTCAATGAACTTGTGTAGTTCAAGTGGTTCGGCTCGGCCGATTCAACGTGGTGTAGCGTTTTTCAGTGGAGACTTAATCTTGCCTTAATTAATCAACTATTTTATTGTTATAAACTATAAATGTTTACAATCGTCTTTATGCAAATAGCCACAAACCTCCTTTGTCTTCCCTGGCACGTTTGCATCATTGGTGTGGCTTACTGAGTACAGTGGTTGTACTCAATCTTGCTATATTCCTTTTTTTTAGAAGTGTAGTGCTTTTGAGCTAAAAAAAGTTAGAGAACAAAGGCTTACACCCTAGTTGAGTTTTGCCTGTGGAGTGCAGCTGAAGCCCCACTAGGATCGTCCCTTTTCCATTGTTGCTTTTTTCGTGTGAGGACTAAGTGTCTATTCGTAAGTATTTACGTTTTATTTATGTTTGGATCTATAGATTAATTTGTTATTTTGTGTACCCTGGCTTGATTCGTGGATAGAGATTTATACATAAAATAGTCTAAAAATTTGGCTAAATTTCTGGGTGTGAAAATGGTATAAGAGCCAACTTGACTATAGGTTGAGCCAAGTGGTCAAACCCCTAAGGACAAGTTTTCTGAAAACCTTATTTACAAAAATGTCTCCTCTCACCCTCAGGAGCTCTTTGTAAAATGATTTATAAAATCTCTCTCTTTCCCCTCCAACTCTTTAGTCGTTGAGCCTGGAGCATAAACTAAAAGCTTCATGCGAAGACCAGTCAAGCCCTCAAACTTCAAGCAAGAACAGCAAAATCAAGCGAAGCCTTCCCAGAACTTACCTAAACTCAATCTTTCTCCGAAGAGTAGTATCGTTAGCTGCTAGAACATGTGTTGTCTGCTTGTGTGCAGGCGTATGGTTCACATCCGTGGTAGGGATGTGACAATACTAGGTTGTTTGCTTAATCAACTTGAATAATAAAATTCTACTCACAAAAGATCAGTAGTTAAGTGGGTTAAGGTCTTCTCTTTAGTGTAATCGCTCTCATTCCATCTCTCTCATCTACCTCCAATAGATGGTCAGCATCGGGAACAATGTTAGCGGATCAGGACCTCGATAGTTCCAAGGATTAACTCAGAGAAACACTATGAGCATTTCCACTTCCACCTCTTTGTGATCCAACTCTAGCCCAAGTCATGGCTAATTAGACCCAGACGATGGCTACGTTGATGCATCAGATGCAGTGGCAATTCCAGATGCAGCAGATGCAACGACATTCCCGGATGCAGCTGGAGTATCACTAGCAAAAGATGCAAGCTTAGATGCAATCCCGAAATTAGAATCAGCGTCAAAGCCAATATATTCCAGGGCCAGCTCCCGTGACTCCTACCCCAATATACTACCAAGTTCCCAGAAGACAACTACTGTTAAGCCACCATCATGCTGGAAGGAAACAAGTGTCATCTGCTATGATGGTGCTAAGCAAGGTCATTATGCAAGAAACTGTCCCTGGAAGGTGTATACCAGGACACCGATAGAATATGAAATGCAGTGCCCAAGCAAAAATAAAGCTTCAGGTTAATTGATCATCAAGAATTATGGTGCATTGCAGCCCACCCTAAAAAGATAAAAGCACTATGGAATATAGAAGATGTCAGTAACATGATCATCACTGGCACAAAATTTTATTCGAAAGATGCGGAGAAGATACACCCAGGCACCTGAGAGGAAATACCATTCATGGTGCACGTCAACTAACCCGGCACCTCAGGATGTATGGTATGCCCAAGCCCGAAGATAATGAATCAGAAGAGGGGTTCTCTGATGATGATGAGATGATGATGATGATGATGAAGCAATCGTTTAAGGTTTTATTAAAAAAGAAATGGAACTCGAAGCGTGTACTAGATGCAGAGAAATTGGGCACACAACTAGCATGTGCACTCGCATCTGCCCCTGTGGTGAAGACATCCATAGGCCAGATGAATGCCCTATGTGGAGGGTCACATGTTTCTTGTGCGAGGGAACAGATCATGTGCCTAAGACTGTCCACAAGATATGGTTTTTGCGGTGCCGAAAGAGGAGAGAGAGTGTTTCAAGACCGGTGCCAACCATTGTGGCTACCGATGCCAAGTCCAAATTTTGAAGAACCGTAGCATGTTGCTGCCTCGATGCTGAGATGATTAAAATATTATATCCCAACCAGTCGTTGGTCCCGACCATTGCTTCCTAGCTGTTGTTGCTTGCTGCATATATATAGAGAGAGACACACACACACATGAACTAGTTCAACAAACACACACCAGGCGAATATCCAAAGCAAAAGTTCAAAAAAGCAAAGTCCAAACATGGACAACTCTTCCTCTTCTGGTTTCTCAAATCTTCTCAACTCACACAGTAGTCCAGAAGCACCAAATCCAAACACACAGCAGCACCAAAACATCCAAAACTTCCATCAGCAGCAACACTCCCCCATGAACTATCCACCCACCAATTTCCATGGTCCCTACCCGGAAAATATCAGCAATCCTTTTGGAGGACCACCAAGTTTCCAACACTTCCCTTTCCCACCAGCCTACCATGGAGGTTACCACGGCAATGGTCCAACATCTCCAATTGGATCCATGGCCTTCTATGGTCTTAGTGGTGGCAGCAACTCAAGGGGTGATGAGAGTAGCCCCATTGCTTCATCTTCTCCGGCGTCCAGAGCCCTTCCAGTGGAATCAATGCCTATTCACATTGAAGAAGACAGTAAGAGCAGCACAGATGATGGTGCAAAGGAAGGAGGTCGCAAACTTTGGCGTGAAGAGGAGAACCTACGCCTAGTAACTGCCTGGATCAAGAATTCAAATGATCCAATCAATGGCAATGGAAAGCCTCGAGATCGCTTTTCGAAGGAAATTGCAAATGAATATAACAAGCATGCTCCGAAGCAACAAAGAAGAACATCAATTCAGTGCAAAGAACACTGGCACAAGAATATGACTATCACCAACAAGTTCAATGGAGTCTACAATGAGGTGAAGAACAGAAATGCAAGTGGTCAATCTGATGATCAGCTTATGGAGGAGGTTCACGCGAAGTGGAAGGGACTTATGAAAAAGAAACGATCATTCCCATTGGAACATTGGTGGGTTGCAGTGAAGGACCAACCTAAATGGGCTAGAGCTTACCCAGTTGATGAAGTGCAAAAGAGGATTAAGCTGAATTCATCATGTGCTTACACCTCTTCTTCAGCTCAAGACACAGATGGTGCATCTGTTGAATCGCACCGACCGCAAGGAAGAGATGCAGCAAAATATGAGAAGAACAAGAAAGGAAAACAGAAGTGTTAGTCTTTTTACAGAGGAAAGCATGCTGAAGTTCAATGAACTACAGCTACGGAAGTCTACGCTGCTGAAAAAATGGTCATGAAAGATTAGCTCAAGCGCACTTGATGAAAAGAATGCTAAAAATAACAAAGAGAGGAACAAGTTAGACAAACTTACAACATATATAGAGCTATTTAACAAGGATACTTCAGGTTATGATGAGGATGCCTTAGGAAGACACAAACAAGTCTTGGACTACCTAGCTTCGAGCTTTTCCCTTGAGAAGCTCGGTTTGTACCTTTATTATTCACTATGTTTGTACAAGTAGCTTCTCATGTATCATGTAGTTTACATAATGTGTTTCTAGAAGTAGCTTATCATGTAATTTCCATAATGTAGCTTGTTTCCTATTTATGTATTGTCCTTTTATTAAGCACATTGCAACAGCCAAGAGTACAAATATTTATTCCATTGGAATCGGCTATTGTAAAAGCTGCAGCTTCCACTTCCGGTGTTGGAATCTAGTGTTGCAACACATTTGGATTTTAGTGATTTCAATCTAGCCGTTGGATACTAGTTGTTGTGACCACTTTTCCCTATAAATGGAAGGTGATGCTCTCGAACAATTCACACCACAAACCAGTATACACCTCCCAACATACTCTCATCTAGGGGCCGAGGGAATGGCATCGGATCCACATGAGCTGCAGCAAGTTCTCCTGAAGGACCGACAAACAGGATTAACATCCAGCAGTTCTTTTGGGAGTTCATGAATGATCCAGTGGAAGCTTAGATTGAGGCAAAGTTTCAGGGTCAGATTGAGGCTCAACTAGGAGGTACGTCCAATGACCATCGCCAATTTCCTAGAAGGCATATAGAAAGAAATCGTCAAGCTGCTAGTGCAAGGCTCGTTGCAGACTTTCTCAGAAAATCCAGTGTACAATGATGTACAGTTCCGGCGTAGGTACCGTATGAAACGTCACCTATTCCTAAAAATTGTACATACCTTAAGTACTTGGTCTCCATATTTCTGTCAAAGGAACGATGCATTTGGGAAGGTGGGCTTTTCACCACTGCACAAATGCACAGTTGCTATGCGCATGATAGCATATGGTACACCCGCGACATGTGGGATGAAAATTTTAGAATAGGTGAAACCATAATTATTGAGTGCATGAAAAAATGTTGTCAAGGTGTGATTGCAAATTTTGGTGAAAAATACCTAAGGAAGCCAACTAGAGAAGATATTCAACGTTTACTTCATATAGGTGAAGCTCGTGGATTTCCTGGTATGTTGGGAAGTCTAGATTACATGCATTGGCAACGGAGGAACTGTTCAAAGGCATGGAGGGGGCAGTATACCCGTGGCGACATAAAATATCCTAGTGTCATGCTAGAAGCTATTGCCTCTCATGATCTTTGGATATGGCACACATTTTTTGGTGTTGATGGGTCCAACAATGACATCAACGTCCTAAACTGGTCACCTTTGTTCAGTGAAGTACTTCAAGGAACAACCCCAGAAGTTCATTTCACGGTCAATGGAACTGAGTACAACATGGGGTATTACCTAGTAGATGGCATTTATCCTGAGTGGGCAACATTTGTCAAAACAATACCCTTGCCTCAGTCTGAGAAAGACAAATTGTATGCAGAGCATCAAGAGGGAGCAAGAAAAGACGTGGAGTGTGCATTTGGTGTTTTGCAGGCTCGCTTTGCTATCATACGCAACCCATCACGTATGTGGCAAATGAACTCAACCTACTGAAATCATGTATGCATGTATTATATTGCATAACATGATTGTGGAGGATGAGAGGGATTTGTTTAGAGTTCGCTATGACGACAACTATGAGAGTGAATATGACCAGCCCAGCTCTTCATCCACATTAGCTGGATTTGGCCACGGGCCTATTCATGGATTTTCAACGCTACTAGAGGTAGAAGAAGACATTAGGAATCGAGATATGCATCGTCAGCTAAAAGAGGACTTAGTTGAGCATATATGGCAGCGATTTGGACAAAATCAAGCTTAGTATATTATGTAATTTCTAGTTGTAATGTTTGTATTATCATGCTCCTATCAATGTAATGTTTGTATTGTCAAGCTACAATCAGTGTAAACAATCTCTCCCTGGCTCTTGTTTCAATTTCGAGATCTGATGTGTTTCAATTCCGAGACCTGTCACAAACTAATCTCGCATGGAAACAACAGTCGTAAGCAATTTTTTCTTCTCGTGCACTACCAATTACTAGATGAGTGTTCACAAACACAGCTGTACTACTATGAGAAAATAGCACACATTTTTCAGTCGAATAGACTCACTTTAGCTCTGATAATTCCTTACTGGTCTGTAAATTGATGTTTCTACTTTTCGCGTTACACTAAAATTTACCGTGCACATATCTGCTACATTCATTTCGTTAAGACGCAGATGATTAAGTAAGCCTTTACAAAGTACATAGACAGCAACAAACGGATGAAATATGATAGATTTGGCATAAAAAGTTAGCGAACGGACCTGACTCTCTCATGGTTGTCGAGCTCCTGCGCAGCATGGACGAAGCGGCTCCCAGCTCCAGGATGCGCACTCACAGCTCGTCGGGAAGATCCGCCACCGCCATGTCCTCTGTCGCGCGGCTGCCGACATGGCTAGCGGCACCCCCTGCCGCGCGATGCCGGTCCCCGCGCCTGGCTGGCAACGCCCCCTGACGCGTGGCTGATGCCAACCTCTATGGCCTGGTTGGCAGCGCCCGCTGCAGCGTGGCTTGTGGCGACAAATCGTGGTGTGCCTGGCGGCCACACCGACGGCGCGGCATACGGTGACCGGATCGACCAAGGAGTGCTATGGAGTCATGATTCGGAGGAAGGCAGGCTTGATTTGGGAATGGAGAGATCGATTCACGCGGTTCCCAAGGCTGATTTGGGCATAGATGGAGAGATCGGAGCGGAGACGAAGGGGAAAAGTCCCTCGCGCATGAAATATCGAGAATGAAGGGGAGGCTTCTGTACTTAGGGTCCACACACACAAAAAGACATTGGTGCCGACGTTGTGGGGATGAAGGAGTTGAGGCATCGGTTGCCCATGGACAAGGTTAAAAATTTTTTGACACCGATAACGTTGTGGACAGTGTTATATCCATACACAAATTGTAGTATAATATGTGTGAGGCAACGACATGTGTAAAATTGTAATATGGTTTGTAAAATAGCTAAAACCGCCAACAAAAGGTGAAGCATTACCAGTTTTAAAAGTTGAGGCTAAGAAATAACCGGTTTTGTATTTTATAGTGAAAAAGGTAATTCGATGAAAGTTTAAGGGCTAAGAATGAACTTTACCTTTAAAATATAAGGTATATTTGAATTAACAAACTAGTTTTAACCGAAAATTTCGCTTACAGTTATAAAATCAGTCACAGAAAATGTTTCAAACATGAAACCAACCGTATCAAATTTTACGGCAAAACATAAATAATGTATGGATTAACCGTTAGTCGATATTAAAAATTCAACACTCAAAGACACGCTTTAAATGAACGGATAGAGTAAAATACTATAAGAATCCAACAGTAAGAGCCCGTTTGGTATGACTCCTGATTTATAATTTATTGATTCTAGATTTTTTTTAAAATCAGATTCTGGAGAGAATTAGAATCGATATAATAAAGTAATAATTACAACAATATTTCAGGTAATTTTCAGATGATTTTTTGGGAGAAACTGATTTCAAGAGAGAAACTGGGTAATTTTCAGGTGATTTTTTGGGAGAAACTGATTTCAAGAGAGAAACTGTTTTTAGGCACTCCCTATATAAAACTGCTGAATCACTTCAATTGATTTTTCTCATAATCAATTACAAAATAACTCATTTGATAAAATTTTACTAATTCTATTAAAAATAGAAAAAAATCCCTACCAAAGGTCATGTACGGGACAACACACAAACTCATTTTATTCACTCGGTTCGTGCGCAGGGGCCCCATAATTTCACGGCTAAAACAGCGCGGAGAAAACAAAATTACAAAAGGAGAGAAAAAGAAGACGAGTAGACGGGAGAGTTTTTGAATCAGCCGCGGCAGCGGGTGATGGCGGAGCAGCCGCGGGAGTAGGGGTTGGCCTGGCCGCCGGGGCGGCAGTTGTAGTAGGAGGCGCCGCGCACGGAGCACGGCGTCGTGCCGCGCCACATCGCGCCGTAGCTGATGTAGCCCTTCGCCTGCAGCACCCGCCGCACCACCGCGGCGCTGTCTGCCGCTGCCGCCGCCGCATCTTCGGAGAATCCCAACCCGTCGCCGTCGTTAATGCCGCCGATCCCCAGCTCCCGCTCCCAGCTGACCGGCGCCTCCCCCGCCCCCGCGGCCAGCGAGAGGAGGAGCAGCGCGCACGCCGCCGCTCTTGCCATGGCGCCTCTGCTTCTTCCTGCGTCTTCCTGGCCGCAGCTAGCGTACGTAATGCTCTCTTTGTTTGACATTTGTAGTAGAAGTAGCAGGTTTTGAAGCCTGCACATGATGTGTTCGATAGAATGCTTGTAAGTGACAGTAAGTTCACATTTATTTTGGGGTAGCATCTAGCATGCTGCATGGTTACATATAAGTATCTAGGTGTGGATTCAGTACTGTCCCTTCTTATCAGATGCATAGGAAGAGCACATTTTTATTTTACAGCATTGGCATTACTGTGTGGAGCACAATTAGTTTGATGAATTATGAATGCTTATGTTGGTTTTAATTACTTTTGGGTAGATCAAATGGATTTTGATCTTGATATGTGTACATTTTCGGGTAGCTCGATTCCATTTGATGTTGGTATGGTCACTTTTGGAGATAGCTAAGTGCTATATCTCTGCACCCTGGGCACAGTAGGAGCTAGGATTTTGGAGATGTTAAATCACGGTAAGTGAGTGCATGGATGAAAGTACATGAGTAACAACTATTCTTGGATTTTTTTAAAAAAAGAATCTGAGCTGTACTCTGGTATACTAAATCATCAACTTTGCGCCAATATTGAACTTACATATCACATCTCCTTACAGATTGATAGTCATTAGGGTGCCTCAACTTTGTGGTTTATATTTTTTGGGCTGTGTGCCTTTCAGGAAGAAGCTGGGATGATTTCAAGATGTGGTATCACCTTAATGTAACATTTTTAAAATTAATAAAGCTTCCCATTTCCAAAAAAACATATCACATCTTTATTCTTACATATATATAACTAATTTGTGCAAGTTTAGTACAATTTTGTGCAACTATAGAGCATGACAAGGTAGGCAATGAGCAATTTCTAGTGAAACCAAGTAGTGCGTGGACCTTAACTTTGTTCAGGAAATGTTTTGTTCCTGAAGAGCTGACTAATAGAGTGAAAACTGTTTTGGGAATTTTGACGGTTTCATTGTGTTCTCTGTTTGCTTCTGTAGTTGTTGCTTCCGCTCAGTTTGCAATGGCATCAATTGGTTTGTATTAAAAAATTATGTTGTTAGGCTTTTGTTGGTGACTTGCAGGCTTGCAGCTAGCTAATGCCAGTAAATACTGTTCTTGTTGTGCTTGCATGAAAGCAATAAATGGATATATTCATAAGTAAACTCCCATGTGTTAATGTGTATCTAATCTAAACCTCACTATAAGCAATGAATGTAAGCAACCATGCTTTAGACAACATGTGTTTTTCATTTTAATCGAGAGCATGTACATATTTGTTGCAATATTGACCAAAGCACTTCAGGCAAAATGTTAACCAAAAGCCTATTCCTTAGCTTTACTTCTGCAAAACAATTTTACAAAAGCACATAATTGTTGTAAAATGAGCACTATGGAAAACCCTATAGAATAGCGTGCAAATCTGAACAACTCTGATTAGTCTTTCTGGTGAGGCTTTATTGACTATATATATTGTCCTTGAGAGCCAATATTTCAAGCGAATTTGAATTGCTCACTCTACAATATTTATTCGACCATTGTTCTATTTGATTTTCTCTCAGCGAACCCGAACTGCAGCTTTGAACAAACCCAAGCAAAAGCAATGAAAGAATCATTAGCAATATGGCCATTTTGCTTGATACCATCGCAAAGATCACAAGGTTAGAAAATAGCCCGGGGACATCATTTCGACAAGCGACATTTCTTCGGAAAAAAACATTTTGACAAAGCGACAGCGTTTTCCAATTGGCACATTAATTCTTACATGTTACTTACCTGATCTTCCTTTGTTAATATCATGCACGCTAGCTATAACTAAGAGCAAAGATAATAGTGGAATATAAACCAATTATAAGCTTATGTGGAGAAGAGAGAAAATCAAAAATAAAAAGTGTTTCTATATATGCTATAAGACAAATACATTAAATACATAACTGAGAGAAAAGAGAGAAGAGAAGGAAAAGTAAAACCAACTTTATAATTATCTATTATCTATGTTGACTCTAACATTAGCTAATAGCTAGTAGGAGTGAGTTCTATTAATCTTGCTATAACCAGAGATGGACTAATTGAAACAAGAAGTAATAATTCACAAAGGACAGGACAGCTAATCATCCATGAATGATGAATCCATCCATCAAATGAGGAGTATACACGGTTTTATTTAATTAATATGGAGAACCGGACACACATGTACTACAGCTCTTGACTATAGATTTGTGGGCACCGATCCCGACCAAATTCATTCACATTTCAAAAAGAGAGGACAAAAAAGAACTAGACGAACTTTGAATCAAATCCCATTTCAACAGTTTTGGTGGTGGAAGCGGGCGTACGGCGGCGCGGCGGTCGCCGATCGATCCATGGACCGATCATCCCCTGCACTGGGTGATGGCGGAGCAGCCGCGGGAGTAGGGGTTGGCCTCCGCGCCGGGGCGGCAGTTGTAGTAGGACGCGCCGCGCACGGAGCACGGCGTCGTGTCGCGCCGCAGCGCGCCGTAGCTGATGTAGCTCTGCGACTGCAGCACCCTCCGCACCACCGCGGCGCTGCCCGCCACCGCCTCTTCGCCGGGGAAGCCGAACGCGTCGGCGTCGCCCGCGGCGCCGACAACCCCGAGCTCCCAGCTGAGCGGCACTTCCCCGCCGCCGCGGCTGCTGCCCCAGCCCGCGCGAGGAGCAGCGCCAGCAGCAGCGCGGCGGACGCCGCCACGAGGGCCGGCACGGTGGCGGCTCTCGCCATGACGCTCGACGCGGAGGTGGTGGAGGAGGAGGATTTGGTTGCTTGCTTTGCTCGTCCTCGCCGCGTCGTGATGGTGGTGGTCGCCGGCCGGCGGGTTTAATTATAGGAGACAGAGGAGGGGGTTGGCAGGGTTGTTTCGAGGCTGAAATTTTCAATCAATACTAATACTCTCTTTTAAAATCAATACTAATACTAAAGGTAACGGAAAATTCAAGCAACCAAAACTCTCTTTTATAATCTCACCATGTTTAGCTGTTACCCTTCCCTCTATCTCTTATTCCCTGATGACAATTTAAATTATCAAAGTTTATAAAAGAGAGAAAAAAAATTAAGATTTGACTGGACCATCATATTTTTCGATGATTAAAGAGAACTAATGAAATGTTAAATGAAAATTATTAAAAAAAGTTCAAAATCAAACATTGAACTCAACTTGTGCATCATGGTGCAGTGTGCTGTGTGCTTATCTTTTGCCAGCAGACTATTTTCACTAAATTTCATCTACTGCATTTTTTCCCATAAAAAGTGGTTATTTCTACTTTGGGGGGAAGTTGTTGTTGAGTGGAATCTGTCCTTGGGCCATTTCACAAACGTTTGATGACCAGGTACCTTGTGCCATGGCAGCTTGAGAGGCAAAGTCAAGTGCAGGTGTGTGTATAATCTACCTAACAAATAGTAAAGCATAATCCTCAATCCGTTTTTCCTAGAGACGAAATTCCTCTGTAAATACCCTCCGGTTTTATCAAGCTAGCCACGAACAGAGTTTAGCTCAGTTGATTTGGTTCACCTTAGATTTAGTAAGTGTGCTTATATTTATATCTAATTATTTTTTAATGGTAATCGACATATTCATCGACGACGAGAAACTTTTTTAATAAAACATGCTAGCCAAACTATTTTCTTAATTGGTATATTTTGTTGCCTCTTGTCTGCAGCATCAACATACAATGACAGGTCTAAAACAAAGTTACAGCGCTGTAAAAAAACTTATTCTCCATTTGATTTCTTATTTATCTTCTTTTGTTTTGGGCAAGGAATGTATTCTTTTCTGTTCGGACGACAAAAAGTTGGCAGTCCAGATAGCATGTGTCTCGTCGACTTGAGAGTTGATAGCCAAACTAAAGTATAGCCATAAGTGTTCTAAAAAAAAGTATAGCCATAGGTGTGAGTGTGAAACCTACCTCACAACATCAAGCTTTTTTTAAAAAAAAAAGAATAAGAAGATCAAGAAAGAAACAAATGTAAGCCCTATGTACACAAGTCGTCCTCCAAGTTGCAGATCACGTTGCCACCATTGACTCGGTCTTTTTCATATTGCTTCGTCGTATTCGTTCAATGCAATTATGCAAGGTAAAAACAAATTAATATGATATGATTTGCACTGCATGCGTGCAATGGACTGGACGGGTCACACATCCGCGTCCCACAAGGTTTGTTCTGATTCTCAAATCAATTAAGTGACAGTTGAGTTCAAGCTAATGCATGGTGCATGAGCAGTGATCTCGGCATATTTCCCCTTTTTTCAATTTTTTGGAGCAACATACTCGATGATACAAACACTGGAGCTACCGGTATACTGTATATAGCGACTGTCCATGCATGATTTGAAAGCAAAACAATATATATAAGGGTATTAAGAAATTAGTAAGAATGGCATGCAAAATGTGTGGGGGACACTTAGGAAAGGATGCTGCATGGTATCGACACAATATGAATTTGATTAAGTATAAATAGTCACCGAAATTAGAAAGAAGAAGGGGACCTATATAAACTTGGGTGGTCAAAAAGGTGAGTATTGCGAGGTAGACCTGATCCATATCTTATCTATAACTATCTACAAAGCAAATAATATTTTCACCCAAATTTTGTTTTGCCTGGTTATTTTACAGAAAACTCCTTGAGTTTTTCTGAAATTAACCCGTAATCCACTGGGCTATTTAAAAAAATCAGTTATACGTACAATATAGCTTATCTTAACTACTTAAAAAATCTATAACTTTTTATCATCAAATCGTTTTTCGTCCAAATCTATAAAATTTCTGATTCGTATAACCTCTTGCTCCATTGTTGCCTCACTTTTCTCACCTCCTACAGGCGAGCCCAACTCACGCGCCTCCTGCGTCGCCGTGCATTGCCTTGAGCGGCGGCCGAGCACACGCTGCACGCGTGAGCTAGCACACCGCCGTCGATATACATGCAACTTATCCTATTCATCAATATATTTTTCTAACTAATAATATCTCGAGTCGTAAATATTTTAAACTTTTACCAAATTTCTAATCGGTTTAAAGTATCAGTAAGTCAATATCTATTTCCATTATATTTTTGACTTAATTTGGTGAAATTAAATTGACTTAGACTAAATGTCTATCTGATACTATTTTTTAATCAAGGTCGAGTGGTACATAAAGTTGAAGATATCCTTACTTTCAAAATTATATATATGTATATATATATAACTATCTATAAAGTAAGTAGTTGTCTCTATCCAAAATTTTCGTCCATCTGATTATTTTGCAGAAAATCCCTTGAGTGTTTATAAAATTAACCCGTAATCCCAATGCTGAAAAGAAAGGGAGGGCTTGGATGAAAAAAAGACCTCCTACATACCTCTCTTTCGTCCCCATCCGCGCCGCGCCCTGCGTGGCCCCTGCGCCCCTTCCCCCATCATCGCTCGGAGCTCCCGCGCCACCGTCTGGACCTTCGCCCTCCATCTGCTTCTCTCCCTGCGTCATCGTTTCGTTGCAACGCAAGGGCATTTTGCTGGTGTGTGTATATATATACACTTAGATATTACAAGTATAATTATGAAAAAAGATCCTCACCAAATTATTATGGCTTAGATGCCAATACGATATAAAATAACTGAAAAATAAAATAAAGTAAAATACAAAACAAATCTGAAAATGAATTAACTATATTAGAACTATTTTAATTACACGTCTACGATAATTAACACTTCACATAATTATCTGTTTTTTAAAGGGAAAATTCAAAGAGCCTCCATCAATAGTGAGACCAAGTTATAACATTTTATACTAAAATTGAAGTCCTTGTAATATAAAATAATGAAATTTAAAATAAATAAAAGAAAAAATAAATTAGATTTTTCTATTAATACAGAAATAATAGACCTAATTTTGGATGATTAAGACTCCGTAATTATCATCCATAAATTGATAAATATTGAAGCCAAATTATTGCATTTTTAATTCTGAAATGTAAATATAAATTCCTTATTTCTAAATAAATAGAATAGAAAATTGAATTCCACATAAATATACAAATTTGCAGATATGTTCAGTGAGAAAATAGACTAATTAAGATACATATGTATATGTATACTTGTTGAAATAAATGTAAAATTAATAAAAGGATTAGGATATATAAGTTAGGTTTTTTAAAAGAAATACTTGTGCATAGATATGTGTTTTTTAAAAATAGTAATTTGATAAGAAAAAAAGAATTTGGTCGAATCAGTGTACACATAATTTCCAACGAATTACGGAGTAATTATTTTTTCAGAAAATCCATCAATTAGTCAATTTTACTAAATGGTCTCAAAACGAACGATGGATGATCCGCTGGTCCATTTCCATTCCCTATATTAATTGTGGTTCGTTTAGACAAGACAAATAATTATGCAAACTTAATTCCAGTTAACTACTACACTGTACCCATCTTCTAGACCGGCCGGTCGATCGATACCAATAATGATTATGGATCGGTCACTTATCGCTCTCCAAGCTGACTAATTTATATCATAAACCCAAGATTAGCGCCCAACAGAATCCCAATCCAACTGCCGTTGAAGAAAGCGAACCAGCACACAGGAAAAGAAGTTTTAAACACACTAGCTTTATTCTCGATCTTCCTCTTTTCTTTGAGAGATGCAAACGCATTACGCGGTAACGTGTGGTTGGTCTTTCTTCTCTCCCTCTCATCTCTCATTTCTTTTATTGGTGATCGATGGTTCCCTTCTCAGATTTCTTCTGTATAATGATAAATCACGTACTCCGATTAAATTATGGATGACTAATTAAACAGCGGCACGAGTGGTTTACTAACTCGTTGTGATTTTGGTGAGAGGAGAGAGATAATCATAGACAGGACAGGATCGACATTGCCGGATATTTAGCGAGGGCAAAATATACACGCCCTTCCTGAATGCATCCGCTTTCGATCTTCTCCTCTCCTGCTCAACCTGAACGAAGGAAGCAAGCGTGTGGAGCTCTTCTCGCCTGATACCTCCTCCGTTATTACAAGATTGGACCGTCCAAATTTATAATTCAGCGGCGGAGACAGCTCGTTCGGGCTTCGTAGCTGCCGTCTTCATTACCGTTAACCGTCGACGTGTATAAAAATTGGTCATCGGAAAACATTACTAGTCATCCAAGCTTCACAACGGCATTGGCTCCGCCACTGGATCTACAAGATAAAAAAAGTTTAACTTATCCACAATATGATAAAACCAATGAGTCAGATGTATGCTTGCAACCAATAAGTATTAAAATGACTCCTTAGGTTCCAATAATAATTTAATTTAGTACATAAAAATTACAAATACTATGTTTAAACCTTTGTAAAAACCATAAAAAATGTAAAATCTTGGATGGAAATTTTTTTTCAAAATTAATCATCTGACCCTTCGTTTGACGTGCAATATTATTGCATCTATGCATTCAAACGGAGTATGCATGTATGTATATAGGTATTTAGAACAAATTTAATAGTATAGCTGATTAATAGCTCTAAATTATTTATAATCAACCTAATAGTCAATTTATATAATAATTTACAAATATATATACTACACCATTAATATCATCTGATCTCATCTCTCATACAGCCAACGTCTTTAAAAATTGTGCTGACTATAAATCTGTATATCCACTTCTTTTCTATTTTCTCTCTTTATCTTCTTTATATATGCTTATATCTAGTTTATATCCTATTATTGTATTTGTTTTAGAGGTAGTTAAGTGGTAGTTTATAGGGAGTTAAAGTCTACATGTTTCTGATTTTTTTCATCACATACTTTTTTAAAATATTTTCATCACATATTTACATTAAATAAAATGCATGGTAATCAGTCTTTCTTGGTCTCAGTGAAAAAAACGTGTATGATATCAATATGGAACGGATGAAGTAACTAACGGTAATAATACTCTCTCTATCCTAATTTAATCATCATATTTACGACTGACACCAAGACAAGGCAGGACGCCCTTTCTTTCTTAAATTTAATCTCATCGATGAGTGTGCTGTGTTAGGCATACATAGACATACATGTGGACATGTAACTACCATTTACTCCTGTACAAAAATAAAAAAACTATCATGCAACAATAACATTTACTTTTGCACATATAAACATTTGTTTATTTTTTATAAATAAAGGAATAGGCATTGGTTAAATGATGATTAATTTGAAAAGAAATAGAAAATTTTAGGGGATGATAAAACGGGATAAAGGGAGTAATTAATTTTAATGAAGCGACTTTTAATTTGTTCCTGCATGGCTAGCTGTATGTATTCTGTTCGGTCCCTTTTGCTAACTGCTGTCGATGCAGACTTCATCTATAGGTGTGTGTGCCGTCGCATTCTTATTCTAGGTTTCTCCTTTGGGATATGATATATCCGAGTGAGTTGGTTTGGATACAGCTAATCACTAGCTGCCAAATGACTTGCACCTGCTGCAGCAGCCGCCGGAAGAGACGGGCAGGTATATATCTCTTTCTTGCCTCAAGTAGGGTTAATCGACTAATTGGTCCGATTTTTCTAAAGTTCTTTTTAACACTTTGACTTCTAAATTTAATTTTAAAAGTTAATCTAAAATAAAGTTATATGGCAATCTAAATGTGAGTTTATATTTATAGTTTATTTTATAAGAACGATTTGTTTAACTTTATTTTTATTTTATTTAGATAGAGGTAAAACTTTTTGGTTGATTTTGGCTTTAATAGAGATAAAATTGAAGCCGAAGAGATGCCAAACAAACATACTCTAAATATAAGTCCAATGGAATCATCTATTTTGAGAGCCTAAATAAATCTTTATTTACACACTCATAAAAAAATAGATAACATATTTTATGTGTATCTTCGATGAAATCATATTTTTTAAGCGGGTCGTATCAGCCTATTTATTAGGTGATGTCTTTTTTTTACGGCAGAATTCCCGACGTCCTTCTTGTTTGGCGTACGCAAGACAGATTGGTAGCAGTTCAATTTCCTGCGTTGATTGGTCTCTGTTCTGTTGAAGGTAAATTCGGCCGTCTCTGTTCTGTTGCCGCAGTACAGTTGTCTTGCAGTGCATTTGCTTGCATTGTTCTAATTTTTTTTGCTCTATTCTTTCAGTCAAAGCTTGTCAGTCGTTTCATTGGTTGAAGTGCAAGGACACGCCTCCACCGCCCCACCATCATAGGAACACACCGCCGGCACCGCCGCAAAGACACATCCCTGCCGCAAGGACACGCTGGCGTATTGTTAAATTATCATTCGGACATCACGAGTAAATATGTTCTTCATTTAATATCGAAATCATCGTTGTCATCCGACAATGATGATAAAGAATTTATTTTGAACACAATTGATGTGATCTACAATGAACCTCTGTATCATGGATCTGTGAAAGGATATCGGGTTCTTAATCGTGAAAAATTGTTGGGACATCAGAGACTTTATCAAGATTATTTTACAGAAGAACCTACATATGACACAAGTTATTTCAGATGTAGGTTCTTACTTTATAACCTGCAATTGCTTTTAGTTTTTATGTATAAATGTGTGCATGATCAGTCTATTATTTTAACAGGTTTCGAATGCGGCGTCTCCTGTATTTACGTATACCGAATCTTGTAGAAGCGAACGATGAGTATTTTGTGCGAAAAGATGCAATGATGTCCTTGGACTATGTTGTTTGCAAAAGGTTACCATAGTTTTCCGGATATTAGCTTATGGAATGGCAATGATGCTACCGATGAATACGTCCGTATTGGAGAATCTACTACAATTAAAAGTTTGAGGAAATTTGTAAAAGCTATTATGCATGTCTTTGGAGAAGAGTATTTGAGGTCCCCCGATGAAGAAGACACGACAAGATTGCTTGCAATCGTTGAGAGTAAAGGTTTTCGGGGTATGCTTGGTTCTATAGATTGTATGCACTGAACGTGGAAAATTTGTCCAACAAAATGGCATGGTATGTACCGCGGCCATACGCAGCAGGCTACAATAATTCTAGAAGCTGTTGCTTCTACAGATCTGTGGATTTGGCATATATTTTTTGGATGCCTGGATCACATAAAGACATAAAATGTCCTTCAACGTCGGGAGCGCAGAGGGAAGGCGGGACAGCAAGGGGACTCAGCGGCGTCAGGAGCGCGGCGGGGTCGGGATAGCAGCGGCGTGGGGAGCACCGTGTCGCTAGATTTATTCTGGACACTGCGCTAGATTTGTTCTATAGCGTGCGGGAGCGCGGGAACGTGGGCAGATCGCGGGAGCGGCACGGAAACTCGACGTCTGCTGCACGCAATCACGGGAAAATCAGTTTTCGGCGATCCAGGACACTGTCCAGAGCTGGCGAACGAGAAAACCGGGATAGCCACCCTGTGTTTTTGATGATTGGATAGCTAATCCGTTGGACCATCTTTTTTATTGGAATCATCAATTCTAGCTTCAAATGTTATTTGATTTGATGAATATGTTGGAGTTGCTCTAATAATAGGAGGGGATCTATTTTAGTCGAAATATAAGCTTATATTTGCACCCTCTAGCACAAGCAACCAACAAAAATATGCTCCTCAGGCCAAATTAATGGTATTGTGCTTTCGTGCTTAGGCTAGAACTAAGGCTGACTTCCAAAATACAACTTTAAGAGTCAACTTTCTCATTTTATGTTGGCACATTTTCTAAAACGATTAAACGATAGTTTTCTAAAGAAAACATGTATATATACATCAAATTAATTCATTTTTTATATTTATAATAGTTAACATGTATCAAATAAGTCGTTCATTTTACGTGTCGCTAATATTTCTATCTCTATTTTGTTATAAAAGATGAGATTTTTTAAGTTTTAGTACATCATTCTATTCCGGATAGGATACTCCTATTTCGAGAGCGTAATTCGTGCGTACGAGGTGAAGTGAATCTTTTCTCCTTCCGGTCCATGATGCAATATGCGAGTATGTGATTTTTTTATCTGAATATGCTACTTACGTGTGTGTATGTGACGTGCTTTCGATTTTGTGCTGGACGTCGTCCGCCGGCGCCGATCCATCCGCGTTCGATTCCCTGGTACAGTGCTACCTCGCGCCGCGCCACAGGCATCCGATTTGCGTTAATCCCAGATTGACTATATCGCAGATATTTGAAATCACTACTAGAATCAACGAGTTTATCTAGGTATATTTTTTCCCTACGTTTTCAAAACACCTTAAAAAAGATTTGTTTCCCTTGGGTGATAAAACCGAAGAAAAACTTCTCTTTTCCTAGGTAAAATGATAAAACCGAAGGAAAACTTCTCTTTTTCTAGCAGGATTCAAGGACGATCCACGCTGGCGTCCTTTCCCTAGAAATTTCCCTAGGGATAAAAATTTCCCTAGAAATTTGTGGGATCCACCGAAATCCCTTACCCATGAAATCCTTTGCCCGTGAAACTGGAAACCCTATCCGCGCTCCTTCCGCCCTTCCCTCCGCCCCTCACGTGCGCGGCGCCGCCCTCCTCTCGCCCATCTCGCGCGGCGCCGCCACTCCTGCGCGCACGCCGCCCGGCCCTCCTCCGCACATCCGCGCGCGGCGCCACCCCTCCTCCGCCACTCCCGCGCGCGTTCTCCCTCCGCACATCCGCGCGCGGCGTAACGCCGCCCTCCCACCCTCGGCTCGGCGCGGCCCTTCCTCCCTCGGCTCGGCGCCGCCCTCCTCCCTCGGCTCGACGCCGCCCTTCCTCCCTCAGCTCGGTGCCGCCCGCGCCGTCCCTCCCCCCTCGGCTCGGCGCCGGCCCTCCCTTCCTCGCCTAGGCGCCGCCCCTCCCTCCCTTCGTCGCGCGCAGCACCACCCCTCCCTCGCTCGGCGCGCTCTCCCTCCCTCCGCCGTGCGCGCGCCACCCTCCCCTCCGATCGGCGCAATTTTGCAGGTTTGTGTCTTGTTTGATTTGTTCGTCTCCCATGATATTAAAAACAATGCGTGCCAAATCTGCTGCAAGTGCCAAAACTGAGTAGTAACCAAAAGTGTTTTAGTTTCAGATTCAAGCAAGTGGAGAAGATCTTGATTGTTGCAAGCGAGGCTTGAGGGGGATAAAAAAGATAGGAATCTGCTCAGCTGCATTTGTGTTGTTCTGCAAGCAAAACTTGAAGGTGAGAAGGAAAATTTTCTTCTCTCTTTTGAACATTACACTATTCGTAGTAGTACAGGTTTCTAACTTTAGGGTTTGATAAGAGTTTTAGATATTGAACAGGGGTTTGCTATTGCTAAAATAAATAGACATGTCAGTAGAAGACCGTAGTTGGATGTACCAAGGGTGGAATGAGAATGGTTGTCATTCACAGGAGTGGGTGCAAAACACAAATGATTTCCTAGATCGTGCTTTCAATTCTGTACATAATTCTGAAAAATATGGAGTACTTTGTCCATGTTCGGAGTGTGGAAATAGAGTTAAACGGAGGAGAGCTGTCATGACCATGCATTTGTGTAAAAGAGGATTTATGCCTTGGTACACTATATGGACCAACCATGGGGAGCAACATCATAGCGAGCCAACATGGGAACATGCCAACGATACCGTCGATGGTTTAGATGAAATGTTGACTTTCTTACTCCTTAAGAAAAAATACTTTTCTAACTGTTGACTTTCTTACTCTTATAGGCTGGTACCTTTGGATCATCTGTTGGAGCAAAAACTACGGATGAAACAATAAGTAGGATTGCGTCTGGAGTATTTCGTGGCCATATGGATGTCGGTACAAGTGCGGGGGTGAATGAAACTACAAGTGCTGGAGCGAATAGAACTACAAGTGATGTAGGAATATTCTCCTCCTGACATAGATCAATTTCCCTTTTTTTAGTTGTTAAACTATGAGTTACAATTGTTATTGTCTGTTGGATATTTGTTTTAAGTATGGAACTGTGGACTTGAAACTATGAGTTACATATATTTGTTAAATTATGAGTTGGAACTATGGATATGTGGTTATGGATTGGATTAAATGAGTACTTCATTATGTGTTCATGTGTGATTTTAAATTAAATATATTTTTGGAACTGAATTCAAATCTAAAATGTCATTTCAATTCAAATTTAAATCTGATTTTATTTTTTGTTACATATATTGTTTCCCTAGGGTTCAAATACCTAGAAAAAGATTCCTAAGGGAATCTACTTTCCACGTAGAACAGAATGGTGCCGTGTGAGGAAGTTTTCCTAGCGCATATAATTCCTAGGAAAATAATCATTCCCTAGGATTTCGGACTAGCACCCTAGGGCAGAGCTGCCTTCCCTGTCGAATTTTTTCATAGGGCTTTTTCCCCACCAAATACCTTAGGGAAATAGTTTCCCTATGGTTTTTCACGGTTTTTTACCTTTTCCCTAGGATTTTAAACCTTAGGTAAACGTGCAGTAGTGAATTTAGTCATTTTTACCTTTAGTAGCTCCTTAAAATATACCTTCGCTCATCACCTTCTTCCCAACTGGGCAACTCGCATGTAGCCCCAGTGTATTGCATGGTGCTAGCCATACAAACTCTGATACGTGTGTGCCTGTATATTTTGTGCCGGTGAGAAATAGATGGATAAACTTCAGGCTGTGTTTTTTTAATACTTGTTTTTTTAATACTTCCAACTTTTACCTTTTGCTTTTCACATGTACTGTTTTTAAATTGTTAAACAGTATATTTTTTAAAAATATAAAAAATATTTTAAAATATTTAATTAATCATACGCTAATCCATCACTCCATTTTACACGTTGAAAAAAAGTTCTCAACCCTCACTAAAGAAAACAACATTATTATTACAAAACAAAACTTAGTTGTTTGTACAATGTAATAATATTAAATTATTAATATGCTATCGATATAATATATTTATGAGGAACTATATATTTGTATATTATTTTTCTTACAAATTTGTCTAATATAAATATAATATAATTATAGTGTAATTATATTTTAAGGAAGGTTTGAACCTAAATCACGTTACAACTCTGCAGCTGATTCGTATATATAGCCATTTGTGCGTTAGGAAAAACGGTATGATGAGATATATATACAGGATGAACTTTTCGTAGAGTTACTTAACACTCTTTTGGCCTCTGTGTTTTTGAACCAATTTTCTTTAGCAGAATACGGACAGCTGGATTGAGCTCAATCTTTTTTTTTTGGAGCAACTTTTATCGAACTCAGGATTACCAGTTTAAAAGCCTTTGTAGTACTATTACTACAGTTTTGGGTGGCTTTCATGCGTAATTTTTGCCGAAAACCCAAAGAAGCCTCGTATATCAGCTCAACTATATAGGCGTATCTTGCATTGCATCAAAGTGTCAGATAACATAGTCCTTTCTTCCTAAAATAAACCAATCTATCATTAAATAAAACATTATCTATAAAACTATATAAAAAGCCTGTTCATATTCATTATAACAGATAATAGTGTTCCATCTAATTCTAGATTAATTTACTTTGGAACAGAGAGAGAGTACAGATTTGATGAAGATCAGCTCACTTGAAAGCTTCATCTGACCATTATTTTTAAGGGTTAATTGCATCCATATTATTATATTTTGTTCATTTTGAAAAATGCTACTGCAATTCGTCTAATTGAAATGATGCCACCGTACATGTGTTGAAATCGGAACCATGCCAAGCTATACGCTTGAAACACATATTGAATTATTTGTTGCTTACTATATTTTAGTAATCAAAATATCATGTATAACCTATGGTCCGTCTGTTAGAGCTCTAGCTTTTAAATTTAACTGAGTTAGAGTTAGATATAGGTTTAAAGTAAAGTTGTGAAGCAATCTAAAAAACTGTTTGGCTTCAGCTCTTTAGGAGAGGTGGAGCTGAAACCGTGCCAAAAATGTTCTTAGAGTGTGTTTGAATAATGAGATAAGAAAAGTGGGATTGAGATAAGGAAATGAATGAAGGGTAACGATAAAATGAACGAGAGATAATTAATGGATGGCTAAAATTTAAAGATACTTTTTGGCGGGGGGAATTATTTCCCAATCCCATTACCCGTAATGGCCCCCTAGTTTTTCCCCATCCCTACTCGTTTGCTCACAGGGCGTCGGCGTAAGCTAGATATCATCAACGTCAGCGATGGAGTGACCAGCATCGGCGGCGGTAGAGGGAGCAGCAATAGGGGCGGGGACGAAAAGAGTAGCGGCGGTCGCATCAACTGCATCTAGTGGGGGAAATGGGCGTCGACGGCTGAAAAAGTAGTGTCGACGGCGGCGCGAGCAGTAGCGGGAGCGGTGGAGCGAGCAGCGTCGACGATGGTGCAAGCATCAGCAGGAACGGTGGAGCTAGCAACATGGGGAGGGCGGCGGAGCGAGTAGCAGCGGGCGACGACAGCGAGCAGCGGTGGGGACGATGGTCACATCGACAGCGGATCCAGCGACGGTGCAAGCAGATCCGACAGCGACGGCGAGGTTTCGGAGATGGCGGGTCGGAAGCGGCTCGGCACGGCGCGAGCAAATCTAGCAGCAGTGACAAGCTCGTCATGGCGGTGGCGATGTTTCGGAGATGCCCGGTCCGACAGCGGCTGCAAGCTCGTCGCTGCGGTGTTGAGCTCTCCGGGACAGTGGCGAGCTCCATCACCATTTCCCCCCTTTTTTATCTGTAATTTTTTTGCAATAACAAGTTCTATTTTCACTAAATGTTATAGAGATGAATTGATCTGATGAGTTGTAGGAGATGGGAGTATTCTGGTCCATATAAAAATACGGTAGATAAAAATGATTTAAAATGTGTTCTAGATGTACAGTGTGGCATGATCCAATTTTGTAATTTTTAAAAGGTTGCAGCGGTATCTTTTCAATTAAACGAATTATAATGGTATTTTTAAAACGGACAAAGTTATATTTATAATAACTTTATAAGGGCATATATGCAATTAACCTTATTCAAACGAACAGCCAGCACTGATGGCTGATCCAAGGTGGGAGACAAATCCTTTCTCGGTTCCAACGCAATTAAATCAACTGTCTCAATCTAGCTCCTGCACTTTGGAGTAGTTAATGTTTGCTTAATCCGGTTGTCTTGTGCTCATCTGTGACTAATTTATTCAAATTTAGTCGTGGATGTGCTAATCCTCTTATCAAACAGAATGAAGCAGCCATTACTACTAGAGCTGGCTTACACTAAATCTCGCTGAGCAGATGCTTTATAAGTACTCAAAAGCAGAGGGATTTTTTGTATGCTACTCCTACTCATGAAATGATCATTTCTCACATATGGTACAAATTTTCTATCCCACACTTGGAACCACATTTTGCATCTCGAAGAAGAGAGAGGACATGACACAGGGAGGATATAACTGTCATTTTGCATTGTTTCCTCTTACCGCCCAAATTGACAGCAAAAAGCGGTATGTGGCTTGGTAGAAGAGTGACATAAACGATAAGTCGCATTAACTAGTGGCGTACGTCAGAAGTTGGGAATTCATATATTAGTGGCGTAAACAAAATTTTCCCTCGGAATTACATTCGCATGGTCATACACATAGATCAGGGAATTAATAATACAATGGAGAAACATATGGACGATCAAACTGCAGTTGTATACACACCTTCCTCAACGTTCAAGTTTGCTCAGCAGATTTTCAAGTCGTGGAAGTTCCTGCAGTATGTCGTTCCAATTTGGCATACCCTACAAATAAAGCAAATACACTCGGTTAAATATATTGGTTTAAGCGTAAACTTAGATTCAGTGTCATTCAATTCTAACTTATGAACTTCATACTTCTATACTTATTACATCGTTAGGTATAAATTTTCCTGTAACCAAATAGGAAAATCCAGAGAAGAATTATTACTCTTCCAGATCTTCTAACACGCCCATCCAAACGGAGGATTATATAGACATCTTCACCGGGAGTGACACCTTCAGACTCTTGCTGGTCACGTATCCAACTGAACATTCAGAGAGTAGATGTCAAAAAAAACCTTAGATATAACAAATTGATGACGTTAAAATTTGTGGATATTGAATTGTTGAGTTCCTTCTATAACTGTGCTACCAATAGCAGAAAAGGATTAGGACAAATACTTTCTCCAGATAGAGATTAGGACAATACTTCAAGTTCTGGAATACTCATCCCAAGATATTACATAATGTAAAAGGTAAAGATACAGTGAAGCTAGTAGAAATGTACAAATTGTAAGAAAACTAGTAACTGCAAAACTGAGAGCAGCAGGAGGGTTAGAAGCCAATGAATAATATAGTGTGAAGCTTCTTTCGATACAATGCATGCCTATGGCGGTATGGCCTATGGGAGAAGAAGAGGCAGGGACTGTAACGATGACACAATCATACCAATACTATGTGAAGCAAAAGGTCCATCAGCAGCTGTAGTATTCAAACAGTGTGACTTCTTGTAATAGCTGCCATTGTACGGCAGTACGAGACAGAAAGAGACGGGAGGAAATACAGCCACATACATTGGAGAAAGTAAAAGGAAGGGGGTAGAAACAGAAGAGGAAGGAGATATTCTAAACTAAACATATATGTAGAGAGGTGAAGGTGAAACTATTCCTCATATGCAGTTCTAGTACTACCACCGTTCAATAATGTATGGCATATTTTCCTCAAAAGGAGATTGAAAAAACTAATTTTTACTAGTTATTCTCTCTAGATACTATTAATGCACATATATAGGAAAGTTGGATACTTATTAGAGGTATAAAGGAACATTATACTTGTTTTGCACAGGGATATGAAATATTTACATTTGTGGACAAGGCAAATCAAGACATAGGCCTTACATATGTGGATATAGGATAATACTTGGAAGGTCATTCAAAAATCAAAACATATGGCCTACGTGTGTGGACCATACTTAAGAAGGTATAGGAAGCAAAGCATTGTGGAACAACACAAAAAGATGGTTGACACGGAAGCATTGTGAAACAGAGGAAGTAATTATGTTGTTTAACTGAAAACTATGTCCATTGTAATGCTAAATTATGAAAGAACAGCAAAAAATTATTAGCAGAAATGGGTGACACAGCTTTTAACAAAAATAACAATAATGGTGTTTCAGAGAAGACCAGAAATTTTGAACATTGTAGAGGTGACCATAAGCTTATTCATTTGTGCACTAGTTTTTTAAAATATCAGTTTTTTTTATTCTTCCGTGACATATAAATACATATTTATGTTGCCATTCTATGTAGGGAGAGTAAAAAAAATCTAAAATGTAAAAGAAAAGGCACCTTTCCCATTGTTCAGGAGAGACGATATCAGCCTTAAATCGCTCTTCAGCTTTTAACCGTGATTTTGCTGCAATAGATTCAGTACGCTTCTCAAAGTCATCCTGTCAAGAGAAAATTGCTTTCTATTAGAAATACAGAGGAAATTCATTGTGTAAAATATAAAAAATAAAAATCAGGTGGATTCTAGGGTACTTAGCAAAAACATGTAAGTCTAGCCTAACCCCAACTGAAGGAGCTGATGCAGCAGATCTTGAACTTCCAAAGCCTCTTGGCTTACTTTGGGCTTTCTGAGAAGCACCAAAGATCACAGGAATTAGAAGAACACCTCGTTTGAGCAGTTCAGTCCGATACCTCTCAGCTCTTTGCATTGCTCGAGTAATAGATGCTTTTGAACCTGCCAATATAACCTAAAATACTTGTCAATTTAGTATGGGCACACACACACACAAAAAAAATAGTAACAAAAGATGTATGAAACTCAGTAAATATCAAGCTATCTATTGAGAATTGAAGACATAAAGAGAACTATACTAACTGGCCTAGTAATGTCCCGGAGTTGCACAAGCTCAATAATGCGATTGGTCGACAGGCGGACAGGTAACCTTGAAAGGGTTTCATTGCGAGATATTTGTGTGATCTGCTGCTCTTCTTTCTTGTTTTCCCAGAAATACAAAGCCACGAGCACAACAATACCTGCAGTGTGCTGATTCAAAAGTTTGATTATCTTTTAGTTTAATTAACCATGTGGAAGTACTGTATACAAATATCATCACATGATTATATTATTCATGGAAAACCAAGAAAGATCATTGTTGGTTGAAGATGTGATCCCGTGGGAGCTATGACTGAAAATGTGATTGTTATCATTGTGTTTTAAGGAACTTTTGTGGCAGTAGGGTAAGGATTGATAAAATACAAAAAGAATATTGAGCAGCAAATTAAATGCATTAAAGCGTCTGAGCATCTCATAATAGTTATTTAAGATGCTTCCTATCTCTCTGAAAAGAGCACACTGCTGGTGTAGATATCGTAGCTAAAACATAACCATGGAAAATTTGCTTCAATATACTATTGAGTTAAATAAATAAGTACATGCATAATCAGTGTAATTGTTCAGTAAAAAATACTACGAGTATACAAGATATGCTCAATTATGACTACAAGATGTGAAATGTCACCAAGGTGTAGTACCCGCAACAAATTTGTACATGACAGTTTTTTTCCTCATGTTGCAACCATACATCAGAATGCATAATTGCCATGTAAAGGTGGAATAGAAATCCCATGCGATCAAAAGGTTCACTCTTTTCAACACCCCTTTCTTTTAGGACATATAAATTTACCTCCAATATTGATGGCAGCATTCCCAACAGTTTCCAGCAGATCAGGGGCACCATCGCCACCTTGAACTGCAAGTATAAGTCTAGGAATGGTAAAGAATGTTGAAATTCCAGCTGCTGCAGTTAACGCCACATAAAAGAACCTTCGGACACCACGGAATGGTGCTTGTACTTCACTAATGAGTTTAAGATCTCTTCGGAACCCAGAACCAATATCTTCTCCACCACGCAATGCCTGAAATGAATTTACAGTACATACAGGATCGTATCAAATATGGGTATTGATATTAGTCATTTGGTCAAATTTTAACTATGGTCAGCAGATTACTTTCTTATTCACAACGTATCAAAGCGGTAAAGTACAAATTCACAAACCTCTTCTTGAAGTTCCTTGAATTCTGGTGATGCCCTGAACGGTGCAAGGTCAGGATCATTAAGAATAGTACCAAACTTGAGATTATAGTCTCGCAGAGCTGTCCTTAAGCAATCTGCAGCTTTGTTACTTTCTTCCCTGGTCAAACAAGTGAATCAATTAATATAAAAACAGAAACAAAGCACAAAAGGAACATATTAATCAATAGTTTTAGAAGTGTTGCCTGACCTAAATGCATGGCAGCATGCCTTATTGTAGAAAGCTGCTTGGGCTTCAACAGGATTTGGATTCAGCTCTAGGGCATTCTCAAATTGTTCAAGAGCATCCTTCACCTTTGGCATGTGAAAACAATATCACAATAGAATGCAGTTGATATTTTATTATATATATGGTTATTCAATTAAATGATTACTATAAACCCATGCAGGAGTTCACTAGTACATTCAACGTCCATAAGGAACCCACTTCAGAAATGTATAATGAAATCACAGAATCATCTAGGCATTACAATCGTTGTATTAATCCCCTGTCTCTAACAGACAAACACGGCATTGTTTCCAGCTTATAGCTGCTTAACACTAAGCTAGCATTACATGGTAGTTTTCATAGGTAGTAACTGTTAGTCAAGCTCTAGTGTTCAAACTTAATTTGGACATCAGGACATGGTCAAATACTTTTGGGTTCAACTTCACCATTCCCTTGAAGGTAGTTCCAAAGAATTTACTCAGCAAGCAAAAGATGGTAAACCCAATACAAAAACTCAAATTTGGCGTAAACGTACCTATATCAGCCAAAGATGAATCAAAATGGACAAGAATACAATGGATAAACATATTGAGATTGATATGCCCTGATTAAATTCTGACAAAAGGCTACCGAATACTGACATTTCTCCACTAACTAGAGCTGCTTGTGCACCAAAATTGAGACTCTCTAACAACATCTTACTCCTAGTCTCCTACCGACACTACTTAGTTGTTATGCTCCCTCATAGTTCACTCGACAAGAACTCCATGTCACTCGATTACTCGAAAGCGGAACGGGAATCGACTTCGCTTACCCTGCCCGTGGAGAAGAGCTCGAGGCCAAGGTTGACGCACGACTCCGCCGTCGGCACAGCCTCCGCCTCTTTCTCCGGCAACGGCGCGGGAGACGGAGACGACGACGCGTTGGAGCGGAGGACGCAGCGGTGTCGTCGGAGACAACGAGGGAGGAGGGGCGAGACGAAGGCTAGGGCTTGAAGGGCGGAGCTACGGGTTGCTCCGCCGCCGCCGCCGGCGGGGAGAAGGGCGAGGTGTGGCCGGAGATCCGCTGCTGTGGCGGCCGCCATTGCCGATTTCGAAAGGGAGAGGTGAGGTGGTCGTTTTTTCTCGTTATCCATTCCAAACTATTTGTGGTTGTGGAGGAGGAACGAGTTGGGCCGAATACAAGTGCAAAACCAAGCCCATTTCCTCATCACGTTCCGTAAAAAGCCCAAACCGGCCCGCCACCATAGCCGAAACCCTACCTGCGTCCCGCAGCATATAACCTCTCCCACCTCTCGCCCTCCACCTTTCCTCTCTCCTTTTTGTCGGCGGCGGCGACGGCGGCGGAACGAAGCAGGAAGAGCGCGAGGAAGGCAGACGGACGGTGTGGTCTCCCCTCCCCCTCCGGCGCCCTAGCTCGAGTTCGCAACCATGGTGAGCGCTGCCCCGTTTCTCCCGTTACGTCACGTTTCATAGTCTCTACTTATGTAGCAAGGTGACTTCTGTTCTTAGTTTCGGATCGGATGGTAGCAGGATGGGCTTGTGTTTAGTTTGTGTGGTAATGTTAGGGAGAGAGAGAGATTGGGGAGGAATGGTTTGGTTCTTGGGAATTGATGCGGTGTTCATTGTTGTACATTGGCGGGCAGGTGCAATGAGGCGCTACGCAATCTTTTCTCGTGTTATGTTTCCTATTTCCTGTTTCTTGATGGCATATGTATGACGATTACCTTTGATGTAGTAACTGATTTAAGTTGTGTGCAGTTTGATATATTCCTTACTAGTTTTATAGGAATTAGATTCCAAGATATGTAGATTAGTAACTGATTTAAGTTGTGTGCAGTTTGGTATATTTCTTACTAATTTTATAGGAATTAGATTCCAAGATATGTAGATAAACAGCATGGATCCTGTTGCTATCTAGAATTATATTGTGGATAAACAGTATTGATCCTATTGCTATCTAGAATTATATTGTTGTACTGGTTTTTAAGAAGCAACTCAATTCTGTGAGTATGTGGTTAATAACGAATTTAACGTTGTCAACCTGTTATTTTCTGAACAGGCGAGGGGATTGAAGAAGCATCTCAAGAGGCTCAATGCGCCCAAGCACTGGATGCTCGACAAGCTCGGCGGAGCTTTTGTGAGTTTACGTGACTTTCTGTGATGTGCTTGAAATGGCCTCTGCCATTTGCGACTATTTTCTGTTGTTCAGTAATGTAATTTGCAGAACTGCTTTGTGTGCCTTCCAGGCCCCTAAGCCATCGTCTGGACCTCACAAGTCCAGGGAGTGCCTGCCCCTGATCCTCATTGTCAGGAACAGGTTGAAGTATGCGCTGACATACCGTGAGGTTATCTCTATCCTGATGCAGCGCCATGTCTTGGTTGATGGGAAGGTCAGGACTGACAAGACCTACCCTGCTGGTTTCATGGGTATGCACGCATGTTTCTTTTCTTACCCATCGTTATCTTGTATGGTCTGGTATGCAAGTGGTTCATTTCTAGCATACCTTACATGGTAAACTATTTTGCAGATGTCATTTCCATTCCAAAGACTGGTGAGAACTACAGGCTTCTCTATGACACCAAGGGTCGCTTCCGCCTTCAGTCCGTCAAGGATGAGGATGCCAAGGTTAGAGTTGCTTCTTTTCACTCATGCACACATGAATGTGAAGTGATCTCTTTTGCAAGTAAAATTCTCTATTCTGTTCTGTAGTCTAAATGTTTGTGACCCGCTCTCTTATATGCAGTTCAAGCTTTGCAAAGTTCGGTCTGTCCAGTTTGGACAGAAGGGCATTCCCTATCTGAACACTTATGATGGACGCACCATCCGCTACCCGGACCCTTTGATTAAGGCTAACGACACAATCAAGATTGATCTTGAGACCAACAAGATTGTTGACTTCATCAAGTTTGATGTGGGCAATGTCGTTATGGTCACAGGAGGGAGGAACACTGGTCGTGTTGGTGTAATTAAGAACAGGGAGAAGCACAAGGGCAGTTTTGAGACCATCCATGTGGAGGACGCGGTGGGCCATGCCTTTGCCACCCGCCTGGGCAATGTGTTCACCATCGGCAAGGGCAACAAGCCATGGGTGTCTCTCCCTAAGGGCAAGGGTATCAAGCTCAGCATCATTGAAGAACAGAGGAAGCGAGATGCTGCTGAGTATGCTTAAATACATTTCATGTTGTTGAGTTATTCTGTACCAGAATCTCAAGCAGAGCATAGAGAACTAATGATCATTTCTATCTTCAAAATTTTTGTGTTTTGTTTTGGTTGACTGAATTTTACATCCTAGTTGAAATGTAGTTGTTTACAGTAAGACTGTTGAGTTGCAGAGATGCATCAATTTCTACACTTGTTTCATGTTATCATCAAGCCATTCTATTGTGTTGGTCTGTTGGCCTTGAAGCTACCAAAATGGCTGAGACTATTGTCATCATGCAGTCATTATAATGAACGGTAGCCATTAGCTATCATTTGCTTGGAGGGAGATTTGTTTTCAGGCTACTTCTGCTTTACTGAAGCTACATGCCAAATCTTGGTTTATTCAAACGAGACTTGACATCCTTCCATTCCTTCTTGGCATTCAAAGAGTCTTGGTTTTCAAAGACTTCCAATCCTTCCAGCTTTTGGCATCGTTGTTGCAAAGTAAAACCTTTTCCATATGCTCTTTATCATACGATTTTCATTGGATCAGCATTCCTAGAACACAATTTGATGGAAAGGTACACATACCGAACAAATGGAATTATTGATTTATTCAAAGAGACCCTTCAAATATAGGGAAAAGTGACCATTCAAATTGGCAAATACAGTACTACTGTTTTAAGCCTCTTGGTGGTAATTTTTTTCACCCAAGGCTAAACCGAACGGTTCCCGTCTAATTTTTTATTTTTTAAACCATTTTATTTTAATATTTTAAAAACAAAACATATCAAATTTTTTAATCGATGCGGTAGATGACGTTATCAATAAATATTGCCACACCATATACAGTGGCGTGACAGCATTGTCACGCTGGATAGGCATGCCACGTCGAATTGTTGCCACACCAAGGTGGTTAGCGAGGCAGCTGTAGGATGCAACGCAGCTTTGGTCGGCGTGGCACAGGCTCAGTCACACACACACGGTCTGCTGTTTGCGGCATTCCGCTAATTGCTGCTACGTGGGCTGCCACCAACAGCTAGAGCTGCCACTTCCAAGGCAGTCAATGAGCACACGTCGCCTATGTTGGCTTGCTATCCTCCATTGAAAATGGTGGTTCGTTGGCAACCTTTTCAAGTCCCGGTCATGTGCATAATTCGAGACTAAAATATATATTTTTGATGTCAACCGATCATTACTAAGATTCTATTTGATTAAAGGATTAAAAGAATTAGTCTATTTTAGTCTCTAAAATTTAAAAAAAAAGACTAAAAGAGACTAAAATACCAAAATATCATAGTCCATTAATTTCTAATGGATACCCTTCGTCTCGCTTCTCTATCCCACAGCGCCACACAGTATTCATCCTCCCAAATTGCCATCTACGCCGTCTTCACCGCCAATCCCTGCCCCGCGCCGCCGTCGATCCCGCGAACCGATATAAAAAAGTATTTTTTTTGTTTATTTTTTAGTGCTTGTTTGCTGTGTGTGTCTATATGTGTGTGTATGTTGGTATGTGTATATACACACATATGTATGTATAAAAACATACATATATGTATGTTTATATATATAAATAAATACATACACATATAATTATATATTATTTGTATAGCATCGGTATATATAATTGCTGGTATTACTTATGTATAATAGGAATTAAATATATATGTATAATCATTGTTAATTTTTAATGTTTTATCATATATTACAAATATACGAAGCTAAGAGAACCCTTCGGGTTGAGGAACATGGTGTCCATTATTGTGAAATTCTCTCGATGGATTAACAACCTCGTTCATAATAAATCCCATCCATTATTCTTGAATAGCCCTTATGTGATTCATCGGGAGGAGTTTTTGGTTCATCCATAAAATCTGTCATTTTCAAAAAATGAGATATATGAACATATTAAATAAATGAGAAGAGTGTAAATAATATATGAATGTTGTTTACGTACTTCGATATCCTTATAAGTGTTAATGTAGTGTTATGTAGTGAATAAATTCACAAATATAGTAGCCGCACAAGTTGGTCTCCTGTTCCTGTCGTAAATACTAAAGAAGAAACAAACTTATAAAATTTATCTATATAGAATAAATGAGATATATAATTTTAGACCATGTACCTACCAGAAAGTTCATCCTCACAGTCAGTTCTTAATTCTTCGCGGATGTTTATACGGAACCATGCCCACGCCTTGCAGTTGCAAACTATAATTAATGATGCTTAATGCACATTACAATAGAAGCAATCATAATAACAGTGAAATGGATGACATTATCTGTTAAATATTTTAATGATTGAGTTGAAAGTTTCTTTTGGTTTTTGCATAGAGTCCAGGACATGGATCACGCTTTAGAAATGTCTATGACAAGGAGGATCCAATAGAATCTGCAAATTGCATGAAATAATATACATATCATTGTATGAATACGAAAAAATTGGTACAAAAAGGTAAAACTCATTTTGTGTTGTAAGGCGAGAGTATGAAGGTCTTATAATGTTGCTGCACCAAGAATTTATAAATATTATCCTCTGTTTCCTCTGAAAAGTCCTATACAGTCTTCTTATTAATTATGAAGGGGTCCATGAAACCAATCCTGAAATATCCTCGCCTACGACAATTTTGAATCTCCATTCTATAGCACAAAAAATACGTGAGGTATCAGCACACGTAAATCTTTGATGTTACATATGACGAGCTAAGAAATGAAATAAAATCAACTGACAAGAGAAATGTCATGGACCTCTTGATGGTATACCTCGTAGACATCGCTGAAGTTTACCATATATCACACATCCCATGAAAAGTAATCGTCGTATTTAACCCTTGCAGCAAACGTGATCCTACCATTGGCCGATTGTTCCATGTATCATTGATGAAATCGGTACATCTGTGTGGATAGATTCTTGACCAGCTCTGGCTTCACAAGTGGTTCGCCGAGGTTAAATTTGTGATGAATATCAGCTAGTGATGCCTTCTTGATAGGAGTTGCTCTTTGGTAAGATTTGTATCTGCCATAAATTGTTGTACATTACATTCATGTTCAGATGACATCAGGTCAACCGCTTGTTTTGCTTGCATTCCGAGCTGAGGGACAACGTTTGACTTTCTTTTAGTCTTCTGATAAGACTTACGTATTGAGTGGTCGTAGTCCGATACTATGCTCTATCTCGTCGGTTCGCTCATCTTCTGAAAAAATGCCTTTGTTGTTGGGTCTATTGGAACCTTCTTCTTTGGACTTTGCTGCCTGAAGTGAGCCTTCGCCTGCCTGGACACTTCCACGTCGGTCACCTCGTTAGTCATATCATATCGTCTTTTCCTTGAAGTAGATTTCTTTGGCTCATCAAAATGTTGACTTCTGCGTTTGTGTATACTTTGATGGTGTGGGTGGAAGGTGAGCATGACCGTTTTTGACTAGGTGCAGTTGGTTGTGGCAATGGAGATGAAGGAGACGGTGCAGATGATGGAGATGAAGGAGACGGTGCAGATTAAGGTTACGTAGGAGATGGAGGAGACGGTCTAGACCGAGGTTGTGGAGGAGATGGAGAAGATGGTGGAGACTGAGGATCAAGCTGCAGCGGTGGAGATGTATGAACCGAAGCCGCTACTCGTCCGAGAAACACGATATAGCGTTTGCTCCATAATATGATACAGTGGAATGTCTTTTCTAGTTTTGTCTTCTCTTCTTCGGGGATGTCTAACTCAAGATCCTCAAAACCTTGGCAGATCTGCTCCACCTTAATTTTTGAGTTCCGAGATGGAATCGACATACAGAGGTATCTTCCACTACAACATCCCTGTCGCCTCCATAGCTCGTGGTCGTCTCTGTTCTCACCCTGTGGCATCGGTCTTCTCGGCCCTGGCGTAGCCCGTCTGTGCCGCTGGCACCGATGTGTATGTATCACTAGAGGCAGCTCCCTGTTGGCCATCCCTTGGCGGCATCGGCCGTACTGCGTGCCCCGTCTACCGCCGTCGAAAGCGACAGCACCCCGTCCGTCTGGCCTGCTGTTAGTGTTCTCCCCATTGCCGCCGGCATTCTCCCACTACCGGCGATGATTCATACATCTCCAATGGATTATGTAGTAGCTCCCCTGCTGCCTGGGCTCACCCATCACTGATGCCTCGTCCCTCGGCAGCGGCCTCTTCTGTTCTTCTGCTTGCTACCAAATCGATCCCCAATCAGCTTCAGGAACTGCTATTTCAGTGAACTGATGTAACTAAGTATATTGATTTTTCACAGCTTCAGTAAAATGATGTAAGTGAGTTTCTGTTCCAGTGTATTGATGCATTCATGTTTCATACATTGATTCAAGTTACTTTCTGTCTCAGTGAATTGATGCAAGTTAATGCTCTGTGTGGGTTCATGTGGGAGACAGAAAGAGGATCATATCACAGAGACTGGCTATCAGAGTTTCAGCTTTGCGTGAGTTGATTGCGGGAATGTACGAGTTCACATGAAGCTAATCATGTATGAATTCGTGAGGCGCGTGAATGTTTAGAACCAATTTTGGATGATGTGATCTATAGAGTTTATAAGTATCTTGTTCTGCGTTCTGTGAAATGTATGGTCTGATCTTATAGCAATGTACTTGAGATTGAGATGAATATGATACTGATCGCTGAAAAATTGTTTCCGGACGAGTTGTGACTTGTGTGCAACATCTGTATCTCTCAGGACAGGACCAAAAATCGTTTTCAATGTACAAACATGCATCTGAGAAATGAGGAGCTGCTTCCTGGTGCTATATATTTAGTGCTAGTAAACAGACAAAGTAGTGCCGGCTTGCTCTGAAAGAGCGTTGTCTTACTGCAGAAAACTTGGCTAATCGTGGCTGGCCACACGAGCCAGTTTGCCAGCTGTGCCGCCTGGAGCCTGAAAGCTGCCACCATTTGCTGGTCGAGTATTCTTTTACTGCGGAGGTGTGGCAGAGAATGCAAAGATGGATCAATGTCGAATTCCAGATCCCAATGGAGGCGAATGAGAAACTGGCTGATTGGTGGCTGTGGGTGAGAATCAATTTTCGGATTCGCTACAGAGGTGCTTCTGACTCTGTTTTCATGTTGATATGCTGGCGCATTTGGAAAGAGCGGAACGGGAGAATTTTTGAGAAAGTTGACAAAACAGCATCACGTTTGGTCGAGGACATCAAGGAAGAAGTGGCTATTTGGAGAGAGGCCAGGCTTTTCCCAGAAATTAGCGAGTAATCGGCTTGGTTGTTTTCGGAGCTCAGCCTGCTCGGTCTGAGCTCTGGTCCCTCTCCTTTCTTCTCAAGTTTTTCTTTTTTTGATTGCTTAGATTGCTCCTTGTGCATTCTAAGAGCGGCGTCCGGCGTCCTTGTTGCCGTTGTAATCAAACATTTTTTTCCCCATAAATCTTAATGAAATTGGTTGGTCACCCTTCGGCCAACCCGACAAAAAACAAAGTAGTGCCAGCTAACTGAATTACTGGCATTCTGGCAAATGATCACATGACTCGATAAAATTCATCAGAAGGCACCTTCACTCATATGCAGTTCTCCAAGCATATTGCAAGGATAGATTATATGGAAAGAGCAGAATACAAGTTCTCTGTACTGCACAAGGCTACATATATGCTAGTATATCTGTTAGTTAACCTTATAGGTCAACGAATATATTTTTAATACCATAAGAAAATCTGTTGATTAATATCAAGAAGGTGCATTTGGTGAAAAAAACCCAGCAAGATGAACATAGCCAAGCAAACACGGGCAAATCATCAGAGGCTAGGTTTAAGCATTTAAGTAAGTTGGAGTTGAAGCAGAACACTTAGTGCAGCACATATCAAGACAAATAACTTTGTTCAGTATATAACACAAGATGATTTGAACATAGACATGCACAATCATTAGCTGACTAGAGATCTCTTGGTGGCAATTTTTTTAGTGGGAGTTTTCTTGGTGGTAGGTGTTGTTGTTATTCTCTCGGTAGGACTTGTGACAGCAGATCTCTTGATGTTAGCCCTCTTAGTGGCAGGTGATGATGCAATTTCCGTCACTCAGACTTTCTTCTTTTTTCTGAAACTCAAAAATTGTCATGACATTAGTGTATTGTCTTTTGCAACTTTACAATGACAAGAAAATTTGTGTTTACTTGATGAGCTACCTAGTATGTGAGTTTGCGTAGAAGTTCTGCTTGGGCTCGGCTGCCTTTTTCTTCCTACAAGTTAACAAGTTTATATTATACATTTTCATTGCACACATAATACTAGCCTAGTAAAGAAGATCGAAGTTACTTGTTTCTTCTAGGAGGCGAGGAGCTGGCAACACATCGTCAGGTTCAGCTTGTGATAGATCCTAAGTCCTCTCAATGTGGCCAAACTGAAAGCACCATTTTGCACTGATATGGACCCCTTTTACCAGGTTATGCACTAAGACTTGATCCTTCTTTTCCTAGATCTTCCTGCGGACGTCTCTAACTTTGGAGGTCTCATATCAAACCAGGGATCAACCAAAGGCCATTGTGACTTGTAATCTAGTGGGTTCACTGCAAATTCATACATCACCTTAAACCTTTCTATAGAGTAGAAGTCATCAACAAATAACTCAACATGGCACTTCCTAATTAAGCCTATGAAGGCAATAGCATGAGTGCAAGGTTTTCCTGACACATCCCATTGTCCACATGAGCATGTCTTTGTTTCCAAGTCCACACAGAACCCCCACTGTCCTATTCTCTTACTTGGTCCTTTCACTTGAGCTTTGGTGGCAGTGCTCCTCTGTATGGTGTAATGAAGGCCTCTACTCTTCTGATGTAGCTCTTGTATGACACTAGGAAGGATTCTCCCATGCAAAATATCATCTATCACACTTCCTGTGTATATCTTCTGCACGATTTATCATTTATATTGTTCATCAAATCAACAACCAGGAGGTCCTTGATATCTTTTATCCAACTTATAAAATCAAAGTGTGTGTGATTATTATTTGTCATGAACAATTGGTATTTGAGATATTTGGTTTTGATATTTGGAGATAATTGACGAAGTGGTTTTGTAGCCGGTCAAACGGGGGGTTGTGTACCAGTTAGACTGAGGGGGTTGTGTACTGGTTAGACCGAGGTTACAATGTACAGTGTTTTTTGGATGATGAAGAGGTTTTTCGGCTGAGTGAGCCGGTCAAACCGGCGGCTACCGCGACGGAGTATAGCAAGCGGCCGGACCGGCCACCCGATGTTGTTTCTTTTTCAGGTTTCTCTTTCGGTTTCTCTTTCGGGTTGTTTCTTTGGATACTCGTGATTAACTTATGTTTATGAGTACTATGCGTATGTAATACTGTTGTGTGCTAATGTTGAGTCAAGTTGGAGAGAACTTGTGATCGATATGATTTCTTATTTGATTCATGTGTAGGTGTGTCTTGATGCCTCAGGAGAGTGTTGCCAGTGACGGATCGGGAGTCAACTTGGAAGAAAATGACGTCCGGACGATCAGGATATCATGCGGGGGTGCTTAGCCTAAAGAATAATGCATGTGATTGGTGAAGATTCCATATGGCATATGATGGAGATATCGTGCGTATAGGATACAAGTTGAATTTGGAAGGAGTCCAAATTTGGTATGATTGAAGTTTGTAAAGTTTGTGTCTTGTGCGGGAATGTTTCCTAGGAGATTTGGACTTCTTGTACAAGTTGGATCTGTGGCTTTAGGCTGTTTATCTATGGGAATAAATAGAGAGGGAGCTGGAGGCCTCTTTGTATCAATTTTGTGAGAGTTGATTTTAGATAAAAGTTAGGGTTTTGAGTTTAGTCAAGATTTCTAAGAGGAGTGTTGTTATTGCACTTTGTAGACACGAATAGAAGCAATAAAGTTCAATCTACTTTTGAGAGATCTTTGATTTATGCTTGCTCAGGCTCAGCAGTCACACCAGTGAGATATCGATGGTCAGACCAGCAACATCCGATGGTCAGACCGGTGGATCTACGGCAGTGAGATTGGAGGCAGCAGAGGCAGCGATAGGCGATAGCAGGCGGTTGGACTGGAACTACAACGCCGGTCAGACCAAAGGTCTACAGGCGGTCAGACCGATATCCATCGGCAACGAGGGTAACTTTTTATTCTGCAAAAGTTTTGGGTTTTTGGGTACTCCAACCATTCACCCTCTCCCTCTTTAGTTGGCTTAGTTCTTGCTATTCGATCCTTCACAACTATTGAAATATTTAGATATGTTGTTGTTGACATAATTAACCTTGCACCGCCTCAAAAATTCTGCCATGCTCCACAAGTGATTGTGATAAGTCTTTAAGGGATGGCTTGTGGACAAGTGGAAGTAATAGTATCAATCAATTGTTGGTGTCTTAACTCCCTGCATGCCCAAGCATACGGCCACATATACTTGAGGACATCTCTCTTGAATTTCTTTCTAAAATTACTCATGAGGTGTCTAAAACACTCTCTATGCTCTGCTGCATTTCCAAAAATAGTCGCAACAACATCCTTAAGGTCCTTGCATGCATCTGTATGGATGGTCAAACCTTGAGGAGTGCCTATTGCCCTTTTGAGTTGTGTCATGAACCACCTCCAGCTACTTGTATTCTCTATATAGAAAATTCCATAAGCCACATGGTACATCCAATTGTGGCCATCTATGGCCGTTGCTGCAACAAGTTGTCCATTGTATCGTCCAGTCAAGTGAGTGGAATCTACTCCTAGGTAAGGTCTGCGTCCAACTAAAAATCCATCCACATAAGCTCTTATAGCCACAAACATCCTTGAGAACATGATTTTTCCTCCTACCTTCTCGCAATCTATCTCCACTACACTCCCAAGACATGCTTCTTCTAGGGCCACTTTGAATCCCCATAACATCTTAAAGCAATTTGCTCCCAAGTCCCATGGAGCTCATCCTTCGCCTTCTTCATACTAGCCCATACTTTGTTATACGACAAGTCAATATTGAATTGAGTCTAAAGTGTTTCATGCAAATCCTTGGCCTTAAGTGCAGGTTTCCTTACAATCAAATCCTTTGCCCTATCATAGATCCACGTCGTAGAAGCTTCCTTGCCTTGCATTCTACTTGTGCTTGCGCATGTATGGGAAGGACCTATGTTAACAATCTGCAATGTCAATATTATAGCACATAAGAAAAAAGTTTCATTCAAATAATGAAATGCAAAATAGCATGAGATAAGAAATACCATGAACATGACATCACCGAGAATTCTTCTCGCATAGATAACCCACTTGCAATCAGGGTCTTCACACTTTGCCCTGTACCTATCTTTATTGTCATGTTTGATCTTAGTCTCAAATTCATTCTTAATGGCAGGTTGCCTAATAGTCAAAACGAATGCACTCTTGTCAGCAAATGTGCATCTTGCTTTAATATCAGGATCATCTCTATCATAAGATGTGTATGGAACAATTGTGGTGTCTAGAACTACTTCATCTCCGGGGACATTGTTAGTACCATGAGCATGATGAATTTGCTGGTTTTTACTCATTTTTTGATCTTGACAAATATGTCCATGTAATGTTTCTTCTCTTCCTCTTTTACTCTAGGTGGCCTTGCAGCGGACACTCCAAAATCTGGTTCCTTTGACAACTCATCCTCATCATTGCCATTAAAGATATCAGCAGTGCATTTTCATACTCAACCATATTGTCGCTTGCATCTACTACTTGGCTCTCATCTATTACCTGGCTCTGTTGAACAACCTATCAACTATCATGCCAAACTTCAGAATTCTTGTAGATCGTAGTAGGCTAAGCAACTCAACATTACTAGTAAGCTTTACAGTCTGCCCATTTCTATTATACCAAAAGCTAGCCCCCCATTCATAATAGGTTGACATGTCATGCTCCATCTCACCTCTCTTGTACTCCTTTCTACCATCAAGTACAGTCACATATGATGCACTTTAATCTCTATCTTATGTAAGGTGTTCTGATCCAACCTATGAATTTCAAGACATATAGTGAGCTATTGTCACCTTCTCCAACAAAATGGCAAAAGAACCAACTCTGCTTTTGCAGGCAATATTGAATAAAAAGAAAGGAAAACAATATAAGGACAAATCATACCCTATTGCAGTGTCTCCAGGGTCCATTCTTCACCTCCTAAATGCCTCCTTGATCACACGTCACTAGCCGTATTATGAGAAATTTGCTAAATATGACTCCAAACAAGTGGCTTCTCTAAAATAAGATTCCTAACGTTGGCTTCTCTAAAATAAGACTCCAAACGTTGACACTTTGGAATACATATGATTTTGATTCATTTAATCTCTTTTGTCATCTAAATACATGTATTTTTTATTGACCATACTACCCTTCTGTTAATTGTCATCTAATCTATCACCGATCCATCCAATCACCGATCCATCTGTCTCGTAAGCGTGCGTCTCATCATCTCCCGACGCCCGACGCGCCGCCCCCCGACGCCTGCCGCCCCTCCACCCCTCTCCACGGCGATGACCGAGTATGGAAGGAGGAGAGCCTCCGTTGGAAGGTCTCCACGGAGGTCCCATTGCCATGGACGCCGAGGGGAAGGAAGCTGAGGCCACGATCGGCCTAGCCCTAGCCCAAGCCGAGGCGGCAGCTGGAGGCCAGGCAAAGTCTCCTGGAGACGAGCACCGCATTGCAGCCCAGGTGGACGGCGCCACCAGGCTGGCCGGAGACGAGCAGGCCTCGGGGACCAGGCCAACAGTTTGCTCGACGGCACCAGGTGACAGCAGCAATGACATGCATGAGGTTTATTCCTGGATGTCTCTTTCATGCTACAGTCAAATAATCATTGCAAATAGTACACGCATGTTCTGAGATCAAGTGCTAGTGTGGCTGGTGGTAGTTCTTCATTAAATGAATTTCCTGTAGCTTTGATTAGCTCCTAGTTTCTGATCCTCTTTGATTATTAATCCAATGGTGTTGTTTCTTGTAGTGGCTGGCCGCGGCGCAGCCACCAGTGGAGGCCCACATCGAAGGTGTTGCCCTAGCAAGAGCTCTTCTTCCTACTGCTCCTCTTCCGACAATAGAGTACAACCTTCCTGTTCTTCAAGTAGAAAGGTACATATTTGATGCACTATGTCTCTTCTTTTTACTAGTACATTAGTAGAAAATGACAAAAGTACAACCTTCCTGCTCACTTGTATATATAGCTCACTAGAAAATGACAGTCACAATATGGGAAACATTGATTGGGCAACATTACAAATCGTAGAAACACATGATGATGAAGGTCGTATTGAAATAATGAGCGAGAGTCAGATGTGTGAGCTTTTAGGATTGACAGATGAGGGCACAACAAATATACCTCGACAATGCTTTGATCGCCGATCGGATGAACAAGAAAATGGTAATGAGCTTGGGGAAAATATTGATGGTGCTGCCATTCCTACCAACGATGCCGTACCAAGTGAGATGGTCATTACATATGATAAGAACAACCCATCAATGGAGGTAGGGACACAGTACCCAACAATGGAAGAGTTCAAGCTAGCAGTTCGGCAATTTGCCATTAAGAAGGAGTTCCATTTAGGAGTGGAGAAGTCAGGTAAGAAGATATGTAGGGCTTATTGTAAGTCCGGCGATGAATCGACGGGCCCTTGTCCTTGGAAGATAAATGCCAGGAAATTGGATGGCAGCGCAACTGCGGAGGTGACTATTTTGCAAACTAATATTTTTTTATTACTTCATTCATTCTTCTTGTTATGTAAACTAATATTATTATTTTTGTTTCACAGGTAACTGTTTTAGTTGATAAACATGAATGTGTGTCTATCCAGAGGATGCAGGTTACAACTCCAATTTGCAAGTGGGTAGCTAGCAAGGCTGTGGATATCCTTAGAGTTGAACCAAACATTGGTGCTAAGGAACTGCAAACGAGGTTGGAGAATGATCTGAATAATAAGTGTACAATTGGATATGACACTGTATAGCGGGGTAAAAAATAGCTCTTGAGCAGGTTTATGGCAAATGGTCAGAAAGTTTTGAGCTATTGTTTAGGTGGAAGGCCGAGGTGATGAAGCGGAGTCCTGGGAGTGTTGTTGAGATTGATGTTCTTGATGTGGATGGTGAAATATATTTCCACCGTTTTTTCTGTGCCCTCAAACCATGCATTGATGGTTTCTTGGAAGGTTGTAGGCCTCATTTGAACGTAGATGCTACAACACTTAATGGGAGGTGGAATGGTCACTAGGCTGCAGCTGTAGCAGTTGATGGTCATAATTGGATGTATCCAGTTGCTTATGGCTTCATCACTTCAGAAACAGGAGACAACTGGACTTGGTTCATGGAGCAATTGAAGAAAGCTATAAGTGATCCTCCACTCCTGTTTGTTCTGATGCTTGCAAGGGCTTGGAGAATGCAGTGAAGAAAGTATTTCCCAATGCGGAGCAAAGGGAATGCTTTTATCATATGGTCAGAAACTTCAAGAAGAGATTTAGAGGGTTTGGCTAGATATATCCTGCTGCAAGGGCTTACAGGGAGGATATTTTCTATGACAATATAGCAAAAATGGTGCGTGAATCAGCTGCATCAGTTCAATGGTTACATGCCAATCATAAGCTATTATGGTATAGATGTGGTTTTAATCTAGAAATTAAGTGTGACTACATAACCAGTAACATTGCTAAGTCATTTAATAATTGGATTAGAGACCATAAGGACTTACCGGTTGCTGACCTTGCTGATAAGATCAGAGAAATGATCTTGGTACTGTGGAATAATAGAAGAATTATTGCATACAGGCTACCTGAAGGCAAAATACTCCTAGCTATTATCGTTCAGCTAAGGGCAAACACTAGAGGTTTGGGACACTTGAAGATTGTACCATGTTCTAACTAGAGTGCAAAGGTGTGGGACCATAGCGGCACCGTTTCTGTGAGACATATTGTCAAGTTACACCAAAGGACATGTACTTGTCTTGAATGGCAGCACACAGGTAAGCCATGTCAACATGTATTGGCCTATGTAACCCGCCAAAGGGGAGTGGATCTAGAACAGTTCATGCATGAATACTATTCTGTGAATAGATTCATGGCTGCTTATGGTAGAGAGGTTGAGCCGATGACAGATAAAACACAATGGCCACAAGTTGACCTACCATACTTAGTTGGTGCACCTCTGGCTAAATTACTTGTTGGAAGACAAAGGAAACTAACAATTAAGGGATGGGAGGAAGGTGGACACAAGAAGAAAGGTAAATGTACCAGTGAGGGTGAAGGTGAGAAGGGATGTGACAATGATACTGCTCCAACAAATGCAAAGGAAAAGAAGATGATCACAGGACATATGACCTGCAAATGATGTGGAGAAAAAGGTCACAGGCAAGCCAGTGCCAAGTGCCCACTCAATGGAACCGCAAAAAAAGGTAATTGTTGATTTTCTTTATCAAGGAATTGAATGAAAATGTCAATACTCATTTATTTCATCACTTGTAGAAAGCGTAGACAAAAAAATTGTCACAAAAGAAAGACCGGCAGAACCTAGCACCCCACGGAGGCCGACTAGGGAAGAAATCCTACGGGATAGTCCAGGAAGGGTCACTAGAAGGTAAGGAATATGAACACATTTACTGTACATTAATTCTATACACATATCTAATAATTATCGTATCGTATTTATGTGCAGTAAGCTTGCGATGTTATTAGGAGAGGGCACATGTTCACAAACCAACACCACTAGTCCCATGAGGATGCCTATCGCGGCAGCACCAAAAAAGTTGACTCCAAAGAGAAAGCTACATATTGGATGAATAATTTTATTTGTGTGTGATGAGATGTAAACCTATGATTTACTCCTATTTCATAAGACTTGGATCTCGTTTGGAACTAAATTATGGTCTTCTTAGATGAACTTGTTTATGCTACATACATGATTTTATCTATTACTCATTCATGATTTTCTAAGTGTGTGAGCAACATACATGCACATGCATGCATGTACGCGCTTGCATCCCTGTGATTTACTGAATTTTGTGTGTGAGCAACATCCATGCACATGCATGCATGCACGAGCTTGCAGCCATGGCGAGCGGCCGCACTAGCCCAGGCGGCCGGCCAAAGGCCAGGGGTCAGGTGAGCGCACGAGCGGCAGCGAACCAGCCAGACGAGCTGCTGAACGGACAGAAGGGTAAAAGGGTAACTTCAGATAGGAAATATAAGTATTTGGATTGAGAAATGAATGAAATACACCAAAAATCCTATAAAAACAAAAGTCCAACGTTTGGAGTCATATTTTAGAAGCCAACGTTAGGAATTCTATTTTAGAGAAGCCACTTGTTTGGAGTCATATAATAACAAATTTCTCATTATGCATATTAAAATAAAGATAAGGCAAGTGACTTGATTAAAAAGTTTCAAAAATGAGACATGCATATGAACTTACTAGGTCAGGGGCAGATAGAACAAGGCAAGCAGCACCGGCACCTCGATCTCCAACGCACGATTGGCAGCATGATAGGCGACAAGGCAAACACTTGTCGGTTGGACAGAGACGACCGCCAGCGATGGTGGCGATGGGGACGACCAGGGAAGGAGGAGGGCAAGGAGATGGGCACGGCAAGGCTAGCCGCCGCCGCCGCCGTGTGCGATAGGGATGGCGAGAACTGCCGAGGCGAGGGACGTCATCGCCACCGAGGACGGACAACAGGACGAGTATGTACGATCATTTCATCAGGAGATCAAAACTAATCTGTAATTAAAGAAGGGGCAAGATGATCCATTCTCTCAGCCATAGCTCTCCAACACCGTCAAAGAAAAAGAAAACGGGAGAGAGCGACGGAAACGAAAGCCTATAAACAGGAACAGAGGCATGATTTTGGTGCTATTATAGTAAACGGTGAATTTCGGTGTCACAAAACCAAAAACAAAAACTTTGCATGCTATAGAATTAATTTTGTCTAATATACAAATGTTATAAGCCATATAAAAGTCCAACAAAAATTACATGGCTATGGCTAATTCTCGTTGATTAATATCTTCTACTAATGAGGGAAGCCACTTGCCCTTCATCTTGATGATTGTCCTCAAAGATTCTCCTATTTCTCTCTATAGCCAAATGTGCCATCATGTAGTTGCTACAGGGTTTATCTTTTCGTGCGCGTGTGCCATGCCGCCCCTCCGCAAAGCGCGGTTTTCGGCGAAAACCATGAAAACCGGCCGGCGATGAACAAGTAACACATTTGAATTTGGATAATTTCGTGTGCACCGCGAAAACCACGCAAAAACCGCGAAAACGAGAAAACCGTAATTTAAATTTGAACCAAATCCAAATCCGTGTCGTGCCACGGTTTTCGTTCAAACCGCGCGAAAACCGTGCCACATGCTGCGGTTTTCGCGGCAAACCGCACAAAATTTATTTTTCATGATAAAAATATATATTTTTGTGATAAAATGAATTTTTTTAAATTTTTGAATTTACGCGAAATTGTTGAAACAAAACCATGGGGATGCCATACCGCACCCTCGCGGGCCGCGTGAAAACTACGAAAACCGTGGCGGTTTTCACGGAATCGTGAACCTGGTCGCTAGTGCTCACGTTATCTTCTTTCTTTCCTTGGGGGTTATGCTTCGAAAGCATGCCACCATTCCGATAAAGTCCGGAAGTCTGAAGATTTTGGTGGTGTACCTAGGCCCTTCCAATTGCAGACCGTTTCCCACACTTTGCATGTGAAAACACATTCCTTTGCCAGGTGACATGATATATGTTTCAAAGGCTTCGTAGCATAGTCCACATATCCAATCGCAAGGCAAATATCTTACTAGCAGGTCTTTTACAGTGAGAGCTCTTTGATGCAACAACAGCCAACCGAAGAATCTATGTTTGAGTTAGGCCTTTACCTCCCACAGGGCACTTAAATTGGAGTGTGTTATGACCTCATTGAACTGGCCTTTGTATGCACTTGCTGATGTGTACTGATCGTGTGCCGTCCAATTCCATAAGATTCCGTCTGCCACTTCGGTTTGTAGCCTTATTCCTTGCAGGAGGCTAACCAGCTCATTTAGGGCTTCTATACTTATAATCGGCCTCGGCATAGATAGCCATCTGTCATTTAGTAGAGCCCTTTTTCCAACCTCTCCTGATTAAGTTGTCTTTTGTCAGGATTCTCTTTCTCAACAAGAGCCAGGTGAGAACTTTCAGTTTTAGAGGAATTTTGTATTTGCATAATTTCCAATAAAGATATGCAACAATTCTCATTTTCATTGCCTTGTGGGAGTTTTTTCTGAACACGCAGGAAATATGCATATCATTTCATTAAGGGAGAAAAAAATGGTTGGTGGAACCCACCACACCAAGGTCTTACAATAGACAACATTAAAACTAAAAAAACACAAACGCATGGCCACACCGACCTTCCTACGGAACTGCACTATTGCTATAGCGAAAAGCTTACGTAGCCTCGATGCCCCTACTGAACACCAAAGGATGCCCTCGCTAGCCATAGCTTAGAGGACAACTCCACATTAGGGCAGCTCCATTGAAAACATAATCATTTCTATGTTTCCAAATCTCCCAAAAGACCAAAATAATCATCGAGTTGAGTCCCTTTTTCTCATTTTTTTTCTCAACCGTTTCACTACTCTTGACCACCGGCTGAAGAAAACTCTAGAGTTATGATGGAAGCGTGGAATAAAAACCAAGCCTTTGTAAGATCGAAGTCCAAACATGCCTATTGAATACACAATTGACCAAAAATATGTTGTATGGATTCATCCGCTTGGTCACAAAGGGGGCAAGCTGCCGGATGAGGTAAGCCTCGTTTGGCAAGGTGGTCGGCTATCCAACATCTATTGTAAACCGCCAAGCCACATAAAAACTTGCATTTTAGAGGAGCCCAACTATTCTATATCCTTCTCCATGGGACAAACTGGATGGTCCCAACAAAGAGAGCCTCATAAGCAAATTTAGAAGTGTAAACTCCCGAACCAGTAAGCTTCCATCGGTGGTGATCTGGCTCCCCATACAGGATTACTCCCTGCAATGCTTCCCAGACATGAAGGTATTTTGTAATAACCACAACTGTCAAAGGCGCTTTGATGTCCGAGACTCATTTTTGGTTGGCCAAGGCTTGCACCACCATACACTTCTTTACCACCTTTTTAGCAATCAATTGAAGAAGGTTGGGGGCTATTTCCATGATAGCCCTTTTTTTCAAGCCATCTGTCTGTCCAAAAGAGAGTGAAAAGCCCATTGCCCATATGGGAAACCATCGTCAATTTTAAAAAGATCATATGCCATGCGAGGAACCTACACAGGCAGCCCTTATCAAGCACGAGTGCTATCTGTCTTTTGGAGCCAAAGACATCTGATTTGAAGTGCCCAATTCATATACTCCAAATTCAAGATTTCACAATAAGTTTGTCATCCTTAGATAGTTTCCAGATAAGCTGGTTGTTTTGTTCTGTCAACAACTCAACATTATCCCTTCACATTCTTTTGTAATCTTATTCCATTGCATTATTTTCTCCCCACTAGAGTTCTCCTGAATTTCAGCTTCTCCATGTCATTTTCCAAGGCTTTAGGTACTGTTATATTCTTTGTAAAGAAAATATTATACAAATAGGATATATGCAGCTAGATTCATAAAGATCAATACACAATAAAATACCTTTTTTCTACTGTACATCTCTCAAGGGTTCCTCTTTTTCCCTGTTGGCATTGCTTAGTGGCCTTTCTCGTGTAATTGTGCTCACACGCACATGCACGAATAATCGATGAGAATAAATATCGTTGCTAATTCTGCAACAATATGCATGGGACAAAAACCTATTTCACCGAAATGAGAATTTCTAGTTGCTTCAGCCATAGACTTGTCCATACAAAAATATACAAGGCTACAAGGCTACATAGGAAGAAATCAACTTGTTATTTCTGCTTGGGAGTAATCCTGCAATGAAGTGTCAGGAGCTTGACTTGTCAGAATATCGGCCGGTTCAGCCATTTTCCAAGCCCAGCCCATACAAGCCCAAGGTTCATCAATACATCAGCAGAAACAACTAGTCGAGGAAGCTATCGAACAGATTGATTGAACCGGCGACGGCGGCAGCGGGCGGTGGTACGCAGGGTATGCCAAACCATTTTTGGTTACAGCTTTTCGCGATAAAACAGTTATCATGATAACTACATGGTTATCAAAAAAATTATATGATTATCACGGTATATATCATAGTTTTAAATTTTAAAACCATAATTGTGTGTGATAACCGTGATAACCACGTGGTTTGGCAAACCCTGATGACATCTCCCTTCTTCCTACCATGTTAAGTACACTTAGAGCTACTCTTTCCTTTTCTCGGTACCAAACTGAAGTTTGTATCTCTTGCTGCTACTTATTGAGTGAAGAAGGTTTGTATGAACAGAAGCTTGCATCTCTTGCTACTTCTTGTTTTAAGTGAAGAAGGTTGCTAACAATATTGGTATGAGAGCCACCAATTCCCTCCACCAAATTCCACCATGAGTGACCCAGAGTACATGAAGGCTAATCGTAGGCGAGAGGTGAAGATTAATCAAGTTCTAGAGAAGTTGAATGAGACAGAAGGTAGGAGCAAGCTTTTCGAGGAGATGAGCGCCTCCATCAAGGCGACCACTGCTGTCCTCAAGGCTGCATCATATCCTCCACCCCAGGCGCTACCTTCTCCGACGCCCACTACCTGTTCGACGAGGTGCTCCAACAACGACCACCCACGGGCGACGTCAAGCTCAAGCCACATCGACAAGGAGACTGCTCCTACGGTCTTGGGGATGGCGAGGACAAGGATCACGACCCCTACATCGTCACCAAGAACCCTCCCAAGGTCACGCCCACCATGTGTTCGATGAAATGCTCCAGCCCTGCCGTCGAGCCCAATCTCACAGTGGATGCGGTGGTTACGTTTGCCACCACTGTCACGGCCTCTATGGAGTTGGTAGCTTCTGAGAACGCAATTGGTGCGACCTACATCAACAATCTTGACCACCCCAAGGTGGCGCACGCCAAGTGTTTGATGTCTGGCTTCGGCGTCAAGCGGGGCACCGACCAAGCCACGCTTGTGTTCCTGACGATAAAAGTTGCATCCATGGATATTCCAACGTCCACTGAGTCCAGGAACAGCTTATTCTCAGGAACGACCATTGACATCAGTGAAGAACAGGATGGGTTGGTTGTTCCAACAGATAATGGACACACTCATATAGGCAGAAGCGATGGCTGTGGTAAATGTGCTGAAGAGTTTGGTATTCATGATGATGAGCAAGGCAATGGGAAAAAGGTTCATGCCGATTCTGTGAAATGGGTGGAGCAGGGGGTCATTGGGATAACTCATAATGGTTTAAAGGGCTCTGTGACCGAGGGGCATGTCTATGTGGATACAAGAGCTGATGATTGGATGGCTGCTGTTGTTCTTGAAGTTCAGGGCGGTAAGAGCAAGAAAAATATAGTACCACTTTTGAAAAGCTAGTCACAATTACTATAGATCATGATCAGGCAGTTATTTCTACGATTAATGGACATGATCAGGAGGAGAGGAGTTCTGATTCTGTCAAGGCTGAGAGACCAATACTGATGTATGTGCTAACCAAAAAAAAACAGGAAAATGGCTGATACCACCATGGCCATCGCTGATTCTGATTCAAGATAGATGCTCTACAAGTGTAATTCCTGTTATTGGAGTGTTACACCTGGGAATGGTAATTCCAAATGATTATTGGGCTAAATTAAAGCCGTGGCCTCCACCAAATCAATCAAACTTCAGAGATACTTTGGGTCAGATTAGGGCCTGTTTGATACGGTTCCGGATTCTCGAAGAAACAGGAGAAACGGCTGAAACGTTTCTAGTGATTCACAGGTGATTCTCGGAGAGACATTTCTTCCAGAAACTGGTGAAACTACCTAAAGGGGGTTTCTCATTTCTAGTTCAAAAACGAGAAACGTTTCTGCTGATTCTTCAAGAAACGTTTCTCGTTTTTAACTGTTTGGTACATATTCTCGAAGAAACAGGAGAAACGGAACCGATTCTCGCAGCCAAACGGGCCCTTAAGCTAAGTGCTATGTGTTATGAGAATAGAAGAGAAAACTATACTCTACACCTGATCATCTCCTACATAATAGTACCTCTGAAGGAGAACAATGAAACACACTTGCTGCATTTACCATATGCTTATATTGATCACTGGCCCATGATGGAACTGCCTAAACGGATAAGACATAGATACAATTCACACTTGGTGCTAACAGTGACAAGTGACAACTCCGGGCAATGGAGTCCATACGGGGGTGATCCATATCTTGATATTCTATTCTTTTTGGGTGGATATTCGGAAGGCTGCCCAACATGTGAATTTAACTAGATGGGATATTCATTGGGATGTTCCTGGATTATATTCTTGGAGGCACATGATGTCAGTACAGCTAGAGCATTCAAGCCAGAGCACAGCTTCACAGGTTAGGAATGGTCATCGAATCTCCTTTGCAAAATGGTAGCTACACGTGTTCTTATGATCCAGCTAATAGAAGCTACCAAGCTGTCCTTTTGTGCATCAATTTCTTGTTGGTGGCCTGAACATGTTGGCAATGCAGCTGAATTTTTTCGGGACAGCTTGAACACACTCGAAAATCTTATACTGCAGGACAACTCTGCACAACCATTACAGAAAAATATTACCATGTGCAGTTGATACATAGCTCTCGCAAGGACATCATCAAATTACTTATTGCAGGTGCCATGGGATCCAGGCGGCTATCCATCGGTGTAGAGGTGACGAAGAGCAGTCATATATTTCATTTGTCTTGGAAGTCGATCAAGGCATTCACAGCCAGAAAGGTGCAACATCTGCAGGTTATATAGAATGGTTATGTCCTCCGGAAGTGATTTGATAGACTCCTCGAGAGAGAGGTACCTCAGGTGATGCAACTGCTTTGGTCTCAGTGGGAATGTGCATGAAAGAGACAGTGCTAATACTTTCAAAGAACTATATTTTGATGAATGCAGAAGAGAACCATACATCTCATCGTGACATGCTAGTGTTTGGATAGCTGCAGATCCTTTCTTCAGAGAATCATTCAAGAAAGTAACTGGTTCATAACATGATAAAAGTAGATGTCGAGCAGTAGATGGAAATAACTCCCAGTGGAGTCTGCAGTAATAGTAACATATTCCTTTCCCATAATAGATAGGGCAATATCATGCATAAGATCATGGATCTTACATATAGTTCTCGCACAGTGCCGATAAATGCTTTCATATCTGTTATGTGGGACTTGCTTCACGTCCTGAAAGAATGACCTGGATGCTAGCTCATTGAAAATCCAGTTGCCAGTTGTTTCAAGGTGAACACTTTTATCTTCAGGTATTATATCATTTGCCATCCATAGTTGGATCAGCTCGTCCTTATCAATCTCAGTCTTTGGGAAACACAGCACAGAAAGCAAAGCATTGTGATGGCAAGTCGTTGTAGCTTAGCTTAAGTATTGGCAAAATACCGGACTCCTCACTGCAATTGCTTCTACTTAAAACAGCCTTCCATTCTTCCAGACTGGTTTTGGTACTCCATACAGAGCCAAGTGCTGTTGCAGCTAAAGGAGAGCCAGCACATTTCTTGACAACCTCACCAACCATCTTTACTAGCTCAGGGTCAGGGAGCTCACTTTTTGGTGAACTGAATGCTCTTATCTTGATAATTTCTTCTATGAAGCTATCATTCAATTTTTTTAGCTCATAAGCTTCAGCTGTACTCATGATTTCAGATATTCCTTTCTCACGAGTTGTTGTCAATACAACACTACCAGAGCTCCCATGTTGAAGGCTGGACTTAAACTTCTCCCACCTATCAGCCTCTCGGTTCCAAACATCATCCAATACATCTCTACATGTTTCTTCATCACCATCCTTCCTCTTGGTAGTTTCTTCAACTATACTTCTAGCTAAGGAATAACTGAATATCATAACGAACACTGTGTTGATTGGATTTACTAAAAATAATACAAGTTTAATTTATTACATCCTGAAGTTCCTTCTGAACATATGGCAGCTATAATCATAAAATGTATATATGCAAACTAAAAATAAAATAATACAAGTAGGATACCAGCAGCAGTGGTGCTGTGCAGTCGTGCGTAATACGCGTAATCGGTGAGATCAACATATACATATGCTAATTAAGTCTGCAACAACATGTATGGTTCAGGAAATAATTTCACCCAAATGATGTTTTCTAGTTGCTTCAGCCATACCCTTTAAAAAATACCTTGCAATCTACAAGGTGGATTGCCCATATATTCATTACAAAGTCACCATCCCGTTATTTCTGTTTGGGAGCAATCCTGCAACCAAGACATGCACAGAACGAAACAATTAGAAATTAAAATGAATCCGGTAGCATACGAACAATGTATGCATGTCTTGTTGCGCACTAATAAATCTTGCATACCTCTATAAAAAGGCCTCTTCGTGACCTCACCGGTGTTGCCTCATCAATCTAGCAGTTTATCAATTAAGGCCCTAACAAAAATTAAAGCAAATGTCATTACGTGCTGTTTATCGGTCGGAACCCCATAAATTTGTTAGTTTCGGAAATATAAGCATTTGGATGAGTAAACTCTCGAAAAGGATGGCTGATGGCCTGATGCTAGACAAATCTTAGGTGGACTGATTATGCAGTCAGCACAGGACCGGACATCTAAGATGTATACAACAGTTATGTCTTCCGTTAGAACACTGAATTTCATATGAGTTTTGCAGATTTTTCACAGAATCATTCTAGGCAACATGCAATGGCACTTAGTAGAAAGGGGACTGCTCGACCAGCCCAAACGCTTGTAGTTCAAAAAGAATAATAGTGTTTCAATTTAAATACGGTACTGTCATCTTATTCACTGTCAAACACTGTATAGCAAAGTCTTCAGAAAGTGGCAGAAGAAAGAAAGCTTAACAGCACAACCAAACGTTTGTTTTGTGCAAACGTTGCAAGACAAAATCTGAATTTCTTTTTCACAGAAATAAAATCTGAATTAGTGATCTTTGAAATCAGTGTACAGGCTCATGAGTAGATCATTGACAGGGCCGATCCTGATAATTTGGAGGCATAGGGCAAGATAAAAATGAAGGTCCTTAATTTTGAGATTTTTTATTTAGACCATATGCAATATTTAACTGTACTCCCTTCATTTTAAATTAATTTCATTTTAAATTAATTATCATTTTAGGTTTGTCACAAGTCAAACATATCTTTAACCATTAATTTTTAGAAATATATGTACTTTAACACCATATGAATTATATATTATAAAAATATTTCTCGTGATGAATCTAAAAATTTTGAATCTTATAATGATAAAATTATATGGGTTTATAGAAATTAATGATGAAAGATTAAAATATTTTACTTATAACAAATCTAAAATGTTAAATTAATTTGAAATGAAGGGAGCATATAGTTTAGAAATATTAGCTAGATTTTTTACAATTAGTCACACTAATTAATTATTTTTTAAAGTACTATCGTATAATTATTTTTAAAGCATTGTTATAAAAAACAAAGATATACTTTTGATAATCCAATCGACTCAACTTGATATTACCATTCTTACTAGCTCCCTAGCAATCCTACTACTGCTACCGTAAATTTTTAAGCGAAGTCTATGATTTTAAGTAACTGATACCAATTGAGTTGCTATGTTAAGCTAAACATTCTTACTCATATATCTTTACTAAGTTAGTGATGAAAACAATATTATATATATAGTTGGGCTACTGTGTGACGCCGTAACGCGCCGCACGTCCCATCCGTGTGGCACGGCCGAATCTCTAATTTGAAAACTTAAATTAAAAATCCGAACCGTTGAAATTGTTCTACATATTAATATCGCCTTGTAGACCAAATTTTATATTTTTTAAATTTTTTTTACTATTTTATCGGATAGGTCAAAGATGCAATAAAATAGATACTTCAGAAATCGTTATATATATAACTATCTATAAAGCAGGTAGTGTTTCTATCCAAATTTTGTTTTGCCTGACTATTTTGCAAAAAACCCCTTAAGTGTTTATAAAATTACAAACATTAAGAATTACATGGCCCAGGAATTACATACAGAGTCCAAAGATACAAATTACATGACCGAGTAGGATACAAACATCTTCTGAACCTATATAAAAAACTGAAAGCACAAACAAAACTCATATATGCATCCAAAATTCTTGGATACTGAGCAATCTCACGCTCGACGCAACTCATATATGCACCCAGATTTTTTTTTGAAACTGAACAATTTCCTGTTCGATGTGATACTTAATTTGTGTTTATGATGAAGGAAGGTAATTCTTTAGCCCTTAATGATATATACACATTAACAATTGCATCTCTTCTTTTTTTGGCATAACTTTAGGAGCAATGAAATCAGGATATGCAATACCTTCTCCTTTGCATAAACTCTGTCATGTTAAATGCACCAATTGCAAGAACATATCTCAGTTGATTATTTAAAACCAAGTTGATTTGTTAAATAAACTACTGCTCCACTATATGCAATGCAAACATATATATACTATAGAAATAGAGACAAACAGTGACATGCAAACTACTCATACATATGCGTCATGCATCCAGATCAAGTTGTGCTGAGATTACAACCATGAATGCGTGGTGGCACTCAAAATCACAGCTGAGTTCAGTTCAGAGCATGTAAGAAGAACATATGGGAAGAGAGAACAACAGAATGAACATTATATATTTTCAGGACTTGATATCGGAGTAGATCACTATGAAATCAGCCTCCTGCAGCTCATTTAAACGAACAAAATCACATGAAAAAACATAAGACATCAATCAGCAATATACTTGAGAGCCACAAATTAAGTATGGCAGTTACTGGCTTGTGACTGCAAATTTGAATGATTCATTTTTTTTCTTCTCACCGTTGTTTTCGAGAAGATACATCTTGATTTTGTTGTTAGGCCAAAACTTGTGTTCATGTAATTCAAGACAAATTAATGTCAATTAATCAAAATCTGAGCTATCATATATTCAGATAGTCTATGCATATATTAGTAATCTCATAGTCCTCTAGGTCATGAGTTGGGTCTTTAATATGCGATAACAAGTCATATCAGAGCACGTGTGTGTGTATATATAATAACTATCTACAAAGCAAGTAGTGTTTTCATCCAAATTTTGTTTTGTCTGGCTATTTTATAGAAAATCCCTTGAGTTTTTTTGAAATTAACCCGTAGTCCCCACTGCGCCACGTCGTGTGTGTGTGTGTGTGTGTATATATATATATATATATATATATATATATATATATAAACTCGGTTAGCACTTAAGGTTAGTCGTCCGGTCCCTCCTGGACGGAAACATGTCCATGTCTAGCTTACATCGACGTCTCTATTGTGTTGCAGGTGCTTAATTAATCAAGCTCTGTAACGAAAACCGGCGAGCTTCTCCTCCGCCACTGCCGGCGGCCTCTGCATCGACGGCAACAAGTCGATGAGAGGTAGCGTCTCTCTTAAAAAAGCTAAAAAATACTATATATTTTAGACAGCGGGAACATGTGGACCCCCGTTTTTGGAACGGAAATCTTTCGTGTTCATAGTACCATTTCTCTGGATCGAGTAGTTTGGTACCCACGAAATACAGTACTGGATAATCAGGTGCAAATGCACGAATAGTCTTACATTGAAATTATTACAATAATAGGCCCAAAGGCAATATCCAACATATAAGACCTCATGGTCCAGATACAACCAAAAGTAGAAATTAGGTAAGGCAGCGGAATGAAGGCAGCGGCCTGTCGATTGCCACAGGCAACGACTGGGGACTAAGATCTAGCAGGCACCATCGTCTTCTCCGCCCTCCTGGTAGTAGGCATACGGATCCTCCAAGTCTTCATTTCCACCATCTGAAGGTTTGTGCGTATAGCAAGGGTGAGTACCAACCGTACTCAGCAATCCAACACGGAAAGGTGCACATGATAGAGGATTCTCAAGGAGATGTCGTGGTTTATTTGCACAAAGCCAATTTTATAAATCTTTTCACAAACCTAGCATCTAGCCAAGTCAAGTTTTAGTTCCATAGTTCATTAAGTCGGCGACGGTTCTGTCTACCATCCATCGTGATTCCAAAGATGGCTTCCCGCCTCTGATTCGTCATGGTTTTCTGGGGAGTCCACCCCTTCTCGCCTTTCGAGAAGTTGATCCACCAGTGAATAAAAATCATCATGCAAACCCATCCCATCATTTTAAAATTTAGAGTCTAGCCAAGCGAAAGTCTTGTCACGATGCTCTATATCCACGAGCACAACTATTCGAATAGATTGATTCATTCACACTGCAATGGATGTACACTTTACCCGTACTCTGCGACTGCCCAACAAATGAGCCTGCGTCCCAACACAAGAGACGGTCACGGCAAAACCTTTCGATAACCTCACTTTGGCAGTACCCGCTCCATGAACTTAAGCCCTCATGCACTAGCTGTCATTTTCTAGCAGTGAGAGGAGTTCTGGTGCTCCCGGGGTAAGGGAAGACTTCATTCATCAAGTTATAATAAGTTTCGATTTTCAATCATCCATTTCCAATCTCATCTCGTACATAGGAACCACTATGCAGAGGTACCGCCTCCGCTCGGCTATCTACTCCGCTAGGTCTATACCCATTTGAGAAGTACGGTTGTACTGGCTCGTTTTCCGGCTATCTCATGGCTCGGTCCTTAATTGACCGGGGTCGGCACTTGCCTTTTCCAGAATCCACCCAAATATCCAGCCGCCCCAGTCTAAAACATTTGTTTGGTATTTTCAGTTTTCATCAAAACTCATTTTGTCATTCTCATGGCAATGTGGCGCTCATGTCTCCACATGCCGTATCTCAACTACTTTTCCCAAAGGTAGTTGCCCAAGCATATAGCTATTCGCAAAAGCATGAGTATGCATGAATCTAATAATAGCATGGCTAAGCATTTTACTGAAGTCATTCTCCAGTGGTATATATCACATCGAGGGTTACAAAGAAAAATTAAAGGTAATCAATAACAAGGCATGGCATAACAAGTATAGGTAATTCTTTGTGTATAGCATGCATGTTTAAAGTTTAAAACAACATCATTTCGTAATTGGGATCAATATGTTCAAAGAGTGTGATGATTTGCCTTGCTCGCACGCTTGTTGAACGGGGTCTTCAATGGAGTCGGTGCCCGCTTCTTCGGGTGCTAATCGTACGTGCGAAAAGAAAGATTGAACTCGTTCAGAATCCAATAAGAACGGATAAAAGATCAAGAAAACCATAAAAGAACTCTAAAAATATCTACCCCGCGAGTTTATTCGAGTTAGGGAAGAAATTCGAATGAAATCCGATCGAAAAGTGAGTTAGGGTTGTTTTTAGGGTTTTCGCCAAAATACCGATTAAAGATAAGGCGATAAGCCAATAAATGTTGTTTGAAAAGATGTTTCCATTTAGATGTGGTGAGTTAAAAGGCCAATCATATTTTAAAAAGGTAAGAAATAATAAATAAATCCTCAAAAAAATTTACGCGAAAAGCGAAGTACCGTAAATCTTATTTCGGAATCTGAATTTTTCTCGAGGAAAACATATGAGAAAACCATATATTTTTGCACAAATATTTCCCAATTTTTCTAGAATTTTTCCCCATTTTTTTCTAATTTTTTCTCTCCTTTTTTCTTTTCTTTTCTTCTTTCTTTTTTTTTTTCTCTTTTTTCTATCGCCCTGTTCCTTTCTCTCTCCTCTACCCCCTTCGTCTACCCCCCTGCCGCCCGCTCGGCCGAACCGGCGACGATGGCGCAGCGGTAGCAGACGGCGACGACGGCGAGGGCGCGGGCCGAGGCGGAAAATGGGACGGCGAAGGGCTCACCTAGCGACGGCGGACGGTGGCGAGCAACGGCGGACGGCGGGTGGCGGTGAACGGCAGAGCACACGGCGGCGATGGCTCGGCAACACAAAGAATGGCGAGAGAGGAAAGAGGGAGCAAGGGCGACGGCGAAGTTTGGAGGGAAATAGGGGCTTTGCCCTTATTTATAGGCGCACACGGGAGAGAAATCGAGAGAGGAAGAGCGGGGTCCGGCGGGCGACGGCTGCGTGCGCCACGCGGCGCCGGCCTCGGCGGGGTCCGGCGCGTGTGGGGAACACGGCGATGTGGCGCGGGCTTCGGCACGGCGTGCGCGTGGGCGAAGGGCGGCTGCGGCGTCGGCGTGTCGCGCGGGCGACGAGCGCGCGCGCGCGGCGGCGCGGAGGCGGGACGCGGTGAAGGGCGGCTGCGGCTTCGGCGTGTCGCACGGGCGACGAGCGGCGCGAGCGTGGGCGGCTGCGGGCGGCGGGCGCGGGCACGCGAGTGCGGGGCCGAGGCGGCGTGGGTACATGCGGGCGACACGCGCGCGCGGGAGCGGGCGGCGCGGCGCGGTTATGCGCGGGCAACACGCGGCGCGCGGAGTGGGGCCGGGCGCGGCGCGGTGCAGGGCCACGGGACTCGGTCGAACACCTGCTGACTAATGAACAGTGCAATTTTCATTTTTCCCGAATTAAATTCCTAATTTCCCATTTCTATTTTCTTTCACCCTAAAAATTCAAAATAAATTCTAATATTCCCAAATAAATTTTGAAATTATATTTTCAAACTTTTTCCCCCACTTTTTATTATTCAAAATAAATTTTTCATATCTATTCCATTTCTTCCTTTAAATTCAATAAATTAAGGTCTTTGATTAAAATAAGCTTTTAAATTCATATTTCCTTTTCAAAAAAATATTTTTATCCTCCAAATCCAAATATTTATTATTTTTCCTCCACTAATTAGGGTTTAAACCAAAATATATTCTTTTCAAAGAAGCCTTTATAAATCCCTAAAATTATATATTTATCCTCTTCTAAAAATATATTTTGAAATATTTCTCCTAGCTGGGATTTCAAAGCTTAGAGTTTTTACCCAACTTCACATCAAAGTAATTCCGAAGAAACTCTTATGCAACTGAACTGGCAAATAAGATCGAAAAACACGATAAGAAGCAATGACTCCAAAAGGTTTTTTGTAAGTTCCGATTTTTAATTTTTGATTTTAATTTCTTCGACTTTCAGGGTGTTACATAACAACAACGAACTATCTCCACGAACTATCTCTGGCAAAAATAAAAGAAGAGGCTAGGTTTTGAACTTTTGCGGGTGTGCGAACTTTTACCACACCCTGTATAGACTTAGAGCTTACTTTTGGTCTTTTTCCTTTTGCCCTAGAGCTATATTTTATCATGTTTTATTCAATGAAAAGATACTATCGTACTATTTTTCTGTTTAAAAAATAGCGGGTATAGTAGTTTTAGGCTCGTAAATATACGCCTCAAAATCTATAAAAATTTTGGTTTCTCATACCCCGGTGGATAGATTTGAGACCGACTTCACCTCACAAGAGAAGGAATTAATCAACTAGACAGGAATTAATTATTAAACATAGAGTTGTTTAATTAGCAACTCCGTGACTACTACATGTACAATTCAATTATGTACTAATCAATAAAATGTGTGCAGTCCGCCTGACTATTTTGTACAAAACCCATTGAGTGTTTATAAAATTAACCCGTAGTCCTGTCTAGCTATTTTGCGAAAAACCCCTTGAGTGTTTATAAAATTAACCCATAGTCCTAATGTTGAAATAGGTCTCCGGTGAAGACATAAAGAAACAAATATAAATTGGAATTACATGAGACTTCAATTTTAGAATAATTATAATAAAATAAAATAATGTCCGTTACAACACACGGGCATATTTACTAGTGTGTGTATATATATATATGTACATATATATATGCATATATATATGCATATATATATATATATATATATATATATATATATATATATATATATATATATATATATATATAGATGGGCTACTTGTGTGGCGCGCCGCACGCCCCATCCCGTGTGGCGTGGCCGAATCTCTAATTTGAAAACTCAAATTGAAAATCCGAACCGTTCAAATTGTTCTACATATTAATATCGTCTTGTATACCAAATTTTACATTTTTTTGAATTTTTTTACTATTTTATCAGATAAGTCAAAGATGTAATAATCCAACGATTTCTGGAGTATCTATTTTATTGTATTTTTGACCTATCTGATAAAATAGTAAAAAATTAAAAAAAATGTAAAATTTGGTATATAAGATACAAGACAGGCAGAGAAAGAAATCAAACAAGCATGAATTAAACTGAATCCAGTAGCATATCGAAACTGTATATAGGTCTTGTTGAGTAATAATAATTAATCTTGCAAACCTCTATAGAAAAGCCTCCTCATGGCCTCATCAGTGGTGTTGGCTCACTAACATCTGTTCCGACAGATGACATATTTCCAAGATTTCGGTTCTAGCAAGTTAGCACCTAAAATATAGCAAATACCATTATTATTTGTCTGTTCAAACCCCATAAAATTATTAATTCTGGAAATGATTGAATTCGGGATATAAGCATATGAATGAGTAAACTCTCGAAAATGATCAAATTTATTTATCTAGACTAAGGCTTCCATTATAACACCGGAATTTTATAAAATAAGTTTTATAGAATTTTCAGAATCATGACAGGCAACATGCTTTGACACTTATTAACCAGATCAAACGCATGTAATATTTGTAATCAAACAAAAACAACTTAAATGTAACACTGTCATCTTTTTCACTTTCAAGCACAGCAGACAAAAATCGATCCGCAAATAGTGAAAGAGGGAAGAAAGCTTAACACACAACCAAACATTTGTTTTGTGCAACCGTTTTTAGAGAAAAATCTGAATATTTGATCTATGAAATCAATGTACAAGCTCCTGACGAGATGGGTGATTACCACAGCCCATACTGCACTGAAATAATGTGGACTCCGAGAGAACTATGAATGCAGTGGTACCAGGTATGGCGTAGTCTAAAGCTAGGCATTATAGCAGGAAAGAGTTCATGCAGTCTTAATAAGGTGAGTTTCATGATGTGCCAGCCCCTTGATTGATAGCTACAGAATAAGATTTTGTTGCTTGTTGTTGCAGCAGCTTGTTGGATTATATTCATGCCTCAAAATATGATGTCATACCATACATTATGATATGCACGTATGCTATCTTTTTGGAGGTGAGGATATGAATGCATATAAAAAAAACATTGCACTTTAAGAAGTATTTGCAATTTCCTGTCTACGGCACCAGTACACAAGGGACAGATTGCAAGAAAGAAAAAGGGAAACCAGGAAGTACCTTCCCATGGATCGGGTAAGCGCATACGTGACAAGTCTTTCTCCTCGAGGCTATCAAGACGTTGCTTGAGGCGTCCAGGAAGTGACTTCATAGCTGGGCAGTAGTTAATATGAAGAATCTTCAAGGAGGAGTATGCTCTGGGCCCATCAGGCAAGGATGTTAGGCTTTTACATCTATCAATCCTGAGAGTTGTCAACGACGGCAAGTCCCCCAGGCATGATTCCAAGGACCTCAAAGTCTCGCATCTATCAATACATAGATATACCAGTGCATCCATCTTCCCTGATAGAAACTGAACCTTAGGACATTTCCACAGTCTCAATATCTTGAGTGATGGAGGGAGATCATGAAACCCTGATAAGTTATCACAGCTGAATATATGCAGGCCTTCTAGGCATGGTAGATGATGCTCCCTTGCTGATGGTGATGGGTGTAGCGTGTTTGTTGTCAATGTGGCAAGTTGGTCTGCATGTGTACTCCCCAATTTAGTATCATCCTGTTCACTCCAGATAGACTTCAACTTGGGGCAGTTCATGATTTTAATATACTCGAGGGATGGGGGGAGATTGAAAAGCTCTTTTAAGTCTTGACAATGTTGTATTTCTAGCGAGATAAGATGTGGTAGGAGTTGTCCTTGCGCGAGTTCTCCGTCGACTGGCTTATCTTTTAGGTTACTACATGACTTAACTATTAATTCCTTCAACGACTCTAGGCTTTGGAATTCTCTTAGTGGCCAGAACACGAGCGCAGTACAGGATTTAATTTCCAGCTTTTCTAGATTTCTAAAACATCGCCAAAGCCCAAGTGTTGTTCTCGACTGACTTGAGGCGAAGAACATGTTACAGCCAAATAACTTCAGTTTTGTGACAGAAGCATCTCCCTCATTTACTGGTGGTAATATTGCTTCATTATCACAAATCGACAGCTCAATTTGAGACAATGAAAACATGTATCTAGATCCAAGAACTGACTGTGAAAGATGTGAGCTATTTTCTTTCAGCTTTAGTATTCTGAGATTTGGTGTGTTGGGGAAACGTGTCAACATTGGATAGTTCTTGATATGAATACCCTCAAGCAGAGGAAACGTCAGCTCATCCCCTTCCATTGTGCTCCACCGGTTCAAGCACTTCAAATCTTGCAACTTGAGTTTCTTCAATTTTTCAAATGCAGAGGACACCATGATATTACTAGAACCACAGCATAGGCATTGCAACTTATCCAATCCAATTAGATACAGAACTTGAAGAGCTGGTAGCTGCCAAAATTCAGGAAATTCCATGCACAGTGGGCAATCAACTAAATGGAGCTCCATCAAGTGCATGAATGTACTGTTATCTGTCATCCACTCTGGAAAATTGGCTCCTTTGTAGGACCGTACCTTTAGCAATTGTAGCTTAGCATGAGGCCTAAGAGCGCCTAGAACATTCTCATAATGGTTTGGTTCCTTTATTATGTCACTACTCCATTTGAAGGACAAATGCGTGAGATCCACCTTTTCTTTCATATTGGCTCCATTTGCTTGTTCCTCGTTTGAATTTTCTAGGTTGCATAGCTGCAGCTCACCTCCAAGATTCAATTTCTGGAGCTCTCCAATATTGCTAGAATTTGAGACATTACCCACAACAAAATATGTAAGTGTCTGCAGTGCAGTTAGTTTTCTCAGTTCTGGAGGCATGCACTCCAAATTTTCACATCCATGAGTGTAGAGGTGTCGGAGGCTAGTCATATACTTCATATTCTTTGGAAGACAACGAAGCGACGCGCAGTAAGAAAGATCCAATGCTTGTAGATTATATAATATACTTATTTCCTCAGGAACTCTTTCTATATACCAGTTCTCAGAAAGATTGACATACCTTAAATGATGCAAATGCTTTGCACGAATTATACTTGTTTTCCCCCCCAAAAAAGGGATGTGTAATGCCCGTAGAGAGTTATATTTCAACAAATGTTGTGGGATGACCTCAAATGGATAGTCGAGCAGCACTGTCTGGAGAGGTACAGTTCTTTTCTCAATAAAAACATCCAAAAGGGTATCCATTCTATTATATGAATAAAACAGGTGGCGAGAAGAATCTTTCAACAACTTCATGGAATTAGGCCTACCTGTTATTGTAACACATTCATTCCCCATGACATGTAGAGCAATGTCATGCATAAGATCGTGGATCTTGCAAGTCTTCCTAAGGCTAAGCTTGAACGGTGATGAGGTTTCCTCCACATCTTGAAAGAATGACCTTTGAGCCAACTCGTTAAAAATCCGGTTGCCAGTCTTCTCGAGGTGAATGCCTTCCTCAGAAGGAATGTAGTCATTTGCCATCCATAACTTTATCAAAATTTCCACGTCAATCTCATAATCTTTTGGAAATACAGCACAAAAGGCAAAGCATTGCTTCATTTGCGAAGGCAAGTCATCATAGCTAAGTTTGAGAATTGTCAAGATTTCACTAGCATCATCACAGATGGTGCTTTTCCTTAATAAAGCACTCCATTCTTCAGGAGTGATTTTATTGCTCAGTACAGAGCCCAAGGCTCTTGCGGCTAAAGGAGAGCCAACACATCTATCGACAAATTTGTCAACCATATCAACAAGCTCTCTAGGCTTTTCCTTTAGGAAATAAAATGCTCTTCTTTCAATTATTTCCCTTAAAAATATGCTGTCCAAAGTTGAGAGGTTGTGTGATTCAACTGTTCCCATAATTCGAGCAACTTCTGCAAGACGAGTTGTTGTTAATTAGGGATGGGAATGGTTAGGTTCGATCCTTTTATCCATTAGACCTATCCATAAATTTGCTTCAATGGATCTTTAGGATTATTCCAAAAATACAAATGGATCAAACGGATCAAACCAATAGAACCTAGGTTTAAAAGGCTCGATCCAAAATGACTTTACATGTATAAATATCCTTAAAATTTATACAAAATTGATTCTCTATGTAATAATTTGTTTCTAAAAATTAACTAAATTAACAAGAAATTAACAAGTTTTCATAGTATGAACACGAGTTTAAAAAAATTTGGGTCCAAATTTTTTACACATTTAACTATAATTTTTGGGTTTTAGTAATGCATCATGGGTCCCGCATATATAAATAGCTCAAAATTTGTACAAAGTTGTTTCTCTATATAATAAATCATTCCTACAAAATTCAACTGAATCGATAAGTTTTTTATAATGTGAACACGAGTTTAAGAATTTTGGGTCGAGTTTTACACACATTAAACTAAAATTTTTGGGTCTTAGTAATGGATAGTGGGCCCCGCATATATAAATAGCTCAAAATTTGTACAAAGTTGCTTATCGTATAATAAATTATTCCTACAAAATTTAATTGAATCGATAAGTTTTATAATGTGAATGCGAGTTTAAAAATTTTGGGTCCGGATTTTACACACATTTAACTAGAATTTTTGGTCTTAGTAATGCATCGTGGGCCCGCATATATAAATAGCTCAAAATTTGTACAAAGTTGCTTCTCGGTACAATGAATCATTTCTACAAAATTCAACTGATAAGTTTTTATAATGTGAACGCGAGTTTAAAAATTTTGGGCCTGAGTTTTACATATATATAATATGAGTTTTTTTAACAGTAATGTAGCTGATCCATTTGGATATCCATGAATAACCTATTAATATAATAGACTCATGATGGATTTATCCTATTGAACCATGGATCAACGAACTTATTAAAAATGGTTTAGGTTCGATCCATATCCTAACCATTCCCATCCTTATTGTTAATATCACACTGCCCGCACAACCGTGTTGAAGACAAGTCTTTAGTTTTGCCCACTTATCCACATCACGATTCCACACATCATCCAACACTAGGAGGTACTTCTTTCCGCTGACTTCTTGACGCAGCTTCTGAAGTGCCTTCTCATAATCTTTCTCTTTTGTGACCATGCTAATCTTGCTTGCAATTTCAGTGAGATCAAACTCATCAGACACACAAACCCATCTCTTCAGCTGGAAATGCTCCTGGATTTGTGGTTCATTGTAGATAAGCTTTGCAAAGGTCGTCTTTCCTAGGCCACCCATACCCACTATTGGAAGAACCATTATGTCATGGTTTTCAAGTAATGATCTCACAATCTTTTGCTTCTCTGTCTCTCTAGATCTTTCCACAATATCTTTCTCAGAGTAATCAATGATGGAATCTGTTTGCCTCCACTGCTTAGATGCCAATGCTTGCCGCTGATATTTGAAGCCAAAAGTATTCATTTCGGCCACAAGGACCTCAATGATCTGAACTATCCTGCGAAGTTTGTTGCCCATCCTATAGCGGAACATGATACGGTTATGGGTAGGAAAGAGTTTTACCGCATCGAAGCGAAGCTTGGTGTAGTGTCCGTTCTTCTTGGCTTCACGGCGGAGTGCCTCGTACTTGAATTCATCGAAGATATCATTAGCCTCATAGGCCACCTTCTTGAGTGCCTCAAGCCAGGCTTTCGCTCCTTCTCGGTGGGATGCTTGCTCCTCAGCGTCTGTGATGACGTCAAGGATGGCTGGCAGCTTGCGCTTAAGGATCTCATGCTGCTCCTCCATGCCCTCCATCACCTTGTACTGCTCCATGAGGTAGCTTGAAGCCTTCTCCTTCACCATCGACACCAAAGGGCCAATCACCATGCTGGTCACCAGCTCCGCCATTGGAGCACCCAGAAAATTCACAAGCGCAGGAGGACAACGGGAAACACAACTGCAGAGTGGAGAAAAGGGAATGGTCGGAGTTACTGGTTTAAGGAAAATGGAAGCAGATAAATGTTGACTCCGTGAGAACCAAGTAGATACGTTTGTTTGGTTGCGTCCACTAGAACAATACAAAACGACTATGGTACAAATGGCTGGTCACTTAAATATCATTCCTTTGTACACAACTTGATCTGTAATATAAAATAGAAGCTAGCTGAAAAACATTGCAACACAGCTCAGTGCTAGGCATCATTTCTGGACTAATGGAGTAGATATTAACAGACAATTAGCTGAGTCTTCTAATATATGATATATCACGTTTACTGTTGCACAGATGGGAGCACCTTGATTTCCTTTTTCACATTACAAATTTCTGGATTCTAATTAACCAAATGCATTCCCCTGGTTAGCCGTTTGCGAGCACGAGCAGTGTGAGATTACCAAATATCCACTTGCAGATTATGTACTGAGTCAATTCAACTTGGAACCAACCGACCAGGGGGAACATAATACTATTTGCAACAAATGAGGACTGCCCTGTGGCAAATTTCATATGGCACTCAAGGGCTCCCTCCAAAGTCAAGTTTTTTCTTTGGTTGGCGTTACAGGGGAAATGCTCCACAGCAAACAACTTAGCTAAAAAGGTTGGCCTCATGAGCCGGCCTGTCAGCTTTGCAAACAATTTCCCGAGACAATGCAACACCTGATGACAGTATGCACCTACACGGGAGAAGTTTAGAACCTGGTGAGATCTTGGATGGGTGTGCTTTTCGAATTACCAAGTGCAGACATTGGCGATTTCCAGACCTGGTGGGAGATGACGCGACAAGCGTTTCGGACGGGCCACAGGCAATCGGTTGACACTATTGTGGCGCTGGTTTGCTGGCGGCTTTGGAAGGAAAGAAACTCCAGAGTTTTTGAGAAGGTGGAAAGCCCTTCAGAGATAGTTCTCAGCTTGATCAAGCAGGATGCCGCAATTTGGCGGGAAGCCGGGATGTTCCTGGATTGTGGGGAGTAGTCAGCATGTGTTAGGAGGGTGGGTGTTTTCGCCTGCCGTTTACTTTCTCTTCCTTTTGATTCCCTAGCATTGCGCTTTCGTGCATGCTCGGATCGACACGTTTTGCCGTTTGTAATCAACTTTTTTCCTCCTATACATCCTTAATGAAATTGGTTACCCAGCCTTGGGCTAACCCGACAAAAAAAGAACATAATACTAGTTCTTCAGATTTGTTAATTAATGCGCCACAAGCTTCTCAGTAAAGTTGTTGAACTAATTCATCCATTTCTTGACTAGGTCATTTAATTTCCAATGACAACACTATTATTTGATATAGGATCCCAGATGTCATCAAAATCGACTTGCCTTTTCTCTTCACAAAATCATACTTTCTCTATCCCAAAATATAAAAGATTTTGACCGGATCATAGTATAATGATGTGTTCCATCCAACCAAAATACTTTATATTTTGCGACAAAGGGAATAATATCTAATATGATATGATATGATTATTATCAACTCGCACTTAGCCAATTTCATAACAAGAAACAGGTACCAAACGATTCAGTGGTTTTTTTTTGCTACCTGTTGGACTCAGGTTCATCGGCTTAAGTTGTGAGCTTGTATATATGCAGTCATAATACATGCAAATAGCATTCTAAAGCCACACTGCTCACTTGGACAGAAATAAGCAACTGGGATTACATAACCAAAACACTCAAACCAAGCGGGAGGAGCCTGCTGAGAGATATTGAGCATAACATAGATAGCAAACATAGCTGCAGAAGTAGTCCATGAGGAACAGCAGCTATAGATAAGCGAGAAAAAAAATAAATTAAAGTCTATAGAATTCCTAATTTTTGATTACCTGCCGCCACTCTCGGCTTCCTTGCACAATATAACTTTAGCCAAGTTCCTTTATCTTTCCTGGTTTTTCTTTCAAGATTGGCAAAGAACTTCACCTTTGTAAATTAGTAGTGCATGCCCATGTAAACTAGCAATACGGTACTAAAGCTCTACATATCATTTGCTTCGGAATTATAGAAATGTGCCAAAAAAGGCATTTTCCAATAAAAAATTCTATTTCAATGAGTAAATTTGTAAGAGATAAGATTTGCTTAGCTATTTAAATTGGATTTCCAATATCGTCAGAGGAGCTTGTTTTGTCCACCTTTTTAAGAAGACTGACATATATAAGAGTTGAATCAATAAACAAGAAGGACATCGCAGCAGCACCAGGGATCAAACCTGGTTTTGCCCATGCTCTAGAACTAGAAGCATATTACAGAACCTTTTCCCATTCAAAATGCTATTTTATCTGAACAAGGTGTATCTGATTCCTATACATCATGCATACATATATTCAGCATTCACTACAGCATTCCTTAAGGAATGGGCCTTTGGTAATTTTCAACATGAACTCAAGTACCATGAATTACATGAAATAAGTCAAATAGGATGGTTAGTTCTTCTAGTCTACTCGGATAGTGTGTCACAAGTATTTCACATCAACCAAATTATGGGGATATCCACATCCAACCAAATTGAGTAGTTAGTTATTCATTGATTCAAATTCATATCCATGTTTGTACCCGTGCATATTTCTATCTACATTGCATAGTACATTGTAAAATAAGTTATAACCATATCATTTGTGTTAAGGATCGGCTAGGGTAAGGGTTCGAAGACGGAGGGATAGGGTGCTCGCCCTCTAATAGCATCGGCAGGGCTTCTCTCTGCTAAGCTAAAAGAGGCTCTGAGGGTTAGGGCTAACTATAGAGATTCATTAATTGATTGATAATAAAGTACATGGGGTGTCTTTATATATAGGAAGGACAAGCTTGATATCCAAGGAACTAATATCTAGTATTATAGAAACCAATCTAATCTCTATTTCTAACTTCCTAATCAACATCATCTCTTTCCTAACTAGATAATCTCCTGGCTTTATATGACTTATTCCTAATTTATCATGCCTAAACTGCTGCATGGGCCTAGCCCATGCCCATAACACTACACCCCTTGCGGATAGACAACTCGTCCTCAAGCTGTCAGTTATTCCTCTATGATATCTTGAACAATGCTGGAGTTGTGTCCATCACTAAGAGCTGAAATCTTGACAATGTTGTGGTTGTGTCCATCAAAAGGAGCCAAAACTTGAGTGGGTCAGTCCTGGAGAAGAGCTTGTCCAGCGGCATAGGGATCAAACGGAGAAGATCACAATACATCAGTAAGATGAAGTAAATGCACCTCTGGTTGAAGGTGAAACGTCGGTTTTCATAATAGTTGTTGCCCATCATAGGTTGCAGCACCAATGAGGCTGCCAAAATAGATGGTGGTGGCTATAGAGGTGGGCCAAGGCAGGACAGAGCAGTGGTGCTAGCAGAAGGAAGAAGCATAGTAGGAAGATGGCGGCACATGGGTTTGGATCTGGTGGTGGAATTGGTGGAGATAGGGGAACATATTGGAAGCAGAGGAGTAGAAAAACCTGTGGCAACATGGATTGTAATAGTTGGTGACGAAAGACGAGCAGTGGCTTTGTGGAGGGTAGACGGCACTGTTGAAGCAAAGCAGGGCGGAATAGAGGAGGAGGAGGTGGCGCTAGTTGGGTGGTGCACGTGGGGAAGGTGGAGGAGTGGACTAGTGGGATGGCACGAGTGAAGCAGGCAGAGAGGGCCGACAGAATTGCACGAAGACCTCAATCGGTTCTAAAGCACTTGTGGAGGAATCGCTAATAGCAACCGTCTTAGACTCGATCTGCACGTGGGATGCAGCTGTGGGGATGAATGCATGGTGAAGGTCTTCCATGTTGGATTTTGGTGGGGATGAATCTGTTGTTGTGATTGAGACGAAGGTTATGGATGATGGTTGTTGCTTGCTTGCTACAGCGATGCTTGACGCCTTGTTTTGCTAATTCTGTTAGCATGATCTTTAGCTTAGTAACACCATGTTGTTGAGGGAGAAAGGTGGTTGTAGGTGTAGGTGGTAGCTTCGCATCCACTAAAGCAACACATGATGCCTCCTTTTGCTTTGCTGCTATCATGACCTCTAAGTCAACAAGACCATTCAAAAAATTTCTGAAAATCTCTGTTGTTCATGGTAGAGGCGGTGGTGGCAAGGGGCATGGTGGGGGCGACAGCTGTGGAAGATCGCTGAAACGGAGCTTGATATTTTTCATGAGTTATAGCCAAGCCTGAATTCTGTAGGCTTGCTCAACCAACTAATATCACATCGTGGCAAAACCGGTCAGGTGGCTTGATGCAATCCAACACTTCTCTTTCTCCATAATTGCTACTCAACAAACTACTGCTCAATATTCTCCATCCAAATTTGCGGACCATCCTCGCCGTCGAACGTTGGGAGAGATTTAAGGTAGCGAAATCTCCACATCCAATTGAAACCCCAGCTGTCAGGTGTTGAATTCAGTTCAATCGGCGTCGTAAGAAGACAGAAGCACATACGGCAGCTGATCGTGCGGCCAAAACAGAGTAGAGATTGTTTTCAGTTTATCTACAGTTGTGATCGTTTAGGAGATAAGTTTCTGGTTGTTAGGATTGAATAAGTTGTCAGGGGTCCAGTACTACTTAAACCATGTAATCGTGTTTGATTCGGGCAGCAAAAAGTAATCAATATTCTTCCTCCTGTGTACCCTCTTCTCTATTGCATGTTCTTTCTATCTTCTATACAGAACCTTCACTGTGCCTCGCCAACCACGACAGCGGAGGCTACGGCCTCCGTCTTTCCACCCATATAATCTGCGACTGTTGCCTGGATGTGGCAACTTGGTAGCAGAAGAACATCCTACACCGGTGACAATGTCGACGTCCGGCCAAACCGATGCCATAGTCGGCGTGGAGAAGAAGCTCGACTATGTCCTCGAAGACAAGATCGGCACCATTGATCGACAACAGAAGTCACACGATGCGGATCAATAAACTGCAGACCCAAGCACCGGGAATACTTTCACACCGGTCGAACGGTGCACACCAGGAGGGCAGCGGCGGCGTGCCGCGCTATCACAAGTGGGATTTTCCACTGTTTGACGATGTCCGCAAACCATCCACGTGGATCAGCCGCTACCAGCAATTTTTCAAGGACAGCACACCCCCGAGGAAGAAAAGGTACAAACCGCGGTGTTCCACCTCATCGGAGTGGCCTTGGAGTGGTACAAGTAGATTGAGCGCGACTACGGCATCCCGCCATGGCCGCTCTTCATGGAGATGGTGGAGCTACGTTTTGGACAACTGCTACGCTACAAGAAGCTTGGCCCCCTCGCCGCACGGGAACGATAGCTGAGTTCCAGGAGTGCTACATGATGCTCCTCTGCCGTGCCGGTCCACTCCCGGAGGTATAGAAAATTGATCTTTTCACTATAGGTTTACAAGACTGCCTTCGCATTGACGTTGAGTTGGAAGCACCGGCATCACTGGAGATGGCAATGAGCCTAGCCCGGGCGTACGAACTGCACGCCAAAACAGAGGAGCCGTTTCACACCGAGGCGGCCAAACCTCCCGTGCATGTTGTAGGATCGAAACAGAGTAAACAAACTTACCAGAGGGAGGGTGAATGGTAGGAAAAAACAAAACCCAAAAATCTTTTATGGAATTAAAAGATGGTATCTCACCAACGAAACCAATCTAGAAAACGAAATCGAACTGTAGCTGTCGAAGTCGTCGCCGGTCACACCGCCGTATAACCGCTGGTTAGACCGCTCCTCCGGGTCGATCAGACCGCCATGTCACCTCCGGTTGGACCGCCGCCGCAACCCACCGGTCAGACCGCTCGCACACCTGCGTTCAGACCGTCGGGACCCAAAAACACTGGTAGATGAACTCTCGAAGAAGTAGATCAAACTATTTCGACTTTATTGCATCTAAAAGTATTTACAAAGTGTAATAACAACACTCCTCACCAAAATCTCTACCTAACTCGAAGCCCTAGCTATTCTCTCAACTTTCTTTCTTGCAAATCGATTTCTAGGAGGTACACCCTCTCTCTATTTATACATAAAGTAAGCACACAAATCCTTCACGAATTAGGACTCCCAACTACATGAGAAACCCTCTCTTGCAAGCTTTCAACTCATCTCTTTCCTTATCTCAATCCATCTTCCCGAATTCGAACTCTCTTCCAAATTTGACTTCTCTTTCCATACGCACACGATTCGTCTCGTATACCATATGAATTCTCCATCTTCCACGTGCATTATCCTCTAGCCTTTTAGTATCCCGCGTGATCTCTTGATCTCTGGACGTCCACTTCTCCCAAGTCAACTTCGACCCATCATCGGCAATATTATCCCGAGGCCTCAAGCGATACCTGCACATATACGACAAAGAAACCATATCCCAAGCATAAGTTTGTCCAAACTTGACTCACATTAGGATAACAACAGTAACCATACGCATAAGAACCATCTAGAAGTCAAATCCACGAAGAAACAATCCGTAACCGAAAAGATAAACCGAATCTGAAAGCGAACAGGAGTCCTGCCGGTCAGACCGTGAGCCGGTCGGTCTGACCGTGCGCATACCACCGGTCTGACCGGTCGTGCCTGGCCGGTCTGACCGCCACATAAAATATCGCAAAACACTCGGTCTGACCGGTCATGCCTAGCCGGTCTGACCGCACATAACATATCGTAAATCACCAATGTTTCATCACATAAAATATAAATCAATCACATTTGATTCTATAATATCCCCCTTGATGAAACCATTGGCAAACCCAACAAAATTAATTAGTTTGTGATGTTTTTTGTGAAGCAACCCAAAAAACATTTCTAATACCAGAAAATTTCAAAGAAAAAATCTTTCATTTCTGAAAAGAAAGAAAATCCTTTGAATATGACAATGATGCACAAATGCACAATTTTGTTACTACCTTGTTCTTGTTCTTTTTCTCCCCCTTTTGACAATGAGTTCACCAATGTATCGCAAGCATGAAAGAGTATTGCGTTATATCAAAAGTAACTCAAGTACATGTGTTGCAATAACAAGGTAGAAAAAGTGACTAGCTGATTAACAAGCATGCACTAGAGTAAAAAACATGAACATAAAATATTACAATTAAGATCAAGTCAACATTAATGATTCATGATTTCTACAATTTAAAATGCAACATATTCACGGTGCAAAGACTAAAAGAGAAACCTAAGTATATATACCTATGGCATTGATACTCTTTCTCAAATTAATTCTTTCTCCAAAAAATAACCAAGAGAACTTTTTGCTCTTTATTTTTGAACTTTGTATACTTTTCTCTCAATTATTGCGGGTACGTCCTTGTCGTCAAGACTATAACGAAGGATTCGACATCCTTTTTTATCTCACCGTGAATACGTCCTTGTCGTCAAGACTGTTTCCAAGGATTCGGTATTCATTTTTTTCTCTCATATAAATAAGCATTTATGTACTCTTGCGATGATTAGAATAAAAAGATTAATATGAGGAATAACAATTCATAAAGCATATATAAAAGCATTAATCATTCAAACTAAACACTAGTTTTAATATTGCATATTTCATTAATTCAAGTAAAAGAATTATGTGTCATGTATCATATCACTTAAGCAGTATCAAAAGCTCATATAACTACTAAAATGCACACAAGCTAATATAGTAATCAAATTATCTAACAATCATTGCTAGCAAGCACTAGAATATACTAAAAATACAAAACACAACTCATCCACCTTTTATTTTCCTTTTCTTTTTCTTTTTCTTATTTTTTATTTTTTATCACACCATGCATGAATTAAAACATGAATGCAAAATAAAAAAGAAAATAAGAAAGAAAATATGCATACAACAAAAAGCCAACAACTCTCCTCCTCAAATAATGCCAAAAGGATGAATAACACGCAATTCTCCCCTAAGAAAAGCAAAGCGAGAAGAATCCAACGGTTTGGTGAAAATATCTGCGAGTTGAAACTTTGTATCCACAAATTTCAATTCAACATCTCCCTTTTCAACATGATCCCTCAAAAGTGAAAACGAATGTCAATGTGCTTAGTGCGTGAGTGTTGTACAGGATTCTTAGCAATATTTATCGCACTAGTATTATCACAAAAGAAAGAACTTTATCAAAAGTAAGACTATAATCTCTCAAAGTTGAAATAAACCAAAAAAAAATCTGAGAACAACAACTAGCAACAACAACACATTTAGACTCAGTAGTTGATTGAGCAACATTTGATTGTTTTTAGAAGACCATGCAATCAAAGAAGTACCAAGAAAAGCCATATACCACTAGTAATCTTTCTATCAATTCTACAACCTTCAAAATCCGCATCCCAATAACCACTCAAGCGTATAGAAGAAGAAGAAGTAGAATACCAAATTTTAAATTCAAGAGTATGTTTCAAATACCTCATGATGCGTTTCACAGCTTGACGATGCGAGGCCCTTGGAGAAGCTTGAAATCGAGCACACAAACACATAACAAATTATATATATGGTCTCGAAGCAGTGAGGTAGAGCAGCGAACCAATCATGCTCCTGTATTCTTTTTGATTCACAGCTTCACCATCTTCATGGGGATCCAAAATAGTAGAAGTTCCTTGAGGTGTTTGCTTCGACCTTGTAGTACATTCACTCAAGTTACCTATCATCTGTTCCGGAGGGTGTCGTCGTTGAATATGAAGTGGAGCACTCACATCTGAAGTTTTGTTCATTTACTGTAGCTTGTTCTGACGAAGTTGAAGCTTCTGGAGGTCCATTAGCATCATCACCTGAAGCTCCCGAAGAATTGCCACCCGGCCGGTTTGACCACATCTCTGCCTGCGGTCTGACCGCTAGTATGCCACCGGTTTGACCGGCCCAAGGCCTGGTCTGACCGGCCGACGCGTCCTCGTCGTCTTCGTCATCGCTTTCCTCCACAAAAATATCCTCCCCCTGAACCTGTGATAGAGTACCTGAATTTCGGGTCTAGTACCTGGACTAGCCTCATGAAAAGTGATTTCGCAAGTCTCAACAATTTCATTAGTCTTCAAAATAAGTACACGGTAACCTCGTGAATGCGCAGAATATCCCAACATAAGTCCATCAAGAGAGCGAGATTCAAATTTGTCCAAATTTCCAGATTTAAGCACAAAACATTTACATCCAAAAACACGCAAGTGAGAAATCTTCGATGTGCATCCAAAGCAAAGCTCATAAGAAGTTTTTCCAAGTTTAGATCTCAAGAAAACACAATTGGAAATATAACAAGCATTGTTAATAGCTTCAACCCAATATTTTCTAGGAGTAGAATATTCATCAAGCATAGTCCTAGCCATTTCAACCACAGAACATTTTTTTCAATAACACCGTTTTGTTGAGGCACCCGAGGAGACAAAAATTGATGTTCAAGACCTTTTTCATGACAAAATCTTTCAAAAGAAGCGTTTTTGAACTCACCACCATCATCACTTCGAATAGTTCTCAAAGATTTTGGAAATTCAAGAGCCAAACGAAGATACGAACGTTTAAAATGTTCGAAAGCTTCATCCTTAGTTGCCATAAAATAAACCCAAGAATATCGAGAAAAATCGTCAACAATAACCAAAACATACCACTTTCCTCCAACGGATTGCACTCTAGCTGGACCAACAGTGTCCATGTGTAACAGCTGTCCTGGTGCATCCGTCATCACAAAAAATATAGGAGTATGTGAAGAAGCAACCATCTTAGCATGACGACATGGAAAACAAACCAAATCATGATCTTTCTTAAGTTTACACAAACCTCAAACAAGTTTCGAACCACTAATCCTGGTGAGATGATCAAAGCCAACATGTCCAAATCTACGATGCCAAAACATATCTTCTTTTGAAATTTTTGCAACAAGACATGTAACTTCAAAAAAAACGCTATTTTCAAAATCTGCCTTAAGAACTCTTCCATATCGAGAAATATTAAGCACAACATCACTAGATGAATTAAAAACTTTACTTCTACTTTTCTTAAACAACACATCAAAATCTTCATCCATAATTTGAGAAACGGAGAGCAAGTTGTACTTCAAATTTTTAACCAAAGCAACATCATTCAATGTAAATTTGTCACTTACCTTAATAGATCCAGTTGTAGTAATCGTGCTAGTAGAAGCATCACCAACGATGATTGAATCCTTCCTTGATGCCTTGACGAGGGAGGAGAACCAACTTTTATCACCAGCCATGTGTCGCGAACAACCGGAATCAACGATCCACATGTTCTCCCTCCTCGCCAAAAGAGCCTACACACAAGCAGATGCAGAAGCCTCAGTACTAGGGTTAGATAATAAAAATTTAGGAACCCAGTACTGAGACACACGACCAGAACCAACAGGAACATAACCAGTAGAAAATTCAACACATTTCCTGTTAGAAAAATTTGCCCGAGGCCGGTCTGACCATCGGCTTCCCATCGGTCAAACCGACGATATAGATCCGGTCTGACCGTCGGTTCATCTGCGGTCTGACCATCTGCCTCGAGAAAAAAAAGCCAATTTTTGTCACCTTAGTTTCACAAAAGCTATCTCCCATTCTTCTGCTTTTGTGACAAACTTGAAGCAGAACATATTAGTGATATGCCACAAAAGTAGACGAATTAGACAAATTAGTGATGCTTCACCTTAGTTTCACAAAAGCTATATCTATTATTCCCTGCAACGATTTGCAAATATGAGCTACTGATCCGGTATCAACTATCCAAGAATCAGTAGGTGAAGTAGCAAGATTAATGTCTATAACATTAATACCTGCAGCAGAAGTCGCACAAGTTTGGCAAAAATAACAGATATATTTTTCACGATGAGTTGATGCACATGTTGATGTTAGTGATATGCCCTAGAGGCAACATGGAGATGTTGGATATCATGGTCAATGTTTATTTACAAATGAATAAAGTATTATTCAGTTTCATGAAATAGATATCTTGTATTGATCAATAAGTATGTGACTTGTTTATGAGACTCTATATGTATGAATCTATTTCTAAATGATCCCTGATCATATATCATATTATTGGAACTAATATGATTCTAAGATTGGCATGTTTATGGATTAATGATCACTTCTCATAGATCGTATGGAGATACCAAATCAATAAATATGAACACATGTTAGAGAACATGTTGTTGGATAGACCCACCATGAGATACTATAGGAATTAATGTGCCATTAGTTGGTCTCAGGTAGTGTTGGTACAAAGTCCTTAGACCTAAGATCATCATGGATTCCAACATGTGTAGTAGCCTACTTTGGGACTACCAAACACTATTTCGTAACTAGGTAGTTATAATAGTAGTCTTTGGGTTTGCTATAAAACATGTAGTGGGATGTGAATGATCAAGATGGAATTTGCCCTCCTTTGGAGAGATATCTCTGGGCCCCTCGAGGTAATGGATTATGGAAGTGCATGGCCATGCCGAGTTGATTGAGGAGTCAATCAACAGACAGATAATCCAATACGGTTCGAGTGAATGGTTAAGCTATTGAAGGGATAGCACACACATCTTGCCTATAGCTTAATTGGTACATGAGGCAAAGAGATTTGTGTACACATTACAGGTTCAGAGCTGATATTATATTCTTGTATACTATGGTATCAATATGTGCTGCTAGACGCCACTATTGACAGTCGGCTGAGTTGGACTCGAGTCGAAACCGAGTATACCTGAACCTACAGGGTCGCACGCTTAAGGGGATAGAACAGACATTCGAGTTGGCCTCGAATATGGCTCAATTCGGATAAGATTCGATTTAATATAGAGTCCTATAGGCTTACGAAGTCTGGCCGGCCAACTCTATGAGATTCGGATAGGATCCGATTCAAAATAGAGTCCCAATCGGCCACTAAACCCAGTCGGCCAACTCTATATAAAGGAGCGAGGGGTGGAGAGTTGCTATATTGCATTGAACCGAATCAATCTGATCTCCACGAAAACCCTCCCTACTTCCGAGCCAAACCCTAGCCTTGCATCTTGTGCTAGCACACGGGTGTTAGGCGTTCTGTCCCTGGACGTGTGGATACCGGTAGAGGCACAGCTACATTACGGTGCTGTTCGTCGGCTACGAATCAGCTGCGATCGGACAAATCGGCTGCGGCACATCGGAGCGAGGCGGCTGCGGCGGAACGGCAGCGCGAGCGTGGTTCGACGAATTGGCAAATCGGCTGTGGTAGATCGGCTGTGGAATCGACGCATCGGCTGCGTCGGATCGGCTGTCGACTCGGGGAATCGGCTGTTAGTAATCGGTTGTGATCGGCTGGAACTGTTCCGGATCGGATAGCTCCTGATTGGCTATATCCCGCTGCACTCTACTCCAATCGGTAACGATCTATCGACCCATACTTGCAAGGTTCCTGGTTTGCGCGGTAGAAAATTTTTGTTTTTAGCTATCGTAGCTTCCGTGTAACCCTTCAGTTGAGACAACGGGCTTAGCATTAACAATATTTTTAGTACTAACAACAGATTTAGCAGTAAACATAGGTTTAGTACTAACAACAGGCTTTGTAGAACATGATGCAATCAAAGAAGTCATAATGCCAACAGATTAAAAAAGTGTATTTAGGATCTGGTTTAGTCAAAATTTTACCTTTCTCAGTTATATTCAAAAGAGCAGGGGGATGTCTAGAAAAATAAACATAGGGATCAAAACCTAAACCACGATTGTTTGTGCTAACTTTTGATTGATCCAAAATTATGTTGAGGTTCTTTTTACCATTAGAAAAACGTTACAAAGAACTTTTTAAGTAAGAAATCTCTTGAGTTAAGGTACCACAATTTTTTTGCAAGCATCCAAAAGACCTTTCTGTTTTCTACAGGTTTGACAAGAAAACACTTCATCTTGCTTAACTATTTCTTCCATATGCTTAACACGACCTAAGGCATTTTTTAGTTTCAATTCACTCGCAAGACATGTTGAGCAAGGTTTTACACTAGATTGTTTTAACCTTTTAGAGCTAATCACATTAAATATAGAGCTAGCAAATAAAGCAACTCGACATTATTCAAAGCTCTTTTTGATAAAAACAATTCATCAGTCAATCTAGTGTTCATGGCAAAGCCAAGGCAAGATTCAAGTTTCCTAGATTTCTTAGATTCAACATCAAGCTTTTTGCAAGTAGTTAAATTAATTTCTCTAACAGAATTAATCTTAGCGAATAAAACTTCACATGATTTGTAATCATCATCATCAGAAGCAAGAGATCTTAATCTATTATTTTCAGCTTTAAGAGAATCAATAACTACTTCATGTTGATTAATCTTCTTTTCAAATTTAGAAATCTTGTAACCAAGTCTAGCAATAACTTCTTGAAGATATTCAACTAGGAGCTCTTATTACCTCATTCTCTTCATCAGAATCTGCAATACTCTTTGCCATGAGACAAACTCCAGCGATGCTCTTTCCTTTGTCTTCCTCATCATCATTTGAGTACTCAACGTCGCTGGATCCCTGCACAGTTGCAAAATCTTCATCCAAGGCCTTCTGGTAGTACTTCCTCATCTTCATGTTCTTCGTCTGCTTCTTGTTTTGCTTAGCGTCCTTGGATCCATCTTAAGCCTTTAACTCCTCCTGTGTACCTTTTCCAGCCTTGGGACACTAAGAGCGAATCTGTCTTGGTTGTCCACACCCGAAACACCGGATTGGTCCTCCTCTTCTCTTGAACCTGACATTATTCACAGCTTGAGAAATTCTATTAGCAAGTGATACCAAGTCCTCCTCACTGATTTCCTCTAGTTGATCATCGGACATGACAGAGAAAGAAGTAAACATCGACTGTTAAGTAGAATCAGAGGATGCAGAAGAAGACACCAAAGCGAAGATTTCAAATCAGTCTTCTTAGAAAGAATGTTCATCTCATAAATTTTCAATTTTATATAAAGAACATCCAAAGTCAAAGTGTTCACATCAACAGATTCATGAATTGAAATAACCTTAACATCCCAAACCTTCATATCAAGACCGTTTATAAAGTGACGAGCAACCTCAGACTGAGAATAATTAGCATCATAAGAAGAATCAACCGATCCAAGATTACTCAAAATTTTGTTAAAACGACCTAGATAGTCATCCAAAGACTCCCCATGTGTCATCTCAAATTTGATGTACTCATTTTTGAAAACGTCTTTGCACAACTCTTTAATGTTTAAAGATCCAGTGTGAAAATCATTCAAAGCCTTCCAAATCTTATTACCAGTAGCAAGATGTGAAACACGATCAAAGTCGGAGCGAGAAATTGCATTAAGAATAATATTGCGAGCTTTGCAATTATTTTCAAAATCTAATTTGAGAGTAGGAGTATCAATGCGAGCAGGGATTTCATAAGGTTCTGCAACTTTTAGCCAAATATCATATCCTTGAGATGTTATGTAAGATTCCATCTTTTCTTCCAATAATCAAAATCGGTTCCATTGAAAATATGAGGTTTGTTTGAAAACTTTTCAGCCATGGCAAATATATCAGAAAAACAACAAATATCAAATCAAGAATGAGGCTCTGATACCAGTTGTAGGATCGAAATAGAGTAAACAAACCTACCAGAGGGGGTGAATGATAGGAAAAGTCAAAACCCAAAAATCTTTTGTGGAATTAAAAGATTACCTCTCACCAACGAAACCAATCTAGAAAATGAAATCGAACTGTAGCTGTCGAAGTCGTCGCTGGTCACACCGTCGTATAACCGCGGTTAGACCGCCTCTGGCCGTCGGACCATTTGTGTCACCTCTGGTTGGACCGCCGCAACCTGCCGGTCGAGACCACTCGCACACTGCGGTCACACCGTCATCACAACCAGTGTAACATCCCGAAAATCAAAGAAATTAAAATCGGAACGTAAAAATCGGAACTTTCAAAACCTTCGCTTGTTGCTTCTTCCTCGGGTTTGTTGCTTCTTATTTGTCGGCTCGTTGCATAAATTTAGTCATGATCAATTCTCTTTCGGTGTTTTTGGATGATTTGGAGTTTGTCGGAATGAAAAAGGCGAAGGTCCGTATTAGGGATTTTTAAAAAGAAATCGGAGAAACGCGGATTTATGAAAATACGATTTGGGAGATATAAAATAGTAATTGTGGTTGGGAGAGGATAAATTAGGACACAAAATAAATAATGAAATATTTGGGAGTCGTACTCAAAATCCGGAAATTTTTGGAAAATAAAGGGGTGAATTACGAAATTAGGAAAGAGGGATTTTAAATAAATAAATATGAAAAATAATGTGGGAAAATAAAAATGGAGAAAAGTTGGAAATATTATATTAAAAATTATTTTTGAAATATAGGAATTTATTTTGGAATTTTTAGAAGAGGAGGAAAATTGAAATAGGAAATTAAAATTGGAAAATCAGGAAAAATATGAAATCGCACTTGTTCATTGCGCATGAGGTGCTCGGCGCCGTCCGCCCCCGCCGCGCGCCGCCGCGCGCGCGCCAACGCGCCGCGCCGCAGCGCTGCCGTCGCCGCGCAGCGCGCGCGCCGCGCGCATGCGACGCCACGCGCCGCGCGCCGCCCGCAGCCTCGAGCCGCCGCGACCCACGCCCGGCCCGCCCGCGCCGCCCGCTCGCCGCGCCACGCGCACGCCGCCGTACCGGCCCGCGCCTCGCGCCGCGCCTCGCCGCCACGCGCCGGTGCCCGCCCGGCCCCGCCGCGCCGCATGCCCTCGCCGCCACGCGCTCGCCGCGCCGGACCGCCACGCCGCCGCGCTGCATCGTGCCGGACCCCGCCCGCGCGCCTCGCCCGCAGCCGCGTCGCGCCCGCCCGCCCGGCCCGTTCCGCGCCTCGCCGCGTGTCGCCACCGTGCGTGCCACGCCGGCCCCCTTCTCCACGCCGCGTCGGTGCGCCTATAAAGGCGGCGACCCGCCCCTTTGCCGCACCGCCGCCACCCTCTCTCCTCCGTTTCCCGAGCGCCAACACCGTCGCCGCCGTGCGCCAAGCCCCCCATGCCCCACCACACCTCCCGAGGTCCGCCGTCGCCCTCTTTTCCCCATGCGCTCGCGCCGCCGCCCTGTGTTCGGCCGAACCTCGGTCGAACACCTAGAGTACAATGAACAGTGATTTGGAAAAAAAAAAAAATAAAAATAAAATAGGGAAAAATTTGGATTTTTAGAAAATTTGGAAAAATATTTTGGGAAGATTTGAGTAAAATTTTGGGCAAAATTAAAGTATATTTTTGTATGTTTTCTCGGTGCGAAAATTTGGAAAATCAAATCCGGACTTTTCCGAAATTCCGTTTTGCATCGTTTTGAATACGAATTTCGTTTAGACCTTTCTCGCCATTTTAATATGTTTCCATTTTGTGCTCGGACCTTCAAAACCTCTAGCACCAATCCCTCCGCGGATATTTTCAAATCCGTTTTCTTGAACAGATCGTGATCGTCGTTTTGCGAAAACCCTAAGTCGTCGACCCGATGTCTAAACTTGGAGTTTTCCGGAGCGATCGTAGTACAAACTTAAGTAGGAATTTGGGCTTAGCGCTTGGAATTGTTCCTGAGACTTTTTCGGATCTTTTCGACCTTTTGGTGTTATATGGGATTCTAATCGGAATCGATTGATTTTTCGCACGTACGGGTAGCACCTGAAGAAACCGGCAACGACCCCGTTGAAGACACCACCCCACAAGCGTGCGAGCAAGGCAAGTCATCACACTCTTTGAACATATTGATCCTACTTTGCGAAATGATGTTGATTTTTAATTGCAAATTGCATGCTTACACAGATATGTACCTATGCTTGATAAACCCTGCTTTGATGTTGATCACCATTAGAATTATTCTTTGTAACCTTCGATGTGATATGACCGGAGGCTAACTTCGGTGAAAATGCTTAGCCCCGCTTATACTAGATCCCTTCATACTCATGATTTTACAAAGAAGCTTTGTGCTCGAGCAACTACCTTAGGGAGGTAGTTGAAATGCGGCTGTGGAGACATGAGCGCCACATGGCCATGAGAATGATGAACTAAGTTTGATGAAAATTGAAAATGATATACAAATGATTTAGACTGGGCGGCGGATGATTTGGGTGGATTCGGAAAAGGCAAGTGCCGACCACAGTCAATTAAGGACCGAGCCATGAGATAGCCGGAAACGAGCCGTACAACCGTACTTCTCGAATGGGTATAGACCTAGCGACTAGGTAGCCGAGCGGAGGCGTATCCTTGCATAGATGGTTCTTTATGATGTGGTTTATGTGATGAGGATGAGGCTGCGGCCTATGCTCGTGAATGGTGGAATTAAATCGATATTAATTGAACTTAAAGTTTGAAGAAGTTTTCTCTTACCCGGTGCGCTGAACTCCTCTCACCGCTAGAAAATGACGGCTAGAGTGCATGAGGGCTTAAGTTCATGGAGCGGGTACGCCAAAGTGAGGTTATCGAAAGGCTTTGCCGTGACCGTCTCATGTGTTGGGACGTAGGCTCATTCGTTGGGCATGTCGCGGAGTACGGGTAAAGTGTACATCCACCGGTGTGAATGAATCAATCTATTCGAATAGCCGTGCTCGCGGATATCGAGCATCGTGACAAGACTTTCGCTTGACTAGACTTTAAACTTAAAACTGCTGGGATGGGTTTTTGCATGATGATTTCATTCGCTGGTGGATCAACTTCTCGGGATGCGAGAAGGGGTGGATTCCCCAGAAAATCATGACGAATCGGAGGCGGGAAGCCATCCTTGGAATCACGATGGATGGTAGACAGAACCGTCGCCGAATTAATGAACTATGGAACTAAAACTTGATTTGGCTAGTTGTTAGGCTTGTGAAAAGAATTGTGGAAATTGGCTTTATGCAAAAGAGCTCCAGCCATTCCTTGAATAACCCTATCATATGCATCAATTCCGTGTTGGCTTGCTGAGTACGGTTGGTACTCACCCTTGCTATACGCACAAACCTTCAGATGGTGGGAATGAAGAATTGGAGGATCCTTACGCTTACTACCAGGAGGGTGAAGGAACTGATGGCTCTTACTAGGTCTTAGCTCCGGTCGTTGCCTATGGCAATTGACATGCCGCTGCCTCTATTCCGCTGCCGTATCTAATTTCTGCTTTTGTGTTGTATCCGGACCATGAGGTCCTGTGTGTTGAACATTGCCTTCGGGCCTATTGTTGTAATAATGTCGCTGTAAAAGTATTCGTGCATGTGCACCTGATTATTCAAGATCGTATTTCGTGGGTACCAACTACTTGATCACGGAAATGGTACTAAGAACACGAAAGATTCCTGTTCCAAAAGGGGGTCCACAGAGCTGGTATCGAGCCATGCGACCGTAGGATAAGACCAATTGGTGCCCTACCCCGACTAGTTGGCTAAAGGGAAGTATCCCTACGTAGGACCATTTCCAAACTATTATTTCTAAAAATACAAATATACCTTTTCTATATCTGTATTTCCTTTTCTTTACCAAATGATTTTGATGACAACTCTCTCCCTCTAACCCTAAGTTGCCTTCAAAAGCAGATGTCGAACCATGTGGGAGCCTGGGAAATCACCATCCCAAGAGACGAGGGATTCGTGGCACGCTTCGAGTCATTCTTTGTGGTGTCTAAGATATCCGAACCACCCACTTACTAAATCAAGAGGCATGGCTCCGAAGGATATCCAGCATGGGAAGCAGCAGTCTCCGTGGAAGCCCGCATGGGAAGTGAAACACCTTTCTGCTTTCACACCCGCTATCATCGAGATTTAGCGGAAGCAGCCATTCAAGATGCGGCCCGCGAAGCATTTCTTCGCCTTAATGCGATACATCGTGCTGAACTTACAAGTGACGAGTTCGTGCACCATCCCTATCGCGAGGAAGGCAACCCGGTTGCACCGTGGAAGCCACCTGCTGCTACAACCCTATGGTCACACGTCTATCACGTTGGGCGAAGACGGCGGATGACTGCTACGAGGAAGCCTTGCTCGAGATCAACGACCAGCAGCAACGCCTCAATGATCCGGTCGAGAGCCACCGTGGCGTGGGGATCGATCAACATGCCGCAGTCTCACTGTAGGCCAACGGTGCCCAATATGAGCAGCTCTCCGCCGCTACGGCCCATGGGAAGCCTTGGTAGAGCTGGAGGAGCAGCTCGGGAGGAGCAAGCAACAAGTCGACCAGCTGGAGGAACAACACTGCGCTCCGCCCGTCCATGCTCGCAGTACTTCCACCGGGGTGTACCAACACCTCCCGCTCCCGTGCCCGACCACTACTACCTTATGACTCCAGCATGCTTGGATACCTTTCAAGCCATGATGGAGCAAGCTTTATGTTGAGCACAGAGTCGGCGCCGTGCACGATAGACCCTACTGCTGCCACGTCCATGGGACCCACCTCGAACTCCGTAGCGGTGCCATCCGAGCCTGGATCGGAGAGGAGAACCCCATCCGGATCCACACCGACTCGAGTCCGAGGCGAACCTATGGAGATCAAATGGGAGTCCAGCGGCACCGATCCAATGGAGGAGGAAGCTCCCACTCGTCGCCCGACTCACACCGGAGGTCCCCTCCCGCAAGACCGCTCGCAAGAGTACACGGCCACCGAGCAGGAAGATTCGGCATGACTCGAGGCCACCACCTCCGAGCCATGGGGACTCCGATTTGCTTCAGCAGAGGATCACTCCCTTCCCGCACTGGCTCCTGCGGATGGTTGGACGATTAGGCGGGAGGACCACCCCAGCTTGATCTCGCTCTGGACGGTTCGGCAGCAAGGACCACACTCTATCCCCCCCTTAATAGTTAATGCAGTAGGACGATGTAGTTGTTGTATCATGGCATGAGGGACTGTGCACGTACAGTCCGTGTACCCCTTTGATGTAATATGATGGACCTAAGTATCGCTTTGTGGTATCCTAATTAATGAGCTTATTATTTTACCATGCTTGTTGGTTGAAGATCATTTAAAAACAACTTGAAGAAAAATCACCTAGGAACCATGACCTTAACAGGTCTGATCTCTTAATTCATCTATCTTCTTCAGATGGCACATCGCCACAGAGCCGCAGCCACCAACGAGAACCCACCGGAGCCCAACCCCTCCACTCTGGCGGAGGTTATGGCTTTACAAACCCAACTGCTCCAAGCAATTGCCAACAACCAGGGAAGTCAAGGAGGATCAAGTTTAGGAGAGTTCATGCGAGCTAAGCCACCAACCTTCTCCACGGACGAAGAACCCATGGATGCTGAGGATTGGTTGAGGGTGATCGAGAAAAGCTAACTCTCGTCCGAGTTCGAGAAGCGAGATAGAGTTATCTTCGCCACTAGCCGCCTAGAGGGTCCCGCAAGTGGCTCGGTGGGACACCTACAAGGAAACGCGAGCTGAAGATGTCGGAGAACCGACATGGGAAGAATTCACGGCTGCGTTCCGTGAAAATTTCGTACCAGCTGCAGTTATGAGGATGAAGAAAAATGAGTTCCGCGAGTGCGCCAAGGAAACACCTCGATAAGAGTACTGAACAAGTTTACCCAGCTTGCCCCTTACGCCACAAGTGACTGCGGCGAGAAAGAGAAGATGGATAAATTTATCGAGGGACTAAACGATGAGCCGAGAGGACCGATGATCGGACAAGACCACACCGGCTTCCAAAGCCTCATCAACAAGGTCGTACGGCTTGAACACGACCAAAAGATGGTAGAAAATAACCGCAAAGAAGGCTTGCTATGGCCCGCCCGTTTCAGGGAGCACCACAACGTCCCAAGGGAGCCACCCCGTCTGGATGGAAGCCAAACGTTCCGGCAGCCGGTCGTTCCCCCGCCCCCGACCATGTCAACAGGCCAGCTACACCTCAGTTTCGTACACCGACGCCAACCCTAGCCGCTCCAGGAAGGAGGAATGTGAACTGCTTCAATTGTGGAGAATTCGGGCACTACTCCAACAGCTGCCCCAAACCACGCAACACTCCTGTGCGCACCGGCGCCAATGCAACGGCCGCCCGAGGAACCCCCACCCCTGCTGCATGACGCGGTTTGTTCAGGACCTCGCTACCCAACGAGGCTGCCACCGGGTTTCGACGTGGCCAGGTGAATCATGTGCGGGCTGAAGAAGCTCAGGAGGATCAGAGCGTGCTGATGGGTATGTTCTCTATCAACTCTACCCCAGTTAAAGTCTTATTTGATTCTGGAGCCTCGCATTCATTCATATCTTTCCAAGTAAGCAAACAACACCACCTACACCAAGTAGCACTTAAGAGACCTATGTTGGTACACTCACCTGGGGGAAACATAACCGTACCCCATGCTTGCATCAATGTGACCATACGGATTAGGGACGTGGTGTTTCTTTCAAACCTTATGGTGCTATCACCCCAAACCATTGATGTCATACTCGGGATGGATTGGTTGACCAAGAATAATGGAATCATAGACTGCGGTCGAAGGGAAGTCACGGTATCCACCCCATGGGGATCACCAATGAGCATAACTATGGACCAAAACCCGAAGCTATGTGAGCAAGCTGCGGGAGTATTCACCATGCTACCTCTAAGCGGGATGCCGATAGTACAAGAATACCCGGACGTATTCCCCGAGGAATTGCCCGGAATGCCCCCGGATCGCGACATAGAGTTTATCATCGACCTAATGCCCGGTACTGCCCCCATATCCAAGAGACCTTATCGAATGCCGGCCAACGAGTTAGAAGAACTCAAGAAGCAAATCCGAGAACTACAAGAGAAGGGATTTGTACGCCCCATTCTTCTCCTGGGAGCTCCGATTACTCTTCGTCAAGAAGAAGGATGGGAGTATGAGGATGTGTGTGGACTACCGATCGTTGAATGAAGTGACTATCAAAAACAAGTACCCACTACCTCGAATCGATGACCTATTCGATCAACTTAAGGGTGCGCAAGTGTTCTCAAAGATTGATCTTCGGTCGGGATATCATCGATTGAAGATTAGAGCCGGAGATATTCCCAAAACGACGTTCTCTACACGTTACGGCTTATACGAGTTCACGTAATGTCCTTTGGATTGACCAATGCCCCGGCATATTTTATGAATCGATGAACAAGGTATTCATGGAATACCGGATAAATTCGTAGTGGTATTTATCGACGATATACTTATCTACTCCAAGAACGATGAGGAACATGCAGAGCATCTACGGCTGGTACTGGAAAAACTGCGAGAACACCAGCTGTATGCGAAATTTAGCAAATGCGCGTTCTGGCTCAAGGAAGTCGCTTTTCTTGGCCACGTGGTCTCAAGGAGGAGTAGCGGTGGACCCCGCCAAGGTCGAAGCTGTCACGGAATGGAAGGCACCCAAGTCGGTGACGGAAGTTCGGAGTTTCTTGGGCTTGGCCGGTATTACCGAAGGTTCATCGAAGGGTTTTCCACCGTAGCCCGACCTATGACTCAACTTCGAAGAAGAAAAGGAAGTTTGAATGGAACGAGAAGTGTCAGGAAGCCTTTGACCAACTAAAAGAAAAGTTAACCACCGCCCCAATCTTAACTTTACCTGACAACCGAAAGGATTTCGTGATGTACTGTGATGCGTCTCGGCAAGGACTAGGATGCGTGTTAATACAGGATGGGAAGGTCATGGCATATGCCTTGCGACAGTTACGACCCCACGAAGAGAACTATCCCACACATGACCTGGAATTAGCCGCGGTTGTTCACGCATTGAAGATCTGGAGACACTACCTGATCGGGAACCACTGTGATGTGTATACCGATCACAAGAGCTTGAAATACTTCTTTACTCAGCCCGATCTCAACCTACGACAGAGACGATGGTTGGAATTGATCAAAGATTACGATCTAGGAATCCATTACCATCCCGGCAAGGCAAATGTAGTGGCCGATGCGTTAAGCCGCAAAGCCCAATGCAACCACATGGGATTGGAAGGTATGGCCAGTGAGCTCCAAGAAGAAAAGGCTCGACTTAATCTGCACCTGATTCCTCACGGAGAAGCAAACTCGCTGGAAATCCAACCCCTTCTGAGGACTCAAATAGAAGAAGCCCAAAAGAGAAATGAGGAAACCCAGGAAATCAAAGAACGCACGGCCGCTGGACGCGCTAAGGAATTTTCGATAGACGACAAGGGAATCCTGTGGTACAAGAAAAGAATGTGCGTGCCTGAACAAGGTGGTTTGAGAGGGTTGATCTTAAAAGAAGCACACGAATCGGCATATTCGTTACATCCAGGAAGCACGAAAATGTACCAGGATTTGAAGGGAGAATACTGGTGGCCCAATATGAAGAGAGATGTAGCCGAATACGTAGCCGTATGCGATGTATGCCAAAGGGTGAAAGCTGAGCATCAACGACCAGCAGGCTTACTACAGTCGCTCAAGATTCCCGAATGGAAATGGGACGAGATAGGCATGGATTTCATAGTGGGACTACCCAAAACTGCGACTGGTTACGATTCCATTTGGGTAATAGTAGACCGGCTCACCAAGACCGCCAGATTTATTCCCGTAAAGACTAACTACAACAGTGCCAAGCTAGCGGAACTATACATGAGTAGGATTGTATGTCTCCATGATGTACCAAGAAGGATTATATCGGATCGTGGTACCCAATTCACGTCTCATTTTTGGAGCAAAGTCCACGAGGCACTCGGAAGTCACCTTGCCTTCAGTACCGCTTACCACCCACAGACCGATGGGCAGACTGAAAGGACCAATCAAGTACAAGAAGATATGCTGAGAGCCTGTGCGTTGGATTTCACCAAGGATTGGGAGAAATGTTTACCGTACGCCGAGTTCTCCTACAACAATAGCTATCAAGCCAGTCTGAAGATGTCACCAAACGAAGCTCTATTTGGTCGCCGATGCCGAACCCCATTGATGTGGTCAGAAACCGGTGAACGAACCGTATTCGGGCCTGACATAATCAAAGAGGCCGAGGAAAAGGATCGCCTGATCCGGGACCGATTACAAGCTGCCCAATCACGACAGAAGAGCTACGTGGATACCCGTCGAAGAGAACTAGAATTTAAAGAAGGTGACCATGTGTATCTCAAGGTCTCACCACTACGGGGAACTCAGAGGTTCAAGGTCAAAGGGAAACTCGCACCAAGATACGTGGGCCCATTCTTAATAAACGCTAGAAGAGGTGAAGTGGCCTACCAGCTGGAGCTGCCCGAGAACCTCTCCGATGTCCACCCAGTATTCCACGTGTCGCAGTTGAAGAAATGTCTGCGGGTGCCAGAAGAGCAAGCTCCTTTGGAAACCATCCATGTCCACAGTGATCTTACCTACCCGGAGCATCCAATCAAGATACTGGACGAGGCAGAAAAGAAGACACGGACCAAGTCATGGCGCATGTACAAAGTACAATGGAGCAACCACACTGAAGAGGAGGCTACCTGGGAGAGCGAGGATTTCCTGAAGACGGAATACCCACACCTACTCAGCAACCGGTAAGAAATCTCGGGGACGAGATTTATTGTTAGGGGGGTAGGTTTGTAACATCCTGAAAATCGAAGAAACTGAAATCGGAACGTAAAAATCGGAACTTTCAAAAACCTTCGCTTGTTGCTTCTTCCTCGGGTTTGTTGCTTCTTATTTGCCAGCTCAGTTGCATAAATTTAGTCATGATCAATTCTCTTTCGATGTTTTTGGATGATTTGGAGTTTGTCGGAATGAAAAAGGCGAAGGTCCGTATTAGGGATTTTTAAAAGAAATCGGAGAAGCTCGGATTTATGAAAATACGATTTGGGAGATATAAAGTAGTAATTGTGGTTGGGAGAGGATAAATTAGGATGCAAAATAAATAATAAAATATTTGGGAGTCGTACTCGAAATCCGGAAAATTTTTGAAAAATAAAGGGGTGAATTATGAAATTAGGAAAGAGGAATTTTAAATAAATAAATATGAAAAATAATGTGGGAAAATAAAAGTGGAGAAAAGTTGAAAATATTATATTAAAAATTATTTTTAAAATATAGGAATTTATTTTGGAATTTTTAGAAGAGAGGAAAATTAAAATAGGAAATTAAAATTGGAAAATCGGGAAAAATATGAAATCGCACTGTTCATTGCGCATGAGGTGCTCGACGCCGTCGCCCGGCCGCGCGCCGCCGCCGCGCGCCGCCGTACCCGCCAGCGCGCGCCATGCGCATGCGCACGCCACGCGCAGCCGCGCTCGCGCAAGCCACGGCTCCCGCGACCCGCACGCCCGCCCGTCCGCGCCCGCTCGCGCGCCACGCGCACGCCGCCATCCGGCCCGCGCCTCGCGCCCGCGCCTCGCTCGCCCACGCGCCGGTGCCTGCACCCGCCCCGCCCGCGCCGCATGCCCTCGCCGCCACGCGCTCGCCGCGCCGGACCCCACCGCCGCGCGCGCATCGTGCACAGACCCCCGCCGCGCCGCCGCGCCGCCAGCGTCGCGCCCGCCCGTGCCGGCCCGTTCCGCGCCTCGCCGCGTGTCGCCACCGCGCGCGCCACGCCGCCCCCTTCTCTAGGCCCGCGCCGGCGCACTATAAAGGGCGGCGACCCGCCCTTTGCCGCACCGCCGCCGCCTCTCTCTCTCCGTTTCCCGAGCGCCAACGCCGTCGCCGCCGTGCGCCAAGCCCCCTCCCCCTTGCCCCACCACACCTCCCGAGGTCCGCCGTCGCCGGTAAGCCCCGCCGCCGCCCTCTTTTCCCCATGCGCTCGCGCGCCGCGCCTCTCTGTTTCGGCCGAACCTCGGTCGAACACCTAGAGTACAATGAAGTGGCGCTGGAAAAAGAAAAAAATAAAAATAAAATAGGGAAAAATTTGGAAAAATTTTAGAAAATTTGGAAAAATATTTTGGGAAGATTTGAGTAAAATTTGGGCAAAATTAAAGTATTTTTGTATGTTTTCTCGGTGCGAAAATTTGGAAAATCAAATCCGGACTTTTCCGAAATTCCGTTTGCGTCGTTTTGAATCCGAATTTCGTCATTTTAATATGTTTCCATTTTGTGCTCGGACCTTCAAAACCTCTAGCACCAATCCCTCCGCGGATATTTTCAAATATGTTTTATCGAACGGATCGCGATCGTCGTTTTGCGAAAACCCTAAGTCGTCGACCCGATGTCTAAACTTGGAGTTTTCCGGAGCGATCGTAGTACAAACTTAAGTAGGAATTTGGGCTTAGCGCTTGGAATTGTTCTGAGACTTTTCGGATCTTTTCGACCTTTTGGTGTTATATGGGATTCTAATCGGAATCGATTGATTTTTCGCACGTACGGGCTTTGCACGAAGAAACCGGCAACGACCCCGTTGAAGACACCACCCCACAAGCGTGCGAGCAAGGCAAGTCATCACACTCTTTGAACATATTGATCCTACTTTGCGAAATGATGTTGATTTTTAATTGCAAATTGCATGCTTACACAGATATGTACCTATGCTTGATAAACCACGCTTTGATGTTGATCACCATTAGAATTATTCTTTGTAACCTTCGATGTGATATGACCGGAGGCTAACCGGTGAAAATGCTTAGCCCGCTTATACTAGATCCCTTCATACTCATGATTTTACAAAGAAGCTTTGTGCTCGGGCAACTACCTTAGGGAGGTAGTTGAAATGCGGCCTGTGGAGACATGATCGCCACATGGCCATGAGAATGATGAACTAAGTTTGATGAAAATTGAAAATGATATACAAATGATTTAGACTGGGGCGGCCGGATGATTTGGGTGGATTCCGGAAAAGGCAAGTGCCGACCCTGGTCAATTAAGGACCGAGCCATGAGATAGCCGGAAACGAGCCGTACAACCGTACTTCTCAAATGGGTATAGACCTAGCCGACTAGGTAGCCGAGCGGAGCGGTATCCTTGCATAGATGGTTCTTTATGATGTGGTTTATGTGATGAGGATGAGGCTGCGGCCTATGCTGTGAATGGTGGAATTAAATCGATATTAATTGAACTTAAAGTTTGAAGAAGTTTTCTCTTACCCCGGGTGCGCCAGAACTCCTCTCACCTTGCTAGAAAATGACGGCTAGAGTGCATGAGGGCTTAAGTTCATGGAGCGAGCGCCAAAGTGAGGTTATCGAAAGGCTTTGCCGTGACCGTCTCATGTGTTTGGACGTAGGCTCATTCGTTGGGCTGTCGCGGAGTACGGGTAAAGTGTACATCCACTGCAGTGTGAATGAATCAATCTATTCGAATAGCCGTGCTCGCGGATATCGAGCATCGTGACAAGACTTTCGCTTGGCTAGACTTTAAACTTAAAACTGGGATGGGTTTTTGCATGATGATTTCATTCGGTGGATCAACTTCTCGGGATGCGAGAAGGGGTGGATTCCCAAAATCATGACGAATCGGAGGCGGGAAGCCATACTTGGAATCACGATGGATGGTAGACAGAACCGTCGCCGAATTAATGAACTATGGAACTAAAACTTGATTTGGCTAGTTGTTAGGCTTGTGAAAAGAATTGTGGAAATTGGCTTTATGCAAAAGAGCTCCAGCCATTCCTTGAATAACCCTATCATATGCATCAATTCCGTGTTGGCTTGCTGAGTACGGTTGGTACTCACCCTTGCTATACGCACAAACCTTTAGATGGTGGGAATGAAGAATTGGAGGATCCTTACGCTTACTACCCGGGAGGGTGAAGGAACCGATGGCTCTTACTAGGTCTTAGCTCCGGTCGTTGCCTATGGCAATTGACATGCCGCGCCTCTATTCATTGCCGTATCTAATTTACGCTTTTGTGTTGTATCCGGACCATGAGGTCTGTGTGTTGAACATTGCCTTCGGGCCTATTGTTGTAATAATGTCATTTGTAAGACTATTCGTGCATGTGCACTGATTATTCGATCTTGTATTTCGTGGGTACCAACTACTCGATCCAGGAAATGGTACTAAGAACACGAAAGATTCCGTTCCAAAAACGGGGTCCACACCCAGCGGTCGACGCCGCTCGCACACTGCGGTCGGACCGTCGGGACCGAAAACACCGATAGATGAACTCCCGAAGAAGTAGATCAAACTATTTTGACTTTATTGCATCTAAAAGTGTTTACAAAGTGCAACAACAGCACTTCTCATCAAAATCTCGACCTAACTCGAAACCCTAGCTATTCTCTCAGCAAAATCGATGTCTAGAAGGCACACCCCCCTCCAATGGGTTGTATATCAGAATCAGACACCTTTAAGAAATCGGCTTGCCAAACTTTGCTAGACAGACAATCAATACCATTGATTTCCGACAAAGGAAAATCGGTATTAGCGACGTTGACTGACCTGTCGACTGGCACGATTTCTACCTTGTTGCCTTGCCACTGGACTAAGCTTTGGTGCATTGTGGAAGGGATGCAATAATTGGCATGGATCCAGTCCCTTCCAAGCAGCAGACTATACGACCCCTTCCCGTCGATGATGAAAAACGTTGTGGGCATGGTCTTGCTGCCGACGGTCAGCTCGATGTTTAAAACTCCCTTGGCTTTTGAAGGGTTGCCGCCGAAGTCTTTGAGGACCATGTTGGTCTTGATCAAATCTTCGGCTCCTTTGCCCAGCTTCCTGAAGGTTGCGTAAGGCATTAGGTTGACGGTAGCCCCTCCATCAACTAGCATGTTGGACATCGGCTTCCCATTGACAAATCCTTTGACGTATAAGGGCTTCAAGTGCCGGTTCTCAGTCCCCTCAGGTTTCTCGAAGATAGCTTGTTCTAGGGATAGTACTAGCTTAGCCAAGGTTTCTTCCACTGTATCTGCATCGGCCTCGACAGCCTCAAACTCGGCTAGTAAAATGAAAACCATGTTGACCGATGCAGAGACCACTCCTTTACCTTTTCCCGCACTTTTGGCTTTGTCGGCTGGGCTTTCGTCGGCTAGGGCCGCTTGTTTCTTGGCGCGCCATTGTTTTGTGCCCTACCGACATTGTTGTTGTTGGATCATCCGCCGAACTTCCTCTTCCTGCCCCTCGCTCTTGAGCCTCTGAATTTTTCTTTTTTGTGTTTTAGTAAAGAGGTCCGAAGGGCACCATTGGGGGTTGGTCGATTGCTCTTCATCAGCCTCTTCTTCATCTTCTTCTTGGAAGAAGTCTTGGTGGATTGGGCCGGGCCGATCATGGACGGAAGGTTTCCGTTGGTTAAGTTGAACGGCTCGAGGGACGAATCGGCTAGAACTTTCCAGTGGTGGTCCCCTTTATTCGTTCTCCCTATGGTCACTGCATGCTGGGCAATTTTCAAGGGTTGGTAACCTCATTCCTTGCTTCCAGCAGAACCTGAAAAACTCGTAGTGCCAATGCGGGTCACAGCCATCGTGGCGGCGGTAATATGCCATTCCCAGTCGATCGGGTGCCCTCTGGTATGGCTTGTCGCGTCGGCTTTCTTCTTCCTCATGCACCCTGCGTTGGAATCGCAGCCGGCTGTCCTGCCTGGGCCGACGATCGACCGATCGTCCGTTGGTGTGAACCATGTTGATTGGTGCAGCTGCATCTCCAGTCGGTTCTTTGTAGGATGCTCCTGAGTCGGCATTAACTGATCTTAGTGTTTCGGCTAAGCTGTACGTCATTCGGTACTGCCGATCAGCTCGCCTCGGGCCAGCTTGGATCATGTTGACCGGGAAAGGGTTACCATCGACCTTCATCGGCTCAGCTGATTCTTTGAATTTTATTTTCCCAGCTTCGATGGCTAACTGGATTTGTTGGCAGAAGACCTTCCAATCGTTTGTGCTGTGGGAGATGGTGTTGTGCCATTTGCAATACCTTTTCTTTTTGAGCTCGTCGGTCAATGGGATAACGTGGTTGTCTGGCAGCCGAATTTGCTTCTCCTTCAGCACAGATCAAAAATCTTGTCGGCTTTAGGATATCAAAGTCATATTTCTCCTCCTTAGCCGACTTTTTCAACCATTGGTAGGTTATTGCCTTCTTGTTTCTGGTCCACTCGGCTGCTGCCACCTCTGCATCGCTGTCGCTTGAATCTGTGTCCGTTGCGTAGGTGACGTGGGTGACTTTCTTGAAGGCCTTCTTGGATTCTTGAAATCTTTGCTCGTGGGCCATCACCTTCTGGGCCAAGTGGGCCAAGCTCTCAAAGTCTTTGAGCCGAAAACCTTTCACGGATCGGGGCCAAGAGGCCGTGAAAAGCTAAATCGGCTAGCTGTGAGTCCGATAACACCAAGCTGTATTATCAGTTCCTCATATCTCTGAAGCATTGAATGTAATCTTGAACCGATTCTTCGTGTTTTGCCTGATGCCGGTGAGGTCCGACAGCTTCATTTCGTGGGTGCTGGAGTAGAAGTAGCTATGGAATTGTTTCTCGAGATCGGCTCAGTTTTGAACCGAGTTGTACGACAAGTAAGAAAACCAGGTAAAAGCCGATCCCGAAAGCGATAGCGGGAACAATCACACTCTGAGCGCGTCTGTAGCCGATGCTTCTCTGCATTGAGCCAAGAATTGGCTGATGTGCTCGTAAGTGGACATGTTGTCCTACCCTGAGAATTTTGAGAAATCCGGCACTTTGTACCGGTTTGGCAGTGGCACCCTTTGAAGTATTACGGATATGGGTACCGATACATGTTGCCGAATCCTTGGGTTTGAGGCCGGGCGATCGCGCATGGCGTCGGCAATCGGATCGGCCTAAGGCTGTTGTCTGAGCTTGAACTTGAGGTATTGGCTCGTAGTGCTCGTAGTGAACGGGTCCTTGCCGATACTGGAGTGGTGGCGTCTGCGACCGATGTTGTTGCTCAAGATGGCCTCTCGGATATTAGTACTGAAACTGATTTGCAGCGGGAGGTGGCCGAGACATGATCGGTGGTGATTGCTCAGGAAGTAGCCGATTGCCAGCGGAGCTATGATGTGGCGCCGGGGCGATGCTGCCAATCGGCTCATTGGACATGATTGGCCACCGATTGGTGTTGAACATGTTCTCCACCTGTTCCTGCGTCACTGTCGGGGCACCGCGACCCTGATGTTGAGGCTGTTGTCAGACCAGGATCCTGGGGTGTGGCTCTGAAGTCGATGCCTGTGCGTTTGGTTGGATAGGAGCCCCTCCTTGAGGATTTGGCTGTCCTAGTGGCAGGATTGGCAGACCCTGGGTTGACAGCATCCTATAGCCCGGGAACTGGCCATCAATGAAGTATGTCGGCCCTCTCGGTAGCTGCTCGGCTATCTTCGAGTCAACCATAGTGCTTATCATGTTGTTGAGTGTGATAACTAGTATGCCATTTTGGTTGATGAGCGCATGATGGACAGCCGAGTTGATTCGGTCCTGTAGAGTGTAAGGGCCCGGACCGTCTTGTTCCTGCTTGGCGTCCTTCATCTTCCCTTTCCCCTTCTTGTCCTCGTTAGACATATCGAAATCTTCAATGGAGAAGTTGAATTTCTGGAGGACTACCCCAGATCTGGTCTGTGTGAAAGATTGCAGGTAATGTGCCTGCAGCCGCTCAACCATCTGCTTGTAATCGGCTAGTTGTTTAGCCGACAGTTGCTCCATTGTCACTGGGATAACGTTTTCTTGATCGACCTCTGGAGTCTTGGTGTCAGACATCACGTCGAACTTGGAAGTCATTATCAGTCCCACCAAGCGTGCCAAAAGCGTGTTGATGAGAAATTCGATTCCCACGCACTGGCCTGAGAGGTTTGTTTTACTCTGCAGGTCTAAGTTCGTCGCCTTTGGTGAATCTTGGGCGTTGCCAGTTGGTTTGATCCTGTAACCAACAAGAAAACATAGAATAGGCATTAAGTTAATATTAGATTCTACCGGATCGGCTGAAGACATCAATAAACATATAATTGCTATCCCAAAGCACATTTATACTAAGTGATTGGGATAGATCGGTAGTATACCGAGACAATATAAATCACTTAGGCTAAAGGCATATTAGGATAATAATTATCTGCATTGATAACCTAGCCGATGCTGCAGGTCTAATGTGAATCGCTAGTACTCCGATATATTTTATGAAAAGATATTAATCTAACCTAATGCACTAAACCTAGATGAATCGGCTGTCAACGTAACTTGACAGATTAATACCGGCTTAGGGCATTTAAATAGATCGAGATCTTAATATAAAAGGCGGCTTTAATATATCTAATAGCAATTAATACTAGAAAATAACTAAAACAGGTAAGGCCGGCTGAAACCCCGGCACTGTCTCTAATAATAAACATTAAACCGAACAGATCATTATAGTTCTAAAAGCGACTTAGGTCGATTAGATGCAGCATTAGGTAAAAAAGAAATACTAGATCTGTATAAGCTAATGAGAACCCCTCGAGACATTAGACACGACATATAATCTAATTCAACCTCTGCATCTAACTCTATCGGCTGCTGTCTCCAGAGAGAAATCAGCCGATTGCGAGATAGATCTAGATATTGCTCTAGATTATATGCCACATATGATAGATTAAATAGTTTATAACATCGAAACTAGAGTATCATGATGATGGAAGCACTAACCCCGACGATACAAACCACTTGCAACAAGGAGTTACCTTGTTCGGAGATCGAAGCCGATGCAGCCCGAGCAAGAGCAAGAACTTGTCAAAAAAATAAAATAAAAGGGTGGCGATGCGCCGAAGTTGATTGATTGTGTGTTGTTATCTATATTTTTACAAGCCCTCAGGTCTTATTTATACCCGGATATATAATGAGTCCGTGACGGACACGATTTCTATTACAGATTAGATTACAAACAAACCAACATTATCATGGAAGGAAATTAAACAAAATATCCTAATTTAGGAAATTAAACAAAATATCCTAATTTAACGACCCAATTGCCGTTATAGGTAACGCACTTTAGAAACCGAATCTAACACTTTGTCTTCAATCTTTCCTTTTGGAATTGGCTTCACTTCTATCTTCAATCTGAATCGGCTATCGACTATCCTGGTCCGACTTGGGCATAGCCGCGGGCTTCGCAGCCGATTCGGACTCAGCCGATGTGGCCTCTATTTCTCCGCAGATCGCGCATCTCCTCCGATTCCGCTTCAATCTCTGCCTCAAACCCGAGGATTTGGTTACCAAATTTGGTCGTTAACACGACGCTGCCGCGCCACGCCAAACCCTAGACGGCTAGACTAGAGCGTCGTCCCTCGCTAGTTGTCGGCTGCGCCGCCGCGCCGACAACATCTTCACTCTTCAACGTCGCTGGCTCACCGTTGCCAAACGTGCGATGCCAGCCGGCCCAGCCCCATTCCTGCCGGCCGCCGGCGCCCGGCGCCATCAAGTTCCACGACCGCGAGGAGGAAGTCTCAGACTCTCAAACTACTCAGTAATGCGAATGTGATGTAATGTTGCAGTCATGCATGCTTCTTTCATGGCGTCGGTAGAACCTACCTGATCTTATGGTGATATTGTTTGCTGATTGCTGTTCTTGGCAATGCGCCACGCTGCTGTGCATCTATGGGGGCAGTCACTGCAATGCAGTTTGGACGCCGGCGCCGATCCATTGATCATTGATTATTCTTCCATCCATCTAGGGACCAGACCAGGGGCGGCAAGGTACTAAACAAAACAGTGTATCATGTATGATCATATGTATAATGTATTAATGTATTATTGAATGAATGTTACAGTTACAGTGACAACTCAAAGTATTAGAGAAACTGCCCTTGTTTTCCATGAGCTTGATACAGTGTATGATTCTATATATTATTCAATGCTACAGTGCATGTTCCAATGTATCCCATCTAGCTAGGACTCGATATGATCATATGTATTCAGTTTTTGTCCATTACAAGTATTGGTTCAGTTTTTTCCGTTCAATATAGTATATGTATTCAGTTCAGTATAATATAAGTATAACATCTTATAACTCTTATGCAGATTTGTTAAAAATGAAGAGGAGTGGTGATATTGCCTCTCTTTTTCAGAAATATGAATCTAAGAAGAAAGCTTGTTCTCAGTCTCCTTCGGTGGCTGCAACTGTTCCAGAAGAGCAAGAAGATGGACAAGATCAAGATAGAGTGATTCAAGAAAATGTAAGTCCAACTCCATTGCTGTAGTAGAATATAGAGTGGTTGTAAGAAAATGTAACTCCAAATCCAATGCCTCCAAATCCACCTCCAGTTGCCCAAAAAGAAGCTATTTATGATATCGAGTCGGCTACCACTTGATCCGAGTGAAAGACAACCCATTGCAAATTATCCCGTCAATGATCAAGATGCAGTTCGACGATCATATATTATTAAAGGCCCATTGTAACCCTATGCACATAAATTTGAAAGTAGAAAAATTGGAAATAGGGATGACAATTCAATCCCATATGGTTTTGTAAATATCCTTGATTGAATATAGCGTCAAGAAGGAAGCAGCATTTTGCTTTGTGTGTTACTTGTTTGGAAAGGGAAAAAGTATAAAATCATCATTTGTTGAAGGTGGTTGGAGAAATTGGAATAGAATTGATGCACTTGATTTACATGTGGGTGGTGTGAAAAGTGCTTACAACGCAGCCCAAGAAAGATATAATTTATTTATAATTTCACATGGAGCAATTGATGATAAAATTGTGAAGGCGGATAATAAAGAGCGTCGTCTCTACAAGATCAGATTGACTTATTCACTTAGATGTTTGAGGTTTGTTTTGCAGCAAGGATTAGCATTTCGTGGTCATGATGAAAGTGAAGAGTCTAGCAACAGAGAGAACTTTATTGAGCTTTTGAGGTGGCTTGTTGCAAATAATGAAGAGGTGGACAAGTTTGTTTTGAAGAACGCTTCAGGTAATTGCACATTAACTGGCCCTCACATAAAAAAGAAATTATTTAATGTTGTGCCATGGAGACTAGAGATCAAATCATTCAGAAAATTGGTGATTATTACTTTACAATTTTAGTTGATGAGTCTAGTGATGTTTTTCATAAAGAACAACTAGCACTTTGCTTGCGTTATGTTGATAAATCAGGCAGACCATTTGAGCGGTTTCTTGGAATTGTTCAAGTAGATGATACTACTTATTCATCACTTAAGGAAGTAATTCAATCTTTACTAGTTAGTCATGGTTTGACTATAACTCAAATCCGTGGGCAAGGCTATGATGGGGCTAGTAACATGAAAGGAGAGATTAAAGGGCTTAAAACCTTGATCATGAAAGAATCACCATCTGCTTATTATGTTCACTGTTTTGCACATCAACTCCAATTGGTTCTTGTTGCTGTTGCCAAAGATAATGGTGATTGTGTATGGTTTTTCGATCGAGTATCCCTCTTGCTAAATATTGTTGATAGTTCTTGTAAGCGTCATGGAATGCTTCGACATCAGCAATATGATAATGTCATGAAAGCACTTGAGTGTGGTATACTAGAATCTGGTAGTGGGTTAAATCAAGAGATGGGGTTGCCTAGACCTGGTGATACCCAATGGGGTTCTCATTATAAAATTATGGTTAACATGATTGCTATGTATCCCACAATTCGTGATGTAGTCATATCTCTTGGACGAGATATTTCACAAAGAGGTGATTGACCAAAAATACATATTATGGTTGGAGTGTTTGAGTCATTTGATTTTATTTTTAATGCTCATTTGATGCTTGACATTCTTGGACATATAAATGAATTATCTGAGTGTTTGCAAAGAAAAGACCAAGATATTCTTAATGCAATGTCACTAGTCCGTTTGGCAAAGAGTAAAATACAACAAATGAGGTCTGATGGGTGAGTTTCATTCCTTGAAAAGGTTACAATGTTTTGCAACAAATTTGGCATTCAAGTTTCGAAATGGAAAATAATTATGTGCCATATGGAAGATCAACACGTTTTGCTCCACTTCAAACAAATGATGATCACTTCAGAAGAGAAGTGTATATTGGAGTCATTGATAAAATTAGCCAAAAGCTTGATATTTGATTTGATGAGGTAAATATGAAGTTGCTTACTTGTATGACTGCTTTGAATCCAGCAGATTCCTTCGCTTCTTTTGATCCAAATAAGGTACACAGACTTGCTGAATTTTACCGAAATGAATTTTCAAGCTCTGACTTGCTAAAACTCGATTTGCAACTCGAAAACTTTATTAATGACATGAGAAAAGATGAATTGTTCAAAGGCATAAACAATCTTGTTGACCTCTTAGTAAAACTTGTTGAAACAAAGAGGGACAAAGTTTATCATTGAGTCTATTTACTTATCAAGTTGGTATTGCTTCTACCGATGGCGCTACCGTAAGTGTTGAAAGAATATTTTCTGCAATGACTTTTATCAAAAACAAGCTGAGAAATAAGATGAGCGATAGCTTTCTGGATAATTGTCTAATGACTTTTATTGAGCGGGATATCTTCTTACAATTGAGTGAAGAAGAGATCATCGACATTTTCATGACTACTAAAAAATATAGACCTGAAGTAGTGACATATTGCTCTTTAACTATTACGGATACGTAATATTTAAATTCTATGTTAAGAAATTAGACTCATTTATTTTATGAATATCTATATGTCCTTTTATCTTAATTGTGTTTTATTATTCATATACTTATGTACGACATGTTAATTTATTACGGTTAAAAAAAGTTTTAAACAATGAACCACTATAGCTATAAATCCGCTTTATAAATCCGCTTTGGTAATACTTTTAGATATTATATTATTTAAGAAAGACTACCAAATTTATCGTTGCTGGTAATGCTGCAACAGTTGCAAGCAAAAACGTTTTTGTTTATTGTTTTTTGAGTTTTTACAGAGTTTTTTATGAGAAACAGCAAGAGTATATTCCTACTACGCTGCTATATTAATATAGATAATATTTACAAAGTGTTGTACAAAAGAGAAAGAAAAAAGGATTACACAAGTTCTTTTTTCCTTCTGGAATGAAATAATATGCAACTCTTTTGCATATTGGAGAAAAGGAGAGAAAGAGAGAATGCCATGCTACCCATATGGTGGAGGCATGGTGTGGGAGCACAACTCTGCCGTGCCAAAAGGTTTTTTATTGAAAAAAATACCGGATAACACATTCTGAAATTTTATTAAACTGTTTTCATAATAGAATAAATTTTCTAGCGTGCTGGTTGACAAATACCCACTAGTATGCAAGATATCAGACATGACAGCATTGAAGCTGTACAAAGATAAAAGTTCATCACTGAACCGGATCACAATGTTACATGATTCTAGGCATCCTTTGGTGATTTGGTCACAACAAAGAGAACTTTACCTATTCAAGCTACAACATGAAGCATTCACGACATAGCTTCTTCCACTAGATGTATACATGAATAGACGGCACCCTTGTAAAAAGACAAGGCGGACTTTTGACATCTAAAAACCAAAATAGCTCCCATCATTTCATTTATGTTGTCCAACTTTATATATATATCAGAAACCATATAATTCACATCATAAAGAACTACATACAAAACCATACACGGGTAATTCTCAATTTATACCATTAGAAGTTCTCCTTGTGGAAATCAAACTTTGTGTTTGTCTTGTGGGTGAAATCTGCTGACAATTGCCTTAGCTGTGGAACCAGCACAGGCTCACCACAGTAGAACACACCTGAAGAAAAACCAAGGGTTAATAGGTGTTGGATCACTGATATTCCTACTATTGGATATGAGAGGAGAGAAAGAAGAACATACCGACACGCTGGTTCTCATGGCTGACCGCAACCTTCTTGAAGACGCTTCGCCAGTTAGGCCGTGCAAAATGTGTCTTCACACTAGTTCCCGACAAGATATCGACACCCTTCTTCGCATGCTGAAGTTCTTGGAGCATTACAATGAGAGCAGAGCGAGCGTCGCCTTCCTGGTACACGCTTGAGCAATGGTTATGGAGCTCAATCACTCCATCCTTGTCCTTCTCAGCTACTTCGTTCATGACACCTCTGAACCATTCAAATGAGCCCTCTTCTCTTGTCACCCAGTAGAAGTAGGCTCTCTTCGTCATGAAAGGTTTCTTCTTCGCCTTGCTACTGCTCTCAGGCTCTGTGGCTCCAACTGATCCCTCACCCTGAATGTGGTTAAGCACGTCCTTCACAATGCTGATCAAAGGGGTGGCTCCGATGCCCAGCCCGATGAGAAGTAGCACATCGTATTCACGGTAATCTTGTGCCGGTGCACCATACGGTCCATCGACCAAAAGTTTTGGGAATCTAGTCCATGTAAAACAGAATTATCGTTAGATGGAAGATTTTCTTTTTAGTTAACGGAAAAGTCCTACCATGAGATGAAGCAATATAATGCATTTCTGCTTTTCGCAAACAAATCAAATAAAGTCCTTTGCACCTTGCTTTCTCGTCTGTGATTCCCTTGGAAAGGTCAGCTCTAAGGAGTCCACTTTCTCCTTCAGTGGGAGGTCGGCATGCCTGGTTCAAAGATTTTGTTATCATACTTGTTGTCAAATCCATCAAGCAGATAAAATGGATATGACAAATGAAAGACATTGCAATTCATGTGCTTACAAAATTCGTAAGCCATGTTTCTTAGGAATTTATCTATAGAACAAAGCACAAAATAAAAGGGAGCTGGTTCAATTACCTCAGAGAAAACAGTTCTAAGCCGTGAAGTCCAATCACCCCTTGTGCGAATATGGACACTAAGATAATCATCTCCAGGCGCTGATGTTATGGAAAATGGATGCCTATCACAGACAAATTATTGCTCTTTTAGTTACCTTCAGACTTTATTTCAAAGTAATACATTTTTTCCATAAAATGTGTAAGACCAGTACCATTCATATGGAGACACAGCACTGCATTTTATGAAGATGTACTGCCCACTACGGTATCTGAAACCAGGTGGCTTCGACATATAAAGAGCCAATACATTCCCGGGATACACTGCAACCTGTTGAAAGCAGAGATGTTAAACCCAAAAAAAGACAGATTCACAGTTTCTGGACATTCCAAGGCTAGTTTCAGTTCAAACCCTTTAAATAAAATACAACATAGAAAAGGAAAGATGTGGATGGCGACCGATAGTAGTAATATGTAAGTTCAGGAATGATTTAATTGATGGTACCTTCTGAATCCTAACTGCATCATGGCTCCTGAACAACCGAAGAATACGCTCACTTACATACAGGACAACAGGAACAGCAAGGTACATCCATGTCTGAAAATGGTAAAAATGAACCATAAGTATCAGTTATGATCTCCTCACAAAAGAAGGTACCAATTATGATCATTGGGATTTCTTGATTGTTCAGGGTATAGACTTTTACCGTCTTCTTGTACCATTTCCTGCTTAGATACAAGCAAGTTCCATGGACAAAGAGCAAAGTGTACACAATGACAAACAGGTGGTGGGTAAACCAAAAGGCATTGAAGCCAGTCATTTTTTTGAGGGGATTGGAGTCCTTGAGCTTGTTACGTCGGAACCATGGTTGGGCTAATGTAAATGCAATTGCCATGAGCACCACCATGACCACACCTGTCCAGCCTTCAGTTCCCTTTACAAACCACCAGTAATTTGGCGGCCTCTTCTCCCCAAAGAAGGGCTTCATTAGTTCATATTGTGCATCACTCGCATGGAGCAGCCGGGGAAAATCACATGTCAGATGAGCACCTGCATGCAAAGCAACACCAACTGCAACACCTGCGGCTATGACCTGCACAGTAGTAAAACATAGATTTGTAAAGTTGATATTAGTCTCACAAAAGTCATATTTTTGCCTAGTTCTCAACTATGTAGCCAGACACTTTTTTTATGTAGAATGCTAATTTCCATTATCGAAAAAATGTACCAGATAAACAGGTTAATGTGTTAGTCATATTGACTTTACTTGATTATGGAAAGCACTACGCAAAATGGACTGGATGATCTTCACAACATGGAAAAATCCATCAGTTCAATATTGATAGAATTAACATAATTTTACCTTATGGAAGTTTATATTGTCGTTGAAGGGTACAACAGCTCCAACCTGTGTCTTTGACCGAATCCATGTGATTGTATTTCTGCAGACAGGAAGTAGGACCAAAGCCATGTTGAATTTGAGGGTCTCTGCAGCACCCTTTGCAGTGGTCACACAATAACCCATGATGTGAAATACGGCTCGATTACGGTACTGAATGAACTTCCAAATGAAAAGGGCAATGCAGATTGAGATCCACAGAGCCATAACCCAACTGCGCTTCCAATTCTCCTCAAGAAAGTACATGAACTGCTGCCAGTAATGACGAACTGGACTCATTTCTTTGTTAGATGCAAGCTTCATGCTAAGAGCTTTGCTAAGTTTGGAGCTGTGTGTGGTCGTCGATCTTGCAGCAGCTTCAGATGGTGACTGCAGCAATAATGCTTCCAAGTCCTCCATCTGTCAAAATTTCTAATGAGGTTAGGTCATAGCTTGTTCACAATATTACTTTGATACTTGGAATTGGACAAACCTCGATGTATCCCAAGTTTGTAGGGTCCAGCTCTTCCATAATGAGTGCTGTGTACTCATCAGCTCTCTCCTTGATCTTGGAAAGTTTGTTTGCTGATGCACTAAGGGCAATAATCTGCCAAAGCATAATCATCCATTTAATACCCTATAAACACAGAACATATAGAAATTAGATTTCAGTTTTGTGCTTTCTGACTGACCTCCTTAACCTCCTCTGCTGTGAGTCTTCCATCAGCATTCTTGTCAACCCTGCACAACCAGGTAGCACATTGTTATGTACTACTACAATGGATACCTTAGCAGTTAGCACAACAGAAGCATAAAAAGCTTGTTGCTTGAATTCTATGCATGAAAAGCTACTTTTATGGTGGAATTTTGATTTGATAAATTAATCACATGAAATATATTTATGCCTGTAATTGTACAGAAAGGAAACATAACAACGCTAGTGAAGTACTTTTCAGAGAGAACTAACATGTCAAAGAATGTCCGAAGTCGATTGTCAAACCCCTGATCAGTCAATTGCTCATAGAAATCTTTCAGCTCGTCCTTAGTGAGCACCTGCTTTACTATCCCTCTCTTCCTCGCCAAAGAATCAAACATTTGCACCGCAAACTCGTCGGACCCTTCCATTCCTGCACAATCAAACCAAACCAAACCAAACGACTGAATTAATACCATCTCTCTTAACAGATGTTTTCCAGTTCAAATTCAGTTCAACTTCTGAAAAAATTACCAATGCATTTCCCGAATCTTGAGCGGAGCAGCACGCCATCCACCTGCAGCTGATTGAATCGCTTCTCCACTGCGGCCCAGCCATCATTGCCAACCTTTGCAGTCACAAACTGCAGGCCTTTGAGCGCCACGGCAGCGCTGCTCTTGGTCCTGTCCAACCTCTTCCTCACCCTCTTCCCAGACTGCTGCGTCTGCGGGGGCGGCGCCTTCTTGCTGGAGCTCTTCATCTTCAGCCCATTGGTCACCTGCCTGAGCTTTGACGTCAGCTTGCCGCTCTTTGATGAAGGTGACACCAATGGCAATCCATCAAACCCGGCACCATGCCCAGAGCCACCCTCATCTACCCCTCTCACTTCTTGGATTGCCACCGAATCACGCTGCACGTCGAGGGTGATCTCGACGAGCTCGTCGTCGTCCTTGAACCTGGCCGTCTTGGTGCTCCTGTTGCTTGAGCCCAGATTTCCACTGTTTGGGATCAGTGAAGCTGCATCATCTTGTGACCTTGTTGAAATGCCCTGGTCTGTGGCAGCCACCGTGCCTGCTTCAAGGTCAGCCATGTTCTTCTCTTCTTGTCCTCACAATTTCTCCTTTTCTTTTCTCTGATCAACGGATAACTTAGTTAGCAACCAAGGAAAGATAAACTTAAGTGTGCGAAAGTGGTAATTTGGCAAGGAAAGATAAACTTTTTTTTAGAAACTACAAACGCAGACGCTCATAACACCGTGCACACTCCCTCTATGAACGCAGATAAACCTCAGTGTGCGAAAGTGATAACTTAGCAAAGATAAAATTCAGTGTCTGAAAGTGATAATATGGTCTTTTAGCACAACAAAAAGAAAAGGTGAAGTCTGGGCAAAAAGAAAATACCTAGTACTAATATCCTGATGGACAAAAATCCAGGGAAAGAAAACACTTCACTGTTCATTCAAACCAAAATTATCCTTTTTTAAGAGACACTCACAGACCAAAATTATCTGCAGTCTAGGTACAGAAATAATATATATATAACTGAAGAAAGAAATAGCAATTCAAATAGCAGACCTGCCTCTCTTACGTCTATCAGATCCAGAACATCTATTCCAAAACTCAAAATTCGGGAGAGAGAAAATCCGATAAACTAGGATACTAACTAATCCATTAAATATGGAGAAGATAACCTCCAGGGATGTACAGCTTCAGCACCATTAGCAAGCGTATAGCGCGATAAGAAAAAGGGGAAAACTTTCGAAACTGCCCCAAGATAAACAAAGAAACTTAAGGATGGAATTCACCCGAAATGGAACTCAAACCACCAGCAGCAAAATGCCTCTGCCATCTCAGATCTGGAAGGTGCGGCTTCCAACAAAATGCAGGAGCACACCAACACCCACCCCCTCAATCAACCATCCATTTCTTGGTGCCACAACCCACAAACAGCAAACAAACATGGCCAATAGTAATGGAGAAGAAACAGAGCAACATTTCTACCAGTGAGTACTACTGAAGTGTAAAAACCAAAAGCTTATTCACAAGTGGAGAAACAAAACGAAAAAGGAAAGGAAGAATCAGACACAGAGCAAGACAAAAAAAAGAACAAACTTTGCAGACTGAAACTTTGCGAGAAGGGAGGAAAGAAACTGTACCTTAAACCCTCTGAGAGATTCCAGCCAAAAAACCTATGAATTCAGACCATGGAGCATTTCTTGAACTCCCTCAGAACAACAAGATAGGAAAACCACCAAGTTTATTGATGCAAACCTTGCAAGGCTCACACAGCTCAGCTGCTCAACTGACCACAAAACGCTGGAGGATTTTTCTGGAACCTGAAACACACCACCACCACTACCAACCCCCCCGGCAGCAGCTGTACGAGTGTCCGTGGTGCAGAGAGAGAGAGAGAGAGCGCAAATGCAATGCAGGTGGCCTGGCCTGGCTTGGCAATGGTAGTAGCAGCAGCAGCAGGAATAGTATATATCTATCAGTACATACAGTGATGGACTCGCACAAAATGACGCTGGGATAGCAGTGGCTTCACAAGACACCAAACGAGCTAGTGTGCAGGCGCTACTGCTGGTAGCAACGTGCAGCTTAGCTATACCTATACCTATACGGTGTTTGGACAGCTTGACTGACGCCTCGCTACCGGCGAAAGCGTAAGCATGTGCTCGTGGTTATTGGTGTCTATTGCACACTTGGAAGTTGCCCGCAATCACTGCGTTTCTCTCTCTACATTCTTCGGCTTTATCCAGGAGTGGCGACTGGTGCAGTGGTGGTGCTCCTAGCGCCCGACATGTTGCATATTTATAGTGCTGATGTTAATGTTATGTTAGTACTACTACTTTTGAATGATGAAATGTTAACCGACTCCTTGATTTGCTTGACAGATGAGCTCAGAGATTTTGATAATTGCGCGTTGGGAATAAATGAATATTCTGAGACGCAGTTTACAGATGAATAGATTGATTGGGGAGGAAGATTGGCCTTTTTGTTTTTAGGTGTTGTCATTCGTATTGTCTCTTCAGTTCATATATAATAGATGGCGTTTTAGGAGATTGGTTTTATTTTCTAAAAGTAATGTTATTTTTGTTATGGCCCTAAATAACACCGTTCTCCACCTCCACCGGGATGTGCTTAATTTACTGATGCTGGAATTGAAGTTATATTTCGGTACAGTAAATAAGGGCAAATTATGCCAAGAACAAAAAAAATCAACCCTCTGTCCCTAAATGCAAGTTCAAATTTAAACGGCAATGTGCCGTGGTTATCCGTACGGCAAAGCATGATTACTTTCTAGAAATTCAATCATGGTTAAACAACGTACTGAACTAAGTCTTATATATTAATAATATACTAGCAATGTCCATGCGTTGCAACGAGTGAAATCGAAGCGTGACGTGGATGTGAACGGGAGGGAGGGCGCAGGCGCAGCGTGTGGGCTCCGGAGGGAGGGTGCGGGTGCGGCGCGGATGGGGATGGGCGGGAGGGCACAAGATGTCATTTTTATCCGAGCCCTTCCTTTCTTTTCGGCATTAAGGCTGCGGATTAATTTTATAAATACTTAAGGGGTTTTCGCAAAATAGTCGGATAGACGGAAATTTTGGATAGAAACATTACTTGCTTTATAGATAGTTATATATAGATTAACTAACAATTGTGCCCGTGCGTTGCATGGGTGAAGTCGAGGCGCGACGCGGATGGGGACGACACAGAGGGGCGCGGGAGCTCTGAGCAGCGATGGGAGAGAGGAGCACAGTCGCGATGTAGGGTGCGGCGCAGATGGGAACGGGAGGGAGGGGCGCAGGGAGGGAGGGGCGAAGGGGTTTTTTTTTCATCCAAGCTCTCCTTTTTTTTAGCATTGGGACTGCGGGTAGGGCTGACGAAATACTTGTGGCTCGCTAGCTTGTTCGGCTCATGGTTGGCTCGGCTCGTTGAGAAATGCTAACGAGCTGCGCCAGGGGTTTAGCTCGTTAGCTATAATGAGCCAGCTTGAGTCAGCTCGCGAGCTGCTCGTGAGCTCAACGAGCCAAATGCAATGTATAAAGCATGGACTAATGTTTTGCTTGTTTTGCTATTCTTTTGCTTGTTTTGTTGTTGATGTGACAATAAATCAATAATTTTTATGATTTTGTGATGGTCAATATGGATCTAATTCTTTAGATTATAATAGTAATAATATCTAATCTAGTTGCATCATTATATTTGCACGGATAATTGTCAATGGACAAGTGTTATTACGTTAATTATGGACTTAATATATCACTTTTTACTTTTTTAAATTGTATATTTGCATGTTTAATAGGCTCAAAAAAATGAAATGTAATTTGTACATAAATTACACTTGTATTAAAGTGGCTCGCAAGCTAAACGAGTGGCTCGAGCCGCTCACGAGCCGGCCAGAGCCTCTGGCTCGGCTCTACCAGCCGAGCCGAGCCGGTATCCACCCCTAACCGCGGGTTAATTTTGAAAAAATCAAGGGGTTTTCTGCAAAATAGCCAGCGAGAACAAAATTTTGGGTAGAAACACTACTTGCTTTATAGATAGTTATAGATTATAGATTATATATATATATATATCAACTATGCCCGTGTGTTGCAACGGGTGAAGTCGGGGTGCGGCGCGGATGAGAACGAGAGGTAGGGGCACGGGCACGGGCGGGAGCTCGGCGGCGACGGGGAGAGAGGCGCGGGGGGCGGCGCGGATGGGGACGGGAGGAGGGCGCGCGGAGGGAGGGGCGCGGGAGGTCTTTTTTCATCCAAGCCCTCTCTTTCTTTTCAATATTGGAATTGCGAGTTAATTTTATAAACACTCAAGGGGTTTTCTGCAAAATAGCCAGGCAAAACAAAATTTTGGATACAAACATTACTTGCTTTATATATAGTTATAGATTTAACAAATCAGATCAATCTGGTCCTGCTCCCGCCATCCATAATAACATTTTTAGCTCCCTCCATCGCTACTAAGAAAAAGATTTTTCAAATGAGTCCCTACTAAATGAGCCGTAACATTGTTCGATTTAGATAATATTGGTTCAAAAGGAAGACAATACTCATACAAAAATTAATTTGTGCGGACGGGCCTAATGTTCGCCTGACACCCGGCTGGCTTCCTCGTCTCCTCCACAACTTTTATTCTCTCCTCTCTTAAAATATTCCATCTCCCTACTCCACTCTCTTCTCTTCTCCTCTCCTTCCTCTCCTCCCTTCTCTCCTTACTCCTTCCTCTAGCACCCGTCCTCTCCCCCTTACCTTCTCCACCATGGCCGTGACGACGATGGCGACGGGAGTGGCCCCATGGCGAGCGAATCCGGGCCAGCTGATGAGGCGACGACAATGATGGCAGCAAGCCGCACGATGGCGGATCCGCCGTTCCTGGCCCCGAGAGGGGTGGATCCTGCAGTGTCGGACTCGGGACTGGCGGATGATGACAATGAGGATGAGGATGATGACAACAACGACGACGGCAAGCCACGCGAGGGCAGATCCGGCAGCGCCAGACTAGGGAGCGGCGGGTCTGCCTCTACCGGCCTCGACGACGATGACGACAACAATGGTAGTGGCTAGGACAGTGACCACGACGGCAGCAAGCTATGCAAGGGCAGATCTGGCGCTGAACTTGGGAGCGGCGGATCTGCCACCCTCAACACTAGGAGGGGTGGATCCGGCGATGCTAGACTGAGGAGCAGCAGATCCTCCTCCACCGACCTCGGCAACGACGATGACAACGATGGCTAGGACGATGATGACAACGATGGCAAGCCGCGCGAGGGCAGATCCGACGGTGTCAAACTCAGGAGCGGCAGGCGACGATGAACGTGCTGACGGACGGGCGCCTGGGCTCCTCCTCAGCATGCCTTGGGTCCTCCTCCACCGCTGATGAACTCAGGATGCGAGCTAGGGTATCGGGACGCAGTGTAGGGATGGCGGGGATGCGGGATAGGGTTTTTCCTTTTTCAAAATTTTTATTTTATTCTTACCAAAAATTCTAGTGCAGGCGGGCGGTTTAACATGCCTGTCTATAAAAACTATTTTCACATGGTGTGGTGGCCGTATGTGAAAATCTTCATTTTCGCAGACTGCATGTGAGTGGAGCACCCACGTGCAAAAATTGAAAGTAGTAGTGCATTTATCTCAAAATAAATTTATTTTTAGTAATCATTGCATCAAAATTTATAAAATAAAAAATTATTTTATTAGGAGTAGATAAGGTGGAGCATAATTACATGGGAGTAGATAAAGTAGGGGTATTGTGTTCTTTTATTGGTATATGTAGGGTGGGTGAAAAATTAAAGTTCTATTTTTTCAAAGAAAAAAAGTGAGTTGGAGTAGACTGCAACTCTAGTAGCATACACACTGTGCAAATTTGTCAACATATTCAAGTAGGTCAGAGTTCGTTCGAAATGCGGATCAGGGTTCACTAATCCGGATTAAATTGCTCACTCCTGGTCAATCCGTCAATGAAGTGCCACGTTAATATGGATAATTCTAGAAACGGACTTTGTGAACACATGAGACTCACGTGAAGATTTGAGGTAGGAAAAACATCACCATTTCATTTTGTATTAACCCAGACTGCAGTTCCAAAGATTGGACCTACTTGTACATGCCAGATATGTTAACGGCAATTGCAGGAATGAAAAAAATAAAAAATAGAAAAAAATACAGAATTCAGGAATATAAGATGAAATAGATGATTGCAAAACACAATAAAAGTATATAAATGATTGTTTGATTAGTCCACAAGAAAAACGTAGAAATTGATGAGAGAGATAGAGTAAAACAAATTTTCTAAAAGGTTGGACCACGTGAAATGAGCCATTGTATAGAAATTTTATAGGATTTAAAAAAATCCAATCCTTTAAATCAAAGTGCCAAATAAAAAAATTCCTATAGGATTTTAATCTTATGAAATTTTTCCATAAATCCATTGATTCAAAGGAGCCCTAAGTCAACTTCTATGTAATTTACTCAACTTCCCTATCGATCTCAATGTGACCAGGCTATAATACAAAACAAAAATATGTGGAGCATGGTGTTTTAGTTTTTCACAAAACACAATATAGACACATCGCTTATATAAACACGTGTATACTTAGAGCATATATAACAGCTGTCCAATACCCTCTAAAATTCTCATTTTTAACTAATTTAAACAAAATTTATTTTTCAATAGATTGTTTATCTCATTCAAAAAAATTGATTTTCTTTCCTATTATTTTTGTTCTTCATAAATAACTAACCGAGTCTGGCGCCTAACATCAGTTTCGCGACATTACTCTTCTTCCCACGCACGTGTTTTTGGTGTCGTGCGTCTAGCCCTACCCGTCCCCCACCGTCGCATCCTCCTCCACCTCCTCTACCACCGCCACCCCTCCTCGACCTCTCCTCGTACACGGCCGCCGCATCCTCCACCGCCGCAGCCTCTCCCTATCGCCTCCTCGTACCGACGTCGCCACGCTTCTCCCCTCCCTTCCCTTCCCGCCACCGCATCCTCCCCACCGTCGCATCCTACAATTTTTAAGAAGAGTTTGTTTCCCATGGAGGAATTTCACCCTAGCATCCATTAGATAAGCAATATTTGACCGAGTAATAAAAAGCGATGAACAACTATTTGCATGCATGAGGCCACACAACATATATAGGCCAACAAAATCAGGTCCAAATCAAATTTAAATTTATAAAAAACTAGATTTTAAGACTTCTATTGGATGAGAGATATATTTTCGGGAGTTATTTTTTTAGAATGCCTAAAAACAAAATTATTGAGAATTTTTTTAGTCAATCTGTTGCATGGACTCTATCTTATATCTTTATGAGCACCTCACTATTGATGTGTATGTTTTCTACCACTAAATAATAATTAACCATAAATATAAATATACCTGTCAAGTCTAAAACTTAAATCCATGTGAACAGGTTTCACCATTAAAACCCAACTACGCTCACTTCACGAAGCCTGATGTATTAAACATGTAGAGACAAACAAAATTCTTTTCGAATAATATTCTTATATCTGATATATATATATATATACATATACGTGTGTGTATAGCACTCAAAAGTACATGCATAAGTAGACCAGTTGTATAAGAATATTTATCAAAATAAAAGCAGAGAGTACTAGAAAAAATATCTACAAGGACTGAGTACAAATGTGAAAAGAAAAGTACACTATTTAGATAGATTCATAGAAAATCAGTTGTACATATATAACTTCGGTTGAAATCTGTTAGAAAAAAACTTTTTGTTGCGAATTTAAAAACTATAGTAGTGGTTTTAGTTTGCCATGGGAGGTACCAATAATTGTGAAAAAACGACATAATGGCGCTTTCTTGTACTTTTATCTAAACGATCAAGCAATGTATTTAATGCTTACAAATATGTGGTTTCTCCCTTTCTCCCCTACATGCACTTCTAACTAGTGTGGTAGTGCCGAGAAAAATATCTTCATGTCTTTTAAGCCAACATGACATGTTTAATTGTACTGGAGGACTTTTTTGGGCTTTCAGTAGGTCAGGGGCAGCACTCAATTGACAAATTGGACCACCCCTTGATCAATCAATGAGCATGCAAAAACTTGAGACTCGATTTTGGTCCTCATTGTTTAATTAAATATGGATAATATATCATTCGATTAATTAATAAAGTAATAATAATTAAATGTGAATAATATATCATTCGATGTATTAGCAAAGTAATAATAATTTATAGATAAAACTTTTCTATATATCTTTTTAACGATTTAAATATCTATGCTAAAAAAATAAAAACTTTAAAATTAAATTAAAAATTTAAATTTTGACGATGGCTAATACTGTACAGAAGGAAACTACGAGGATCGACTTCAATTGTGCAATTGAGCTGCATGCGTGCGTAGCATGGTTGATGAGCATGTGCGACTATGGCGACTGTAGGCTGTAGAGGTCATTCTCAGCTGCATTGGTTTGGTTGGGTCCTCCACATGCATACATACACAAATTAATTGGTCCATGCCGCCTACAGATATAGTTACTATATAATCTATATGGTTTTATATCATCTGCAGAATATGAACGCAACAAACTTGAAATTTAATTATGGCGTGGGGTTGCATTGTTTCTGTATTTGAGAGATCTATGTCCTATGGGCCAACGCTGGCTATATTACGAGTGAATGTTGAAAGTGACAGTACTACTGGTTTGTTCAGCGTCAAGAAAGAAAATATGGTGGTTTAGCAATAAACTATATATAAAAGGTATTTCTATATTATATAGAGTCTGAGTACATTGATTTCTCCCTCTCTTTTATTTGAAGTATCTAGTGTAATACACACACACTCTCTATATATAAATATAAAGCGTTTTTAAATAAGTATTTGACCAATAATTACTTTACCTTAATATATCACTTATTTGACGCAAATTGGTAATCATAAGAAAGTATTTTGAATATAAATCTAATAACATTAATTTGTGTTCATTACAAATTGTTAGTCAAAAACTTATCCTAAAGAAATAAAATATTTCTTATACTTTCATACAGCGGGAATACTTGATTTCTCTGGACTAGGTACTAAATTATGGAAGTGTTTAGTTAAAATATTAATTGCTACAAAATTTCACATGTCCCTTGGTTTTTATACAAGACATTACACATGTGGCAACAACGGAAGATGGCATCTTAAGAAAGTGGCAACGATAGTGTGAGTCGAGATAGTGTCAAAAAGCCTCTTCATGTGATTTTTTCCCCGTTAATATTACTTCATTCATCTAAAATTAAATTTAAATTTTGTCCTAAATATAGTGAGGTAAAAGGTAAGTTTTATCACTGAGCTATCCATCCTATCTCTCTCGGCTAAATTATACACCTCACCATAAACAAGTTTTTCTACCTCTCTCCTTAATAACTATTCCTCTCATAAACTTACCAAGTGGTAGTAAGTGGTAACTTGTGCTTAAGACTTTCTTTTTTTGAAAATTACCAACTATTACTTGATAATTTATTTTTTTACTTTAACATTCAATTGGTATTTGTACTTTAATGTTTGAGCAAGTCAGAGCTAATTGTGGCACAAATTAGATACTCCATAAAACGCTCTCATAATGGCAGCGTAATAATAGGCTTGGAATTAGAATACTAGAGTACTAGTTCTTAGGGTTATTCAGTTTAGAGGAAACATAATTTGAATTTCTAAGGATTAATTTCTAGGTGTATCATTCGGTTGAGAAGAATGTAGGTATAGAAAAATCAAAGAGAACTTCCCTTTCCTACATGCTGTAAAGAAAAACATAGGAAATTTTTTATCCACTCAAATCTTTTGAAATTTTGTAGATTGAAAAACGCATGCATTTCTATTTCTTCACTTTTTTATTTTTATGGGTTGGAATTCCTCCAAATCTAATATGCCCGTAACGTTTTTGTTTATCGGTAAAATTAGATACATATGAGGTGGGTCCGAAGACTCCGAACTCTTAAAGTAAATGGCCAACTTGCTGGATTCTTTCTTGGAATCCTGATAGGGTAAAATTTTAAAATGTGAATACCTTGTGTCTCACATAACACCTATGCTCGTTTCCCACATTAGAGAAACAAAACATTTGTTTTATGCTTCCAACGTTGTAATTAACTAGCAAAAACCATAACTTGCGCCGCGTATCAAGGGAAATATGGTCAAGGTTCAGTAGTACCCTGATAGGCTGTTTAATTATGTGAATTGTAATTTCTCTCTCTTTCTTCGAACTTCCATGCCACTGCCAGAATAATTGTTTTAGAACTCGGATTATAAATATAACACGATCAAATCCAAATGACATTGCAAATGTTAGAAGGTAGCACTGAGGTTGTTGTAAAAACCAATTTTCTCATTGAAATGTTTTCAGTGCTATGATAAGATGTTTTATCCTTGGAGTCTTTTCACTTTATAAGATTTCTTTATGAGATAGCATTGGCCAATATTTCTCATTTACATCCATCCAGCATTGGCCAAGATTTCTTTTGAAATGTTTTATTAGTGATGTTAATCTTCAAAATGCATGCATACATTCAGGGTGTTATACGGAATTTTCCCAAGATTATAAGCTCCTGAAATTGCCATTGCTATCTGAGTATATGTAATCTACAACATGAATGCCCTATGTAAAGGTCAATAGTTTTCGAATGAAAATTTTGTACAGAATTGGTGTGAATGTAAAGCATTAAAAGGGAGATCTTAATGTTTTTTACAGGAAAATATAGTACTACCTGTGATGTTGTTGCCGTTTCCTAGCTATAGTTTGTTATAAGTATGTACTTAAATATACATACAAGTGAATTTCAGTTGGGAACCACCCTACCAAGTTTCACATTGGACCTCCTTTAGCACATATTTTCACATAACCCCTTCTCTTCCCTTTTTATTTCACTTTGGAACTATTTCCTCAACACCTCTGTTATCTCCATGTAGGCAGGGGATGGCAATGTGGTGGTGAGACAAGAAGAGAGTAAATAGTGTGTAGGTCGGTGGCACGCAGGGATTAAGCTTGGCCAAAAAGAGTAAACATAGTACAAAGTAAAAAAATGTTAAAAAGAAGAGGTAAAATGTGAAAATATATGATAGGGGTATCCAAAATAAAACTTAGGTAAGAAGAGGGCCCAAATTGAAATTCACTCATATAACTACATATGTATATATTGTACAGCCACCTCAGCACGTCATACATAAATGGATCTTCATAAAGAAAATAGTAGCCACGTTTAAATAATTTTTCCTTTCAGTCATAAAATAGATGATAAGCGCAGGAAAAACACTAGAACTCAAGTCTTCAACAAACAGGTATGCATGTACATGTGTTTGCAATTGCTTGCTTGCATGTTTTACTAACAATTTCTTTGGTTTCTTTCGGTTAAGTTGGCCTGGTCTTTCTTTTGTACTACCGTCTACAAATTTGTTTTGTGCATCCTCACATACATAGGGTTTAAAGTTTCTAGAGGTTGGTGATGATCATGATCAATCCACTACCACATGGAACCCTAGCTAGGTGATGATTGCTGCAATAGTTGGGGGAATAGGGTAGTAGTGCTTTATTTACATAACAACTTTGACATGATTAAGACTGAGCTTATCGAAAGCGACAACACATTATATTTATATTGTTTTATGGGAACTGGTTAATCCATGCTTAGCCAGCTAGGTAGCCATAACACAACTTATATATATAGACACATAGAAATTTGAATCAATTTCTTAATTTATATATCTAACCTATATCTCAGTTTGGTTTGAAATAAGTGGATTTTTGTAGAAGTTCCATGTTTGACAAACAGTTCATTCTAAATGGATGCCTTAAAGTTTCAAGTGCCGATCTATTTCTAGATGAAATTTATTTGGGTAAAATAAGAATATCCAATTTGATCCCTCAAGTTTCTGTCTTAGAATCACTTTGGTCCTTGACCTTTTATTTTGCCGAAACCAACCCTCCAAGTCTGCTCTTTGGATCAATATGGTCCTTCGGCCAACATGATATATATCATGCCATGTAGGTCAGACAACTCAGTAAATGTCTTGGTGGCAAGGCCTATGGTGAAAACACTATTAATATTCTACCTCTGTATTTCCTAATTAACAAAACATTGTAAAATCAAAGTGTGTTTGATTCGTTATTTAATGATGAACAATTGGTTATTTGGGATTTATTGATTTGAGTGTTTTGATTTTGAAAGAGTTGAATTTTCGGATGATAAACGGTGTTCGGTCAGTGCCACAGGCCGGTCGACCGGCGTGTTCGTCGGTCGACCGAAGGTGTTTCGGCGGTCGACAGGGCGTTGCTGCGGTCGACCGGCCGAGCCATCCGACGGTTGCCGATTTCGTTTCGGTTTTGGTTTTGGTTTGTTTCCTTATACATACATGAAAGTTTCGTGTTCCTATGCACGTGTCGGTTGTTTATGCTAACAATGAGTCAAGTTTGGATAGCTTGTGCTCGGATATGGTATTCTTTATTTAATTGTGTGCGGGTATTCTTTACGCCTCGGAAAAGTGTTGTCGGTGATCGAGTCGGAGTCAACTTGGAGATAAGGTGACGTTCGAGATGGGGATCATGCGGGATCTTTGAAGGGTAGAGATTAGTGCACATGATTGGAAAGTTTCCATATGGCATACAATGGAGATATTGTTGCGTATGGAAAGCGGAATTTCGGTTTTAGGAAACCGGGATTATTCTGGTTGGTTTATGTATAGTTTTTTTCTTGTACGGGAAGGTTTCCTAGTGGATTAGGACTTCTTGTATGAGTAGGATTCGTGGCTCTTGGCTGCGGATTTTGTGTATAAATAGTGAGGGAGGCGTGGCCTCTCGGTATTGCTTTTATCGCTTTTGAGTTCAAGTTTTAGAGTTTCTCAAATTAGGGTTTTAAGTTTAGATTGAGATTTTGTGAGGAGTGCTTTGTTCGCACTTTGTAAACACAGAGAGTTTCAATAAAGATCAATTTTCTTAATAGTTCTTTGTGTCTACTTCTTCCTCGGTGCGGCGGCGTAATTTGGATCTGCTAACCGGTCAGACCGCAGACGATACGACGGTCAGACCGCGTCTTCTTCCCGGTTAGACCGCAAGCACATTGGCGGTCAGACCGGACGTCATCGACATCGGCTACTACAGGCAGATCGGCTGAGGCGATCGGCTACGGGTGGTCAGATCGAAGGCCATCAGGCGGTCAGACCGGCTGAACAGCACGGTCAGACCGGTGCGACATCTGCGGTCAGACCGGCTTCACAAAACAGAGGTAAAGTTTAATTTCCGCTAAAACTTTGTTTTTTGAGGTAATCAACCATTCACCCCCCTCTGGTTGGCTTTTAGTTGGGCATTCGATCCTACAAAACATAACCACAATAATATATAGCTGCTCCTTTTATAGGGAGTCCTCCATATGTACCTATTCATGCCCAAAATATATAATAATAAAAGTTATAAGGGGGCACCTCCAGATGAATTTTCTGTTATCAAATTGAGACAATAGGGGAATATCTCATTGAGATTGCCATCAAGGCTAATTAAGCTCTTGCTAGGTTTTCCTGCAAACCCCACATAGCAGGCCCAAGCTCATGACCCGATTGAAAGACAAACTTCAAGTAGTGCTTTTTGACAAAAAAATACAAAGTTAGAAACCAAAGTGACCCTTAAATTCAGTTTCACTTAAGGAACTGAATTGACTATCCTCACAAACAAATTAAACTAGATAAGACCATCTGTGTTGTTATTTGGAACATTATGTTTTGATATTTTTATAACAATTTGAGTCCATCATTGAATGGTTACGGGGAGTGGGCTCCAGAAAAAGAGATGTCATGTCAAAGGTGAGACGAAGAAATGCAGGGTATCCTAGGATGAACACGTTGACAACCACCCTCACCTTCAAGTTTCACCGTGGCCTACGCCATGGGAGCACTCGAGGAGGAACACCATGTCGGCGCCGCATGCAAGTGCAAGTTGATCACGTCATGGATGACAACAACGGTGGTGCGTATGATGTTGCATATATGGCTCGGCGAGGATGCGGTGTCATCCGAGACTTGGGTATGATTCAGCCGCCGTCACCGTTGTCTCCTTAGCCGGTTGCCCAGCAAGCTGCAATGGTCCTCACCACCCACAATCCTCACATCATGGCCTCGCTCCATGTAGTGCGGTGGAAGATGTTGTGGGGGCACTTTCCTTCTCCATTTGTTGCTCGCCGCCGTAACTAATTGCCACCATGGTCCATGACAGGATTAGAGGCAAGGATTGCAATTTCGGAATGAAATTTTCAAAATTTCTGAAATTTCGGTAATTTCATCCCCCGTTGGCAAGCACATATCTCACTCAAAATTTTCATTTTTTTTCCAATTTTTTTGTTGATTTGGTCAAATTTTATTCAAATTCATTCAAAATTCATCAAATTTTCAAAAAAATTCGGCCAAAAGAGTACCGAAATTTTGGAGATTTTGGTTCTTTTGGCTTCCCGGCAAAAGTCACAATTTCAAGATTGCTAACCCTGATCTGAGGTCCTTCCGTATCGGTTTGTTCCAATAAAGCTACAGCTGGGGCAATGGAGGTACTTCCCCATTGCACTGTGCCGGCAACCAAGAGAACAGGTGGCGGAGTACGGTGTCCTTGCTAGTGAACTCCTTGACGAATTGGTTTCAATGGCTATAGTGGTGGCAACATTTGGTCGAAAGGCTGATTTACATATCAATTACTCTTCGACATTATCTTCCACTTCGACTCGACGTTAGTCTCCCATGGTGATGTGTGAGATTCGATTTGCCGCTGATTTTGTAGATTCTACTTCTTGGTTTGAGGAAGACAAAGACAAGGACTACATACAACCAGCAGGCTGCTATGCAGAAACAATGGTTATACATATTTTCGCCAACCAGAAATAGAAGCTTTGCAATAGTTGTTATCTTTATTTTTATGATGTTGCTTTAAGTAGTTTTCTTATTTTTAATCAAGTTTTGATTATGTAATTTGCAATAATTTGACCTATAACCTCTACAATAATTGGTTATAACTTTTTAAAACAAAATCCAAAATGAATTCCATTATCTAAAAATATGAATGAATTTTTTTCAAAAAACCATACAAAATACAACTTGTATACCAAATAAAATGCATATGAAATCCCAACATTCCAAACAAGATAATTAAAGGCCCATACTTTGGAGCACATGAATTCTGTATAATTCACTCGTAAAATATTCCATTATCACCTTATTTGAGTAAAAATTTGCCACATTCCAAATAATAGAACATTATCTAAAAAATTACTTTGACTAGAACCCTCTTTATTTTTTGGTAAACAATTTGATTTATAAATTCAAAAATATAAATATAGTGATGCAATATACAATGAGTGACTTCATGTTGAATTATTCTGTGTATAGTTCTCCTGTTGCTTTTGGTGAAGAAACCATATTTTCAAGGTTCCATTCCTAAGTTTGTTTTAGACAGTGAATGTAACTCGGTCCCTGTATGTACCAACTATAGCAGCACATACCTATTTAATCACACTAGGGTTTTGGAGTTATGTACTCACAACTATAAAACCACATCAAATGTTTTTCCTTTCTATTCCTAGGATCCTTTTTGGCACAGCTCCAGATCCAAAAATTTTTAGAGCTGTGTTGGAGAGTGATACTCCTACAACGGGGAAGAGAAGACACCCACTTTGAAGATTCGGCCGGGGCGAGTAGAGATCAAGCTCATGATGCGTGTGGTATGCGAAGACGTGTAAAATTAACAAATACAAATACAACACGTATATAGGTTTGGCCGTTCGGAAGTGTAATACCCTATTCCTATGTTTGGGGCTATGAAAATGCAAGAGTGTACAATGCAACTTACAAGATGTGTTTGTACTAGGGTTTCTCCAAAGATCCGATCAATCTCCCCCTCTAAGTGGCATAACCTCTTCCTTTTATAGTTCAAGGAGGGGTTTACAATGCTGTTATCATCTAGGGAATATCTATGCTACGTCTTGTCATTGTCCTTGCTGACATCCTTGACTTATCACGGCGGGCTTGTTTTTACCGTGCCCCGGTCACTCATCCAGAGGCTCCGTGACAGTTGTGTATTTTCCTCTCACCACTTGTTCGAAACCGGGCTTGGTAGGCCCAAGCCAAGTCACAATAGAGTCGCCGTTGATTTCCTTTACTTGGCGGTGAAGTTGTAGATCGCCTGCTAGCACACAACACGTCGCTCTGCCCCTGTTGTTTTGAGTGACACAACGTTGCTGGTGGCTTCAAACATCGCCACCACCTGGTTACATGTGACCGAGTTATAATCTTGAACCGTAATCTTACGGGTGCCGCAATGCAATCGACACGATGATGTTGCCCTCGATTAGGTCGTGGCCTCACCATGCTACTCGGATCATCGGCGCGCCACAACCTTTGCTTTGTGAATAACAACACCCGAGCGGAGTCCTCTATGAAGAGCCCGGGCCAACCAATATCAGCGGGCTCCTTGTTAGAATCATCATATGATCTATTTTTACTATGAAGTAATGTCAATCCCCCAGGTTGTTACATTCTAGGGTTGTGTTCTGTCCCTGGGGCACATACCGTGCCTGGGTCCCCTGGCCATGCCCGGGCCCCGTGCACACTCCCTTGCCTTTTAATAGAAGTTCATATTATGTTCGACGAGTTTATCAAAGATATTAGTGATGAAAGAGTTCACGATGAACCTACCTTGAAAAATGTAAATCTTGTAGGTTTTCACATTCTTCTTGACATAAGAGTGTGTAATCAACAAGGACATGGGTGCCTCAGGGCCTTGGCCAGAGCAGGACCCAGTTGCACTTTATAGATATAGATCTTGTAGGTTTATGTTGGTATTTCTTACGGTCACAGATAAATCCGTAAGCGCACAAAATATCGTTGTAGCACTTCACCCAAGAGAATTCCAAGGTACTGAATTCACAGGGAACATGTGTGAATTACCTAAGGGCCAGGTTCATCCAAGGACAACAAGAATATATAGGCGAGGGTGTAGAGAGGATTTATATGGTTGTGGTTCTAGAGAGATGGTAACTCCTTACTCTATTTACTTACTTTGGGCATTGGCTTATACTCGGTCTATCGAGTGACTCCGGCCTAAAGCTCTACGACGTACCCGGACGTGGAGGATCAGAAAGGACGAATAGGGCTGTCACCACCTGTCACCTACCTCTACAACCCGTGGAGTACGCGGCAAACAAAGGTAAACCCTAGCCTAGACACTACGTCTACGCTATTGATTACTACTCTAGTCTTGGCCAAGAACTTTCATCTTCATCAGGAGTCTTATACTAGAGCATCCACGAATGGACTATGATCCCGTAAGTAAATGAAGTAAAATACTTACTCAATGAAAAGGATTCCAACCATAAGAAATCACAAACACTTACTCAATTGAAAGAAGCATCCGTTGAGGTACAATGTCGGAGATCAATGCCAAGATACTCGGCACTCCTCCGGACTACCCCTCACTCTCTTCCCACTTTCTAAGCACTAGAGAATTAGGGCTTCGCCTTTGGAATGAAGCTCTTTTTCTTTTTCTTGTGTGTTCTTAAAGTAAAGAGAGTGGGCTCCTTTTAATAGTGTGTCAATGACAGTTGTAGGTCGATGGAAAGGTTGGTAAACACCCTTAACTGTCATTGAGGACCAATGGGGAGTTGCCACGTGCAATGTGGTGGTTAGAGGCTCCAAGAGTGGTTCAGCCAAACCATCTTCACCGCCTCTGGCCACCGACTTTCTCCAGTCTCTGACAGGAGGGCCCCTATGGTGGCTGAGGTTGGTTTAGCCCCACTTTAAGTCCGTTTTGACAATCATGTGGGCCCTCCAATCCTTGTGCTCGCGTGTGATTGGTCGAAGATGTATCTTGTCGCATGGAGGATGTGTTTTCTCCCATAAATCACCTGCATACCAATATTCACCAACACTTGTGGAACGGATTAGTAAATAACCCTACCACTATATTGATGTTCATCTTTTATCCATTTTATGCGGGAATTGATGGTTGGATTTTATTATTTAAGGTCCGACAACAGTTTTCACACTCTTCTTAACATAAGAGTGTGTGACCAACAAGGGCATGGGTGCCTCGGGGCCTCAGCCGGAGCGGACCCCTGACGCACCTTAAATATAGGTCTTGTAGGTTTCCACACTCTTCTTAACATAACAGGTTGTAACCAATAAGGGCATAGGTGTCCCGAGGTCTCGGCCGAGCAGGCCCTAACCTCTACTCGCCAACTGTCGATTCTTGTCTATCCAGGGAATGACTTACATTTAAGGCAAAAACATATTTGACGTGGTAAATGTTGCCTTAAAACGTGAAGAAAGGGATACTCTAGTTCCCATTTCTCCAACAAGCTGGATATCCATAGCTCTGCGAATTCATGGATCTAGATCAGCGGTTATGATAACATTTGGATTAATCTTCTATTTTAAATAAAATTTAAAATTTTAGACCACTATAGCATACAAATTTTAAATCTAGTGTGGATCTAAAATCTAAAGCGGACTTAGGTATATGACCCAATTAACTCACATCCACTTATAATTTTGCTTTATATATGTATGTTTCATTGGAAACAGATCAGAATCATTAGCATCTTAATTTTTTAACTAATAGGTAACAAGGTTATCTGCTGACGTAAAGATAAGCTAGTAGGGTTATTTGATTTGCTTGCCAACATACTTGCACGATCCATCTAATTTTACACCGGGAAATGGGAGGTTCACTGTATTTTTACTTTTTAATTTTGATATGGCAAAGCTATAATGTGAAAACTAAGAAAAATATAGTTTCGATGGAAAAAAACTTACCTTAGATAGTTCAATTCAATTCAATTCAATTAAGAGAAATCACTCGAAAGGTGTGAGGAAGACCGCAAGCTGGTCCCATACAGGAGAGCACGTTCTCTATATGTCGATTCTATGTTTCTACCAGCGAGTGGTTTTTTTTTTACGTACGAGACCAGGATTTGAACATAGTTGATAGCTTCCCAGCGCAAGGCATTTTATCATCATGCTTCAAGCATGTTCGCACTTATCAATAATAAAGTATAAATGTCTAAGGAACATATACTAACAGTTCCGTGATAGGTTCATTGTTGAAATAAAGCCCATGAAGATCGAGTTCCTAGTCAATCTAGCTAGGGTTCATCAGCAGAGTGGAGGCAAAACTCAATGTGTATGGAGCACATATATAAATATCAGTATGTAGGTAGTTTTCCTCAATTAAAAGTAGTCCAGGTCAGGGAACTGAATTAAACTACTTTTCTTTAATTAGAAGCCCTCTAAATTGGGACAGAGGAGTAGCATTTTACTATAGGGTAAAATGACATTCGATGGCATTTCATAGAATCGATAGCTTGTCAGTAAAACGTACAATTTATCTTTAAGCATGCATGGCTCTAGTAGTGCTTGCTTACAGAGTTGCACGTGTCTCTGTTGGAAGCATGCAACCATTTGATCCACCCCGATTTCAGCATCTTATCTTGCCATATGGAAATTTAGGACTGTATCAACCATATATAAATATACTGTACTCCAACTGGTATAGCCTCTTGAATCTATGGTCTTTGGCATCCAACAATCCAAAAACTTATCAGTCAACATGCCCCCTGCCCCACCTAGTCTTTTTGAATTTTTCAATATTTATTATAGCACCTAACTAATATTACATATGGTAGTAATTACTAATGAACAGACCATGATACCCAGTTTGAAGTGAGTTGAATTTTAATAAAGAACCTTTTTGTTTTATGAATTGTTTACTCACATATCTTGCTTAATTAGAAAAATATTGTAACCCAAGCACATAAACAATCGCTCTACATGTTTATTTTCACAATATATTTGATAATATTGTATATTATATATCCATAAGGTTATATAAACAATCATGTTTTTGTTTATAGTTGTTTTGATGTGCTAGTCTATAATTACTTTTTAAGTTGCTATGAAAAAACTTATAAACGTTGTGATTTGTGTTGCATACCAAATTGTGGTCATAAAAAAGATGCTATCCAACTATTATGCCTCTCTCAATTATTTCATATTTCCGGAACATCATAATTTGCAACATAGAGCCAAACAATCAAATAACCAAAATCCAAAAACTGTTGCACCAAACCAGAGTATCAGATTTCTTTTGCCCCCTGTTTTCACACAAGTCCAGCCAGGCTTTCCACTCTGATTTATAGGTGTCTTCTAATTCCTGAGATGGCTACATCAGCCATGGATCCTACCAAGAAACAAGTGTGGATTGTAGATCAATGGCATGCGGATGCATAATCAACTCATTGTCACATGCACAGTGACGCGTACAGCGATAGCAGGAAGAAATGGTGCAAAGTATCAAACACCAGGTTGAATTGAATGGTTGAACTTGATACTACGCATCAATGCTGTCCCGGTTGATCTACATGTAAGCATCTCCAGTGATTGGTTACAGCATACAGCAACAGTAACTTCGAAATTGCGTGCACGCGTCGCATGGATGGATGGATGATGTATGGCCCAGCACCCATGTGCTGGTGTACTGCAGTGCGCGGCCACTCCTTGTCAGCAATTTTATTCTTGAAACTAACCGATTAAGGTATCTTCGTTTGTTTTATAAATATGTAAAGCAGCTGTCTCTTTTCTTAAACTTTTGACAAACAATATTTATTTAACTGGAGTACTTAGTAAACTAAAACAAGTACCACTATATTTATCAACAAAAATAAACATGTCTCTCTAGTGTCTATATGCATAAATATTTTTTCTGAAGAGACGATAGTCCAAAGAACTAAGAAGACCAATTGCTTTCGTATGTTAAAAAACCAAGGTAAGACATGGATCAACCCACTGAGTACTCCCTCTATTTTTGTAATTTAATGACTTTTGGATATTACGCGTATGATCATTCGTTTATTAAAAAAATATAAGACACATTTAAAATATATTTAATAACAAAAAAGTCACATCAAAATAAATGATTTTTCTTATTTAACAAATATCATGTCTAAAAGTCGACAGCTTATGTATTTAAAAACGAAGATATATAATACTATGTTTTATCAAACTATATTAAGTCAACAGGTAACGACAAAAATAATATCTATTTTTCTTTTCTACTTAAGCTGCGTTCGTTCGTGATGGTTTCCAACCTTCACTTCCTTTCCATGCACACATTTTTCAAAATGCTAAAAGGTATATTTTTAAAAAATTTTAATAGAAAAATAAAAAAAGTTGCTTTAGAAAATCATATTAATCTATTTTTAAGCCAATACTTAATTAATCATGTGCTAATCTGTCGCTCCGTTTTTCGTGCATGTGAGATTAGTTTTCAGCCCACACCAAAGAACACAACCTTAAGCCTTATTGTCTCGATTGACCAACATGGAAATTGCACATGTCAAAAGAAAAACATAGCCATAATTTGCAATTTTTGGGGTTATCGACGAAATGGAAAGCTTTGTTTTCTGGTAGCGAAGATGTGAAGTCCAGATGGCTGGATCTGGCATCCATTTTATTTTATGTTCTTGTCTAAAACACACTACCTCTACTTTGAATCTTCTTTTTGTTTTTATTTGTTTTATCTACCTATGGAGTGTCACTTATTTGTTTCCATTGATTCCTCCCAACGTTATGTATGTATCATACTAGTTAGGAAGTCATTCCTAGTGGGAGGTTTAATTTTTATGTTCTCAAGTATGCCATATTAGCATTAAAACATTTAGTTGATGGTTGAAATATTAATAGCATATACAATACATTGTTTTATTTTTTTTATTTGTTGGGCAATACATGCAAGAGATAAATTACATTGAAAATATTGTACACATGGTTTCATCTAGATGAAACTAATATCGTGGAATTAAGACGGCATATGGTTGTCCGATGAAAAGAGTACCGCTCACCGATTAATCACAATACGGATGATTAATCGGAATTATACGAAAATTTGGCATTTGCATAATGTATGTATATTTTTCATAATATTATACACTTCTTTGGAGATTTAGATATATACGAATATATAAATTAAATATGTTCATGTTGTTTTTATATTGGACATCCATAAACTTGACATTAACTTCAAATATAGCTTTCAACACCGTATACATCAAACAATGATAGGGTTTGGTTATATTGAATAAGTAAAACATAAAAAATATATAACAAAAACCATGCTAAACAAAATCCTAAAAGACTACTTTAAATTATCATCAAGTATAACATGTGTAACATGTGGATGATTATTCGGACAATTAAATGGAAAACGGCCAGTCAAGCGCTAAAAACAAAATTTTGAGCTCACGAAACAAATGATAAATGTGGACAGTATCATGTTAACGTAACGGTTTTGCTACCGTAACCATATATGCAGCCGATTAAACGGCGGTACAGCCATTTTCCACTACATGAAACCTATTTCATCTGCCTCTTCATTGATTTCTTATCAAATCATCAAAAGTGTTGACATGCCACTTATTAAATGAGAATGAAACTTTATTGGAAGTAGCCTAAGTATGGAATGCAACAACAAATTGGCAAAATGGTACATTTATTGTTTCCTCGATCCCTTGATAAATGTAAGGAGTGATTCCATTACTAACTTTTCTGATTACGAACCAACAGGATCACTTATATATATATGTATTATGTGTCATTTACTACCGAAAAAACGATCTTTGATTGAAGCATCAAAATCCATAATTATCCCGGTTCCAATAAAAACCGAGACTAGAAAACATTTTTAGTCCCGGTTTAAAAAGACACCAATTCTCTAGAATCTTTAGTCTCGGTTGGTGTCACAAACCGGGACTAAAGATCGATTAGATTCTTGTCGGAATGCTGTCGGGCCCGGCGGCCATCTTTAGTTCCGGTTTGTAACATCAATCGGGACTAAACATTCTATCTTTTGTCCCGGTTAGTATTACAAACCGGAACTAAAGATGTAACATCAACCGAACTAAAGTGAAGAATATTTTTTTAATTGCATGATTTTGTTGTAAAGAAATAAAATTAATTTGTTGCATGATTTTGTTGCATGATTAAAATGACCTGAAATTAATTTGAGAGGATCTATAAGTAAAAAGGGAATGGTGTTATATGAAGGTGGGTGATTAAAGATAGAAGGAAGCTTTAATCCTTACATTGTAATTACAAATTTGGTGATAATATATTATTTTGGTGATAATATACAAATCAGAGTGATTACAATATTAATAAGAACATCACATTTAAGATACCTTTCATTGTATTGTCACTATAACCTTCCATACCATAGCCTTCGCATATTTTAGTTTCGAGTTCGTCATGTCGAGTTTGTGTCATGGTCGAGGTCTTGTTACTTGGTTAGATCATGTTAGAGTCCAGTTCGTGTGTTTCCTCCTTTGTTTTCATCAAACCCTAGCCGCCGCGTCTAGTTTGTGCGCGTGTAACAAGTTTTACGCGCATTGTTCCCGTTTCGTCTTCTAACTTGGAGTCGGTTTTAAAACAATCATAACTTTTACATACGAACTCCGATCGAGACGTTCCATATATGAAAATCGATGAGAAAATTTTTTTTTGGATGCGTTCGTTCGTGGATTTGTCGCATTTGGCGATTTTATTTTCCCCAAAACGGCTCGAGAAGGTTGCCTTTTCGAGCCTAGAAGCTTTTTATTCGGCGTGTCTTCGAATTTTCACCGAGCCACGTCTTTTGCTTGTTTAGGCTCAAATTTTCTATGGTTACCTCTCATGTGCTCCTAAGTCAAGAAAAATATTTAACAAATAAAAATAAAAGTCAAATTTTTCTGTCTTAGTCAACAACGGATGAAAAGAAAAATAAAGAGGACAAAAGAGGAACAATATCTAGAGGAGCACATAGAGAGATGCATTGTCTAGGATTACCTCTATTTGATTAAATTTTAATGCATTACTTATTATTGTTTTAAACCTATATTTATTTAATGAATTATTTAGTTTTTGATTGTTAACCCTAGCCGGACAAAAAAAATTTGGAAAATAGCGGAAAATTATATTTAGTCTCGGTTGATGGCTACAAGCGGGACTAAAGATGAATTGAAAATAGTAGAAAATTATCTTTAGTCTCGGTTTGTGCCATCAACCGGGACTAAAGATGAATTGGAAAAATATCTTTAGTCCCGGTTGATGCCACCAACTGGGACTAAAGATCCAGGTATATATATCATCGGCGCACATCGTCTTCCCCATCGATCCAACACTTCACTATTTTTTCAGCTCTCTCCCCCTCTCCCTCTTCCTCTCCCTCTCTCTCCCTCCCCTCGGATCTCCATCTCCCTTCTTTCCCTCTCCCCTCACATCTCGCGATGGCGGGGGCTCACCGCGCGGCGATCGAGAGCCGGGAGCGAGAGCGGAGCGAGGAGCGGGCGGCCGACGGCGGCGGAGAACATGCGCGACGAGGACGAAGAGGAGATGTGGCATCACATTTTTTTTGATTTTTCAGATTTTTTTGAATCTGTGGATGATTGGATGATTTTGTTGGTGGATTTGATGTGTGATGTTAATTTTGATATTATTGTATTCGATTTGTGGCATTGAAAGATAATCTTTGATGTTGTTGTATTTGTGTTGTTGCAAAAATTTTGCATTCAATCTGTCATATTTCATGGTGAAAAAAAGTATTATTGTAGGATGTAATCAGAAAAATAATGAAAAAAGAAAAAGGAGCAAAATTAAAAAAATAAAAAAACCTTTAGTCCGGTTGGTGTTATTTCAATCGGGACTAAAGATGTCGATTTTTAGTCCCGCTTTCGTAGTCCGGTTCGAGAACAGGGATTACAGAGGGTTACGAACCAGGGACTATTGTAGGGTTCTTCAAGGTGATCAAATATGCCACGATTAAATGTTTTACTCCAACATCGATCCGAGATATCAAATGAATTGAGAGTGTGTTATCGTAGCCCTACCACTGAACATATATATATATATATATATATATATACAATTTAAAATGCTTCTCCTCGGTGTCAGCTGAGGAGAAATATCGGATGCTTAGAAATATTACATGGCAAGGTGCAAGTAATACTAGTGCATGATTCCATACAAACTAATAAAGCTATATAGCAAATTTAAAACGATTTTTCTTATAAAGTATTTATTTGATCTACAAACTGATTACACCATTAAACTTATTGTAATTAAATTTTTATAACAAGATCTCATATGATTATATTCTGATAAATTTTTTTAGCTTTTTGTGTTGCAATGGATCTATTTTAAAGTTGTACGTGTTTCATTATTTCACATGGTGTGCTGTGGATTTTCACCAAGTATTTTACGATGTTTCAACAGTTACAACAATGTTTCATTTAGTGGTTGTCGGTGTTGCAATTAGTATTTTTAAATGTCACGTCACTTTGAAACATTTTATGAAGTGAGTTGAAACATTTTACCTCAAGTGATGAAATATTCTTTTAAAAGTGTAGTGGTTGTCGGTGTTGCGGTTAGATTTTTTGAATGTCACGTCACTTTGAAAAATTTTATGAAGTGAGTTGAAACATTTACCTCAAGTAATGAAATATTCTTTTATAAGTGGTGAAACAACAAGCTGTTTTATGGACAATTGTTTTTCCATCGAAATATAATCGTGTGAGAGGATTATAAATCAAATAAGTAAATTCGGAAGAAACAATCATTTGAAGCTTTCTAGTAAATTAGTTTTATATGTGTATCTATGGAGAGAGGAGAGCTAGAGCCATCGTGTCCATACTCAAGATTTGCTAGATTACTTGATAGTTTTCTTTTCGAGAGGACTTTTGAATTGTGGACCATTAAATATGCTCTAAGATTCATGCAAATGCACATAGGAAAAGTCAAAGCATACACGTGCGGTTGGGGAGACTCGAACTTGCCACCTTCTATTCACACCCCGAAACTTTACCACTGCGCTAGCACATGTTTTGTTACAGTTAAATGTCAGTTACATATAACTTATTACATATAAGTTACACTTGTAATTACACGTAAGTTATACTATAGTTATATTTAAAAGTTTTTCATAAAAAATGTTTAAATGTTGTATAACTACTTATTAATTCTAAAATAAGTTAGCCTCATTATTAGTAAAGAATTAGAAAGTTTTAAGTTTTTTTCTAACGTATGAGTGCATTAGTTACATTAAGACAAAATAGAGCAAGTTGTTTCCTTCTTTTCCAATTATTTACATCGAGAGCATTTGCTGCTCTAGTTCTATGCAAATTGTCATGTCAAACATTTAGTTCATGTGAATTTCTAAGAAGTGCTATTGACAAACGAGCCATCGATGAGTGCAAGCTTTAGAAAATACCATATTTCAAGGCAATTTATCCAAGAAATGCTAGCACCGTCGGAGTTCTACCAATTTCGTTCTATTGGCCTAACTCAATTTCTAATAAATACCCAAAGTGCGCTCACTTGCCTGCGTGCATTTACCACATTCCAGGAATGCGAAGACCAAATTACCCTAAATTTATCACCTTCAACTATCTCTCTCATATCTCGTCTTGACTCGCTCTACAACGGTGCCTCGCTCCGATGGTGCGGTTGCTCGAGATTGGGGACTAGGCGGCGACGCGTCGAGCTCAAGGACCCGACAGTGGAAGAAGCTCCCAATTGATGGCCCCATGTTATTAGGCCAAAGTCAGGAGCCTGGCCAAGCCACCAATATCGTCGGGGACAAGGGCCAAGTGCAACCTGATGGCATCACTTATGGTGGCCACCGTCTTGCTTTGGCCATCATCGTTCAAGGACTCCTACTTGGCCTTCGCCACACTCCCTACATCGACCTCCACGTGTTGACTTTTTGAGGGCCCGCTCTCCACCCACCCAGACCCAATCTCCTTCGGGGCATGCCGCTCAATGTACCTACCAATGATGGCAAAGGCCAACGAGCGCACGACGTCATGCTTCTCAAGTTCCACCGCATGCATGACTTCCACATCCACGATTCGCACACTATGGTGCTTCATTATATCGTGTGGCCGGCCGAGTTCCACGCCGATATTGTGCTCAATGAGGGACACTTCCTCCCATAGTGTTGCCTATCGCTCCAAGGGCCCATGCAACTAAACCACGGGAACAAGGGTGGGCAAGCGCAATGAGGAACTCGGGTGGTGCGAGATCGAGAGGAGCTTGAGACGGGGCATACCAAATAAGGCGATGTCGATGACCCGATTTGGTGTGGTGAGGGCAGCAATGCTGGCGGAGAGCGATGCTAGCATGCCAGACGCAGACGGAGAGGCTCGCAGATTTGGAGATTTTGATTCAAGGGTAAAATGGTCTTTACCCAATATTTAGTGGATAAATTCTGAGAGTAACTCCAACAACCTTTTAAAATCTAGCTCTCCAAATACCTATGTGGAAAGCTAGCCAAAAAACTCTATGTATTTGCTTTGCACTCCAACAGACTCTTCATATCCCACTATCTATACCAGTGGTTAAAAAAGGCCCATCTGTCATTATGCCCCTCTTTCTTCTTCCTTTTCTTCCTCCCATTCATGTACCTCTTCATCTCGTATAGGTTGGCAAGAGGGGAGATGGAGAAAGAGATAGAAGGTAGGATCCATGGTGAGGCCCACCGTTTGGCAAGTGGAGGAGGCTGGTCACATTTGGACACCTGGAGCGCTCGTTTGACTAGCTAAATGGCTTAGCAATCTAAATAGCAAGGTTATTGGAGGGAGTTTTTTTTCTCTATGTTGGTTTAAGTTTGTCTTGGAGAGCCATTTGACAATGTTGTTGGAGATGCTCTAATAAGTTACTCTAATATCGATGGCATTTTTTAAAAGATTAGCCTAGAGCAGTGCGTTGCAACGAAAAATAAATTAAGTTTTTATCTTATTAAATCAATTAATAAGAAATTATTTAGTACAAGTAATAATATGATTTTCTTTATTAAACAAGTATGTGATTTTGAAATTTGAGGAGAACCAATAGTAAAACGGGAGAGGACTCATTGAAAGGTGGTGTAGTAGTATAACTTATGAGGCCCACATGTTAGTGATAGGGGTAATGTAGGAATGAACACCACCACTACTAACATTTTAAGTAGTGCAGATAAAGTCGCTTGTATGTTGGCAATTTCTAGAATTTATACTCGTTAATGATAGAACGTGGAATTAGTCACTTATCAATTGTATTTCTTATAATTTCTCTTAGTTCTATGCCAATATGCACTTGCTTTATTTTGGCATGTTCTACTTGATCGTACTACGTATATATCAATCTCTCTATTTCCACTCATCAAATTTCTTTTTGTTGTGATGGTGAACTCGAATTTAACAAAGATATGTTGGTCATTACGCTTTTACTAGTTGATCTATCAAAGGCTTGACCCTTATCCACTTGCGCCAATACCAAATTTATGCAGTGCACAATCATCGCTTGCTTCCAAAGTATAGCTGATATTTTAGAGTAGTTTAGCGTGAACTTCATCTCTCTTTACGAGCCTCGAAGAAATTTTTTTCACTCAATATCATCTTTCTTTCCTGTAAACGATGACTCACAAAGGCACGAATCTTTTCCCATTTCTCTAGCATTACTTGCAAGGTACCATTGAATAACTTCAACAAAAGGAAGATTTCTTTCCAGGGACCAGAAAGTCACTATATTTTACATTTTAACCCTTTAAAAACAACTTATTTTATAAATAGATTTTTCTAAAAACATATTCCATACATAGACCCCTACCTTAACGTTAGAGTCGTTGGTGCCAATGTCCAATGTATCAGTGTTGGCGTTGTTGGCGCCGAGGGTAGGCACCTGCGTCCTCGGCACTTAGGATCAACACCGACCCCCAGCCCCCATTTTCCGCCTTCATGAGCTGTGAGGCCGCAAGCATATGACTGCCCTGCCCTACCATGAGCAACCACGTCACTGCCTCAACTTTTGCGCGTCGAGCCGGGCAGCAAGGCCGGCTTCCGATCATTGCACTACTTGTGCGTAAACATAGCGTGGCCTATGAGAGGCTCCTAGTGCCACAGGTGAGGTGAGAGGGCTCTGTCGTCTTTGGAAAAGCTGGTCAAGGTAATCTGCATTGGTGCTAGCCTACCTAGAGTTCAAATCAGCCATGGAGAAGCAAGATGACGTCGAGTCACCGCTGCACGCTTGTTGGCACACTGGCAGCGGGGTGAGCAAGCTTGATCTCTGCCGGTGCCATCTATGAGCTCAAGCTAAGTATCTACCGGTGTCACCGCCGGCTCGACCTAGCCCTCCCGCCACATTGTCCACGACCTCGATCTCGGTGTTCACCGATGCCATCCACGAGCTTGCCTCGCCCTCTAGCTGCGCCATCCCCGGCTCGATCTCACCCTCTAGACGCTCTATCTCAGCACTCAACATTGGTCTCCCACCGACACCATTGTGTTCGGCCTCCGCTCACTCCATCCCCAAGCTCGACCTCACCATCCTCTACTCGCGTCATCCCGTGCTTGCCTTCGTCCATGCCTCGAGACTCCGGACTTAGCCTCGCCCATGCCACCCCACGCCTTCTTGGACCACTTCGATGTCGATGCAAAGAAGTCTGGTGTCGACCTCCTAGCTCGCCGTTAGGGTCTTCGACACGAGTCCATGGAACCTCGGAGCCAAGCTTGCCGGCACTGAGCTAGCTATCCATATTTGGAGTTAGTTATTTTAGTGTCTGTTTATGAAATAAGTTCTACAGAAGGGCTATAATATAAAACCCAATCAGACAGTTATCATGAATAAGGAGATAACTCAATCAGGTTGGTTATCCCAAACATGCTTCATATCGACCGTTCGGACGGAGCTTATCCATCAGACGCCTTCCTCTCCATTTCCTCATCCTCTCCTCAGTTCTCTTTCTCGTGGGAGCCCAACTCATCATTGCCACCACCGCGAGGAGGTGTGCAGGTGAGCGGCAGGCGTCGTCTCCAGTGAGGGTCCCGAACTTGTCGAAACCCTAACTCGCCGGCGGTGGAGCCACGAGGAGGAGGCTTATGTGTGGGAGCCGAAGGCGACGGTGTCGCCAGAGAAGGCCTTGAGCTCACTGGTAGCAGTTGTAGCGTCGCAAGGAGGCTCCACACGGGTTGGAGTTGAAGGCACCATCGCTAGAGAGGGCTCCGAGCTCGTCGACAACGGCGGAGCCACGAGGAGGAGGCTTGCGGGTGGGAGCCAAAGAATTCATTGCCAGAGAGGGCCTCGAGCTTGCCAGTAGAGGCTGCGGCATCATGAGGAGGCTTTCGTGCGAGGTTGAGTGAAAGGCGCCATCGCCGGAGAGAGCTCTAAGCTCGCCGGCAACGGTAGCGCCGTCATGAGGAGGCTGCACAGAGGGTAGAGCGACATGTCGCTGGCCTACATCGATGAAAACGGGGTTGTCTTTGTTTTAGTACATTGTTCTTTTCTTTGTTACATTTGGTTGTCTTAGAGTGTTTCACTCCTTTTTATTGGGATGTTTCACATTATGGCTCAGTGTCTCCTTTGATGTTGCAGATACATGGCCTTAGGTTGCAATTAGTTTTTCAATGTTGCATCTGATTAAAAGTTTTTCATCAAGCTAACATTTTTCTCAGTAATAAAACATGTGAAACATTTTTTTGTTGAAACAATTTTGCTAGGTAATGAAACATTTGAAACAATTTTTTATATACGGTGAAATTCTGTTCAGCGTTTTGCCAGGGAACGGATATCTGATCCCTAATCTTCCCCGTTATCCTTATCTCGATTGATTGATGATATGGATCACAAAATGGGATCCTCGATAGTTATTGTCATGTAGTAACTGTCATTGACATGAGGACTTTTTTCAGTGTCCATGGAAATTACTAAGGATCCAACGTCATTGAATGGCAAGTAGCCACGGCTGAAGATAGCAGTTTTAATTTCTAAAACAGAGAATTAAAAAATCTCTGTGTCCCCATGTAGAACGTGCATTAATTAGTGGTGCTACACCGCAAGAGATTAAAGAAAATGAAAACCTGGATCGCAGGCGTCGTCGTTGGCACGTCGCCGTCTCGCCGATCAAACAAATTGAGGTTAAATAACCTAATTCCTCCGGCGTAGCTAATCAACAAATGCCATGTTTCACTTCATCGTGTCACAAACCGTGTGGTGCACATTTGAAAACAAGCACTACCAATTATCGATAGTGTCGGTCTTAGTTTGGGTTAATTGTGATGCTTTTTTAAGCTGTCATGACTCTGGCTTGCACTAATCCTTTGATTAATTGGGATTTTTCTTTGACGGGATAATTATATTTTTCTTTGATTTAAGCTAATGGTGCAGGTGGATTATCCGCTCATCGGCACATGAAAGCGTATGGAGAGGTTGGTTGGAGTCAGGATGGATGATCATCACGTCAATTCAGTCGCGCAAACGTCAACGCGGAGCAACCAATTGAGGGTTCCAGCTGCCCTCTCCATGCTGATAAAACAAAGACTATAAATTTTACGAATAATTGTTAATCTTAATTTTTACGAATAATTGTCAACCTTAACTGTTAAGTTTAAAAATTTTAACATTATTTTTATGATATAAAAAGATTTAAATATCAAAGCGAATATATTTAATTTGAATATAAAAATAACTTCAATTATAGATCTAATCATATAACCTTAATATCAATTAAGTTCAATCATTCAAAGAAATATTGTCGGTGGTCAAACGATAACTTGTAGTCAAAATCGATAATTATTTGTGGACGTGGGAATTGCTTTTAGTTGTAGCTTGATCTGCGCTACGTCAATTTCCATAAGACACGTTTCAGTGTTTATTCCGATATTTTGATTTGGATTTCTATCGATGTGTGGTTGGGTTTCGAGTTTCGACTCCCTTCATCTTTCGCAGATAATACGGTCAACTTCAAAAAATAATGAGGAAAGATCGAGGTAGCAATAGGACAACCGAGGAATGCTATGACATTTGGTCATTCTCGTGGCATGGGAAATGAAAATGATATAACTCACCATCATCCCTAAAGATGAAACTGGACAGAGGATATCTCATCTCTAGCATATTCAAATTAGCAGTGACCGATCCAATACTTTTTTATATTTAAATAGTTAGCGAGGAACCTATCAAAAATCAATAACATTCATATATGTATACTTGACAAAACTCGACTTACATATCGATATGTGAAAGTCATGGAGTATGTCTAACACAAGGATCGATCAGCTCTAGCTATAGTCCGTGAATAAGAAGGCAAAAGCTCGATCGGTTTAGCTAAAATTATGACGACAGATTTTTGTCCTGTTACAGTCGATTTTGTTATGAATGTAATTGAGAGATGAACAAATGGAATCGATACTACATTCATTGATAAGAGTATATATATATATATATATATATATATATATATATATATATATATATATATAAAGGGTAGCAACTATCACTGATTGGGATTGGGAGTGGAGTGTTTGAATGTTAACTGTCTGATTAGTGAGAATTGAGGGATGAGATAAAAACTTGTTGTAACTCCCTCTTTGACCGAATCCTCCTTGAGATCAATGAATAATATTAATCCTCGAATAATATTATGTATGATAAAATTGAGGAGAAATGTTTGATGAATATGTTGTGAAAACTCCTTCAAAATCCAATAAGAAAAATAAGGAGAAAATGATACAGCATATAATGCTTACTGCCTCATTGTAAACTCATATGAGAAAACTTTATAGAAGAAAACTTATATATAGTTTAGAGGATAATATATGTCATTGATATGTCCTTAAAAACCCGATGAGGAAAAAGGAAGATATGACATATGCTTATGTTAATATTGCCTCATTAAAAACTTCTATGAGAAACCTTGAAAGTAAAACTCATACAAAGAAAAGAGTGCAATATGATGGTTTAGATAGGGCAACATCTAGGAAATTTCTCCCCCCGAACCTTGCAAATCCCAAGTCTTCGCATACCAATTCCTTGAACATATTTATGAAACAAGGAAGGTGGTAAGGATTTTGTAAATAAATTAATGAGACTATCACAAGATTTGGGTTGCAAGATGTAACATATCTAAAATTTACACTTCAAAAAATACTCAAATTGGCGTAAAAATTTTTTTCAAACAAAGTTTATTGTGTGTTCTATTTTTAAACATTTAAAATCTCCAAAATTTTATTTGCATTCTTTATTTATTCTCCTTATTTTTCTTATTTAAAAATCCCAAATTTATTAACTCTTGCCCTTATTTTTGAAAAATCTTAATTTCATCTTTAATTCAAAGAAAATTTCCAAAAATTGAATTTGAATTAATTTCAAACCCCAAACTAAATTGTTTCTAAATTTTTCCTAATTCTAATTTAAAAATCAAAAATTAATTAAATCCTTCTTATCTATGTTTGAAAAACCCCAAATTGACTTTTAGTTTAAGAAAATTTCCCAAATAATTGAGTTAAATTTATTTTTAAACCCTAGATCAATATTTTCCAAATTTTCCTCAAATCTTTCCTTTCTTTTATTTTTTCTTTTCCTTTATTTTTTCCTTTTTCCTTTTCTTTTTCTCTTTTCTTCTTTTTCTTTTCCCTTCTTCCTTCTTCCTTTCTCTCTCTTCTTGCCTCCCTTGCGCTAACCACGGCCGCCGCCTGGCTGCATTTGCGCTGCGGCACCGCCTTGGCCGCGAGTAGAGAACCAACCTTGTGCCACTACCTATTCCTTCCCTCTTTTCTTCCTCTTCTTCTTCCTCGGTTCAGCCCAACCACGGCGCCGCAAGCTTCCAAGCCAAAGCCATGAGCGCCGGCCTTACCCACTGAAGCCACGAACCGACCTCAAGGTACCCCTGTCCTCTTGAACAAGTGGATACTCGTGATTGGAGAAATGACATCATCGAATTCATCCACGGACGACCGACTTAGCCGCCGCCATTGCATGCTTATCATGAGCTTCAAGTGACATGGGAACCCTATAAATAGACCATGTCGAGATCAAGATGTGTATACAAAAATTTCTCCTTATCTCCTCCTCAACATTTCCCCCAAGTTTCCCTAGCTATTGCACTCTAAATTGTGTGAATTTTAAGAGAACCGGGAAGAACTCGAAGAACCACAATTGGCCGCCAAGAGTAAATCCTAAAATTCATTGCCCCAGGTTGATTTCTTCCCAAATTGAAGGTATGCGATGATCTACACATATCTAGCTTTCATTCCCCTAAGATTTTTGAGTCAATAAACCACCAAAGACCACCGTCGGCGACCACGCCATTAGTGCTCAGCTTGGCCTCACGCATGCACGGTGCTAGCTCAACCCATTGCATTTCCAACCAAACCAACACCGTAGCTAGTCTCCCCATGTTCCTTAGATGCTTTCAAGTAGATTGCCTTGGCCGGACCATCACCGGAGAGCACAGCAACGAGCGCCGCCACCAGCCTTTTCCGCCACCTCTCCGGCCCAGCCAAACCTTGAAATGGGATCTCGTGGGTTGTAGATGGTGTAGGACCGGTTAGTTTCCCAAATCTAGCCATCCCTCACCGTGCGCACCACTTCCTTTTCCGGCGACGGCTCGGGAAGAAGAACAAAGGGAGAGAGAGAGAATAGAGAGAAAGGAGACACAAAAAAATAAAATAAATGAAATAGGAAAAAAAGAAAAGCTAGCGCAGTGGTTGATGAGTTGGGGTGGGAGTGAAAGGTCCCTAGTTTGAATCCAGCCTTAGGCAACTTTTTTTCCATTTATTTGTATTAAAAGGAAGAGATAGAAAAGAAGAAAAAAATTAGGAAATTTAGAAATAACTTTTAGAAAATTGGATTCTTCCCTAAGTTAACCCTTAAATCCTTTCAAACTTTTCAAACTCAAATTTATTTTATTACCATCAAATTTGTCTATGTTACTTTTTAGAAATATTTTTCTAAATTTTATAAATCACTTCATTTTAAAATAAATCCAAATTTTAAATTTTAGGATTTGATAAATGACCACAGGAAAAATAGTTTGACCCCTTTGACCCCTCCTGAATTTTATTTTGTAATTCTAAAACCCTTCCAATTTTTTAAAAAACATATTTATTATCCTTTTTAAAATACTTTAAGTACTACTTCCAATTTCTTTTATTTTTATTCAAACTTTAAACTCCAAAAAAATTAAAAAATAATCTCTTTAGTTAAAAACTCTAAGAATTATTCATTTTTCTTTATTCTTTAAAATAATTTAAATACTCTTTTTATTTTACTTTATTCAAAACCTAAATTTTAAGTTTTAAAAGCTAACAAATAACTTTCCTCTAAAACTTCAAAAACACTTCTTAACTCTTTTCGAATTGCAAGATCTATTTGATGTCTCTTTGAAATTGTTTGTTTGATGTATTTTATCGATTCTTGATAGATCACGTCGTTGAGTTTGTAAAATAAACCAAGCCCGATCATATTGTCGACATAAACGCCCTTTGTTATTCAAGGAGAAGAAAGATTTAAGACCATTAGTCCCGAATGCAAGTCAAACTATCCTTGATCATTTATAGAATTTAAAAATAATAATAATAAATTGCCATGTTATAAATAGTATCCTTAATTAGAAATATTTCGTGGGATGGGTTAGTTAAGTTAAATAGTTATAAATTATCATTTCATGTAGTTTTAAATATTCTTTAGATTATTTATATCAATATTTCATGTGAATACAAGGAATTCTTTAGTACATATAAGTTATTATTTCATGCATTAGGAATATCCTATCAATTCATGTATAAGAAAGGAGAAGTTTAATATTCCATATTCTTAGATAAATTCTCCTTCTCCTTAGACAACATTCGATAACCTTCATTAAATACAAAATCATAAGAATAGCATTATCATATGCATTAATATTTTATGCAAAATGGTCATATGGAATTATATTATTATTTTATACAATAGAATCGAAAAATAATCCATTATTTTATGTGATAGGCAAATATAAGTCCTATCATCTCATGTGATATGAGGATAATTTTGGCTATATGCCGGAAAATATAATTCATATGACCTAAATGGTTTTGGCTGTATGTCAGAAAATTATATAAACTCTTATACCAAAATAAAGACATAGTTTCGCCCATCCGATGGACCGGTTATACCGGCATAGCATTTATATATTTCTCTCTGATCTCCCTGGGGACTTAGAAGTTTTATTCATGCGATTCTATGCATGGAACATTTGTAGTGTTGTTGTTGAAGTCTTATTGGTGGACAGCTATGTAAAACAGCAGGTAACAATGCCGATACTAACCAGATCGGTACCGTCTGTTAAGATAGAGTTTCAGGTTCCATCAAGCCGAGGCAAGTGTGTAACGAACAGCTATTAAATAGGAAATGGATCCACCAATTACTGGTTAGAATTGGTGCCCCTATTAAGATAGCCCTCAGGTCTCGTTCACACATCATAAAGGTTAGAACTATATAAATGCTATGTTACCCTTTAGTCGGCTAACTAAGGCTAATCCTCGGGCAAAGTTGGGCGAATCTTGCATAGTCAATTTGTATTCGAATACGCCGTACTCTCGGTTAATGGAGTTGTCTATGGGTGACTCCGATTATAATGGCATGAGTACTTTTCTAAAATGCCACTATAAAGTTTGAATATTCATATATAAATACTTTTAGGAAGGGTAGAATATAGAATCAAGTTAAAGTTAAGTTCATGATTAATGTTCTTAGGTGATGTGAACCCGCTAGGGTTGGTGCCCGATCTTTCGATGAGAGGCGGGGGTAACTCGATTTGGGGGAAGGGGATGACGTTGGCGGTCCGACTACGCTCTCTCAAGTGCTGCGCCTTAGCAACCGGTACACCACCTCCAAGGATGCCGCACCTTGTGGAGCACGACACCGCCACTAGGGCTCTCAATCCTGCAAGCAAATCGAAGAAACTTGCAAGAACAAGATAACAGGTATTGAAATTACCAAATAGGAATGAGGGATTCGAATCCAAGATACAATATGTGGGGTTAGAAGGCGGGAAGTAGGGCACTTATCCGGCATGCGCTATTCCGGCAAGCGGCTAGCAACAATGGCTAAGAATGCAACTCAACAAAACCCAACCCTAGAGTGGCGGCTGCTGGGGTATTTGTGAGGTTGGAGACGACCAGGATGTCTCCCCCAAACCCTAGGACGCGCCCTAATGGGCCCAACTTGATACAAGGCCCATCAGCCCAAATTCTGGTAACACAGTACCAGTCATGACCATTTAACGATTCCCGTTGACTCAGGGCGAATTTGAAGGTGATTCCAAATCCATTTGAAAATAGACTTGATAGGCTTTCCAGGAAGTCCAAGATCACCCCAATCGGAGTCCGTATGAAGTCGCAGCACCCGTCGAGAAGTTGGTGTTGTTCTGCTGCCCGAACACGGAGCTTGTGAATCCTTTCCCCTTTGGCTCCTGTTCTTCATTCTGAGCAAAACAATAGTGCAAGTGTCTCCGTTGTCTAAACAAGATGGACAAGTGCTTAAGAAGGAGCTTATCGATGGTTAAGTTGTCGAGCACGAGCACGAGTAAGGGGACCAAGTGGAGGGGTGGACGTATCGGTGGCGGTGATGTCCTCATCATCCTCCCTTCTTGCATTTGAGTCGTCCTCGACTCAAGCTCATCTTCTTCTCCCAAGTATGGTTTCAAATCTGCAATGTTAAATGTGGGGTTGACCCCGAAATCTGCGGGAAGATCAAGCTTATATGCATTTTCATTAACACGTTGCGGCACTTTAAAAGGGCCATCGGCTCTAGACATTAGTTTGGATTTTCTCGGTTCAGGAAACCTTTCCTTCCTCAAATGTAACCAAACCAGATCACCCGGTTCAAAATGCATATGCTTCCTACCTTTATCACTAGCATACTTATACTTAGCATTCATGCGCTCTATGTTCTCTTTAGTTGTTTCATGCGGCTTAAGCATCAATTCAGCACGTTGCTTAGCATCAAAGTTTAGTTTTTCAGAAGTTGGCAAGGGCATCAAATCAATAGGAGCTCGTGGTATGAAGCCATAGACAATCTCAAAAGGACACATTTTTGTAGTAGAATGCAGCGAACGATTATACGCAAATTCAATATGAGGCAAACATTCTTCCCACATTTTAATGTTCTTTTTAGGACAGCCCTAAGCATGGTTGATAAAGTTCTATTTACAACCTCGGTTTGACCATCGGTTGAGGGTGGCAAGTAGTGGAGAATAACAGCTTGGTTCCCAACTTAGCCCACAAGGTTCGCCAAAAATGACTAAGGAATTTTGCATCACGATCGAAACAATTGTATTTGGCACACCATGCAAACGAACAATCTCACGAAAGAATAAATCAGCAATGTTGGTAGCGTCATCGGTTTTGTGACACGGTATGAAATGTGCCATTTTAGAAAATCTATCTACCACCACAAACACGCTGTCCCTCCCCTTCTTGGTTCTAGGCGGTCCTAAAACAAAGTCCATAGAGATATCCTCCCAAGGTACACTAGGGACGGTAGAGGCATGTACAAACCATGAGGGTTAAGACGTGACTTAGCTTTTTGGCATGTCGTGCGGCGGGCAATGAATCTCTCCACGTCTCTCCTCATCACGGGCCAAAAGAAATGAGCAGCAAGGATGTCCTCTGTTTTCTTCACACCAAAGTGTCCCATCGACCCTCCTCCATGTGCTTCCTGCAGCAATAACAAACGCACGGAGCTAGCTGGAATGCATAGCTTGTTAGCTCTAAACACAAACCCATCATTGAGGATGAATTTGTTCCAAGTCCTTCCTCCTTTACAATTCAGCAAAACATCTTTGAAGTCAGCATCATGTGCATATTGTTCTTTTATTGTTTCCAAGCCAAAGATTTTGAAATCAAGTTTGTGACATGGCATAACGTCTAGACAAAGCATCGGCAATCACATTTTCCTTTCCCTTTTTGTGTTTGATGACATAAGGGAAGGTCTCAATGAATTCTACCCATTTAGCATGTCTACGATTCAGTTTGGCTTGGCTACGAATGTGTTTCAAAGATTCATGATCGAATGTATGACAAACTCCTTGGGCCACAAATAATCTTTGCCATGTTTGTAGAGTTCGAACTAAAGCAAACAATTCCTTGTCATAAGTAGAATAGTTCAAACTAGGCCCACTCAATTTCTCACTGAAATATGCTACGGGTTTGCCATCTTGTAAAGGACACCTCCCAAACCAATTCCACTAGCATCACATTCAAGCTCAAAGGTTTTATTGAAATCGGGAAGGTGGAGCAAAGGTGCATGTGTTAACTTATCTTTAAGCATGTCGAAGGCGTCTGATGTGCATCTGTCCATTTGAAGATCACTCCCTTCTTGGTAAGCTCATGCGGCGGGCGGCAAGGGCGCTAAAGTCCTTCACGAAGCGACGATAGAAACCGGCAAGTCCCGAAAACTTCGCACTTGGGTAACGGTTGTAGGTACCGGCCAGCTATGTATCGCTTCAACCTTGGCTTGATCAACTTCAATTCCTGTGGTGTCACAACATAGCCAAGAAAAGACACCCGATCGTGCAAAATGTGCACTTCTCAAGGTTACCAAATAAACGTGCATCACGCAATGCATCAAAAACAGCACGCAAGTGTTCAAGATGTTCCTCATGTGATTTGCTATAAATCGGGATGTCATCAAAGTATACAACTACAAATCTGCCAATAAAAGCGCGCGAGAACTTCATTCATCAATCTCATGAATGTGCTAGGTGCATTAGTGAGACCAAAAGGCATGACCAGCCACTCATACAACCCAAACTTTGTTTTAAAAGCAGTTTTCCATTCATCTCCCAATTTCATACGAATGCGGTGGTACCCACTACGTAAATCAACCTTAGAAAACACAACGGCACCACTCAACTCATCAAGCATATCATCTAGGCGTGGAATAGGATGACGGTAACGAATGGTGATATTATTGATAGCCCTACAATCCACACACATGCGCCATGTTCCATCTTTCTTTGGCACAAGTAATACCGAACAGCACAAGGACTAAGAGACTCACGCACATAACCTTTGTCGAGTAGCTCCGCACTTGGCGTTGAATCTCCTTTGTCTCCTCTGGATTGGTCTGTATGGCGCACGGTTGGGCAATGAAGCTCAGGGAATGAGATCAATTTGATGCTCAATCCCTCGAATAGGTGGCGATCCGGTGGAATCTCACTTGGAAACACATCGGAATACTCTGCAAAAGGTTAGCAATGGCGGGAGGCAAAGTAGGCTGCAATTCATGGAGTGAAATCAATGCTTCTTTACTGAGACCAAAGCATAAGCAAGGGAGGTAGAAGCAATCAGCTCATTTATTTCAGATTTTGTAGCAATCAAGCAAGCTCCCTTTAACTTAATTTCCTTCTTGTTATCATGAGCGATTTGCTATTCTTGTGTTTATGTTTCTCAAGATCATTTACTACAATCTGATTTTCACTCTTAGCATGCTCCAATTTTTTCAATTTGTTAGCTCTAGCAAGTTCATCCTTTAAAATCATTTCGGGGACATAGGATGTAACACAATCTTCTTCTCATGGTATGAAAAGAGTGCGATTTGATCTACCATGATGCATGGAGTCTCTATCAAATTGCCATGGTCTACCTAGCGGGATACTACAAGCTTGCATAGGCACAACATCACATTCAATAACATCTTTGTAGGATCCAATTGCAAAGTTGATTCTCACAAGTTTAGTTACCTTCGCCTTACCACTTGTTGAGCCACTTGAATGTAGTATGGATGAGGATGTGGTGTGTAGGGAGTGCCAATTTCTCCACCATCTCATTGCTAGCTAAGTTGTTGCAGCTCCCTCCATCAATGATCATGCGGCAAGATCTCTCTTTAACCACACACTTTGTTTGAAACAAGGTGTGCCGCTGATTTTGCTCCGCTTGTTCCATTTGTGCACTAAGCACACGCTGCACAACAAGGCTCTCATAGTGTCTTTGCATCGTCCGCACCAATGTGCTCCTCCTCTTCTTCACCTACATGGTCGGCCGCAAGCAAAGCAAGTGTATCTTCATCAAAATCACTAGCGAGAGGAGTACTCACCATCATCTCTAACAATCATCACGCGCTTGCTTGGACAATCACGCATCATATGTCCATAGCCCTTGCAGCGGTGGCAGAATGTCTCTTGTTCTACCCGTGGAGGCAACGAGATGAAGAGCTCTCTACGGGTTTTGGACGGTCTTTCTTTGCTGAATTTGATGGAGCAGCACGGGACTTGTCCTTGGATGGAGGAGGTGTTGCCCTACTCAATGAAGAGGATGGTGCGGCACGTGTGGCGAAAGTAGAAGTTGTGCGTGGCGCCACGAGCTAGTCTTTCTGCGAAATGTTAGTCTTGAGTAACGCACGTCGTCCCTGCACTTCTCTTTCAGCTTTGCAAGCAAGGTGAAATAAACGGGTGACATTGTTATAATCCTTATAGGCAAGAATGTCCTGAATCTCCCTATTTAATCCACCCAAAAATCTAGCCATAGCGGGTTCCTCATCCTCCTCTAGATTACAACGCAGCATGCCCATTTGCAATTCTGAAAGTACTCTTCTACACTTTTAGTTCCTTGTCTCAATAGCTGCAACCTATTCAACATGTCTCGGGCATAGTAAGAAGGAACAAATCTAGCCCGCATGACCCTTTTCAAAGCATCCCAAGTAGGTGGTATGTTATCGGGATTTTTCTTGCAATGTTCAATCCACCAAACGAAGCAAAATCGTAAATTCACTAGTAGCAGCCCTAACACGAGTGTTTTCGGGAAATTCATGACATGTAAATTTTTGATCAACAGCAATTTCCCAAGTAAGGTAAGCATCGGGGTCATATTTGCCATCAAAGGGTGGTACCTTGAATTTAATCTTGTGGAAAGCTTCGTTGTTGTTGTTGTTATGGTGCACTTCACGGCGGCGGTGTCCTCCGCCCACACCACGACGGTGCTTTGTTCAGGCGTCGATGGCGTCTTTCTTCATCTTCGGTGTCGGCGAGGGTAGTTGTTCTCATCCCTTCATCTTCAAGATGGTGCTGATCATGGTGGTGATCCGGGTGACGGTTGTGATTGCCTCGAGCCGCAAAGTCATCGAATCGCCTCAAGAGAGCAGCAAGGTGGCGTCCACTCGTTGAATGGATGCCTCCAAGGTACCAAGCCGATTGTTGGTAGTAATGTCATGCATCCTCCAATTGCCCAAGCTTCTCATTTGTGGTGCAAATCTGCATCAAGGCCTTCGGTGTGCAGCCTCACTCGACGCGATACATCATGAATAAGAGCACCGGTGCGGGGAGAATGTCGACGATCGTCTTCTTCCTCGGTTCACTGCCATAGTAAGAAAGACAAGAGCAAACAAGCAAGTGAAAGGAAACAGGCCCTACACCTATTGGGTTTGTGTTCAAGTGTAGTCGCTCACTCTCAACCTATTAAGCAAGCTCTTACAAGTTCTTACCTTGCCAATCGGGATGTGAAGGCAACCAGCAAGGGAGGCACCTAGGAAGCAATGTATCGGTGCAGCGGCAATACAAGCACTTGGAGAAGGCTGTAGTTGTGTGTGTGGAGCTGTAGGAAGGATGAAAAATTGCACAAGGAAAATACTAGCACCACATTAGTCTCAAGCAAGCTGAATAATTGTTCAAATGATGGTAAGTGCTGGTCCTAGGCTAAACCAAGCTAGAGACGCGAGCCTAGCCACAAATGACAGCACCTAATATGACCAATTGACACAAGCTATCAAGTACCTATGACACGAGCTGCTGCAAACAACACAACCTTTCTTGGTGAATTCAGCTCAATGTTGTTGTGGTTTCTTTTTCTTTTGGTGCGGCTTTTCTTTCGTTCTTTCTTTGCACCTTTCTGCCTTTTTCCTCTTTGTTTCTCCCCTTTCGGACTAGCAAATATGCGAGAGGAGGTCCTCAAAGCACACAAGACAACTAGTGCGAGTTGGACAGCACAAGTAACAAATACAGCACTAAACTTGACGGGCGAGTTACAGCAGGAATGAGGCCGAATTAGAACTTGTGGCCAAAAGCAATCTTGTAAAGCTACTCGTAGCCTTTCCAGCCTGTATCTAAACACCAAGATCCGAGCTCGTATGTGGAAGATATGTAACTCAAGAAACCAGATACAGATCTGATTCCGAATCAACTCGAACTCAACATTCGGATCCGAGTTCTAAACGCAACAGATTGGTAACTTGGTGCTAAGGGGTGACAAGAACTCGAAACTCTAGTGGATTAGACCAAAGGAACCAGCAACTTGACACAACCAAAGCAACCAAAAAACTCAGCAAGCCCTAACCAAGTAGTACTAGCAAAGGCTCAAAGGGTGAAACGAAATCTCTCACCGATAAACCTTGAGCTCGTGCCAAATGATGTGAACCCGCTAGGGTTGGTGCCCGATCTTTCGATGAGAGGCGGGGGTAACTCGATTTGGGGGAAGGGGATGACGTTGGCGGTCCGACTACGGCTCTCTCAAGTGCTGCGCCTTAGCAACCGGTACACCACCTCCAAGGATGCCGCACCTTGTGGAGCACGACACCGACCACTAGGGCTCTCAATCCTGCAAGCAAATCGAAGAAACTTGCAAGAACAAGATAACGAGGTATTGAAATTACCAAATAGGAATGAGGGATTCGAATCCAAGATACAATATGTGGGGTTAGAAGGCGGGAAGTAGGGCGACTTATCCGGCATGCGCTATTCCGACAAGCGGCCTAGCAACAATGGCTAAGAATGCAACTCAACAAAACCCAACCCTAGAGTGGCGGCTGCTGGGGTATTTGTGAGGTTGGAGACGACCAGGATGTCTCCCCCAAACCCTAGGACGCGCCCTAATGGGCCCAACTTGATACAAGGCCCATCAGGCCCAAATTCTGGTAACACAGTACCAGTCATGACCATTTAACGATTCCCGTTGACTCAGGGCGAATTTGAAGGTGATTCCAAATCCATTTGAAAATAGACTTGATAGGCTTTCCAGGAAGTCCAAGATCACCCCAATCGGAGTCCGTATGAAGTCGCAGCACCCGTCAGAAGTTGGTGTTGTTCTGCTGCCCGAACACGGAGCTTGTGAATCCTTTCCCCTTTGGCTCCTGTTCTTCATTCTGAGCAAAACAACGGTGCAAGTGTCTCCGTTGTCTAAACAAGATGGACAAGTGCTTAAGAAGGAGCTTATCTGATGGTTAAGTTGTCGAGCACGAGCACGAGTAAGGGGACCAAGTGGAGGGTGGACGTATCGGTGGCGGTGATGTCCTCATCATTAGGTGTGTACATAGAATATCCTATAAAAGGTTAGGATATATCATCATGCTAAAGATTAATTTATAATTCATGTTTCTCTTTAAAATGTCATCCATGTTTACCCATATATAGTTGAATTCAGTTTAGTTTGTCGAGTTAAGGCTAGGTTTATATTATTCCTTTTTTTAGATATCATGCATATCCATTTATATGTAACGTAGAATCATGTTAGAGCTAGGATTATGTTACTCTTCTTAAGATGTCTTGTATATTTATTTGTTTATATAAGTTAAGTTCAGTTTGGCTTGCAGTACCATTGGTGCTCATCCTTGCATATAATATTTTTAGGAAACCCCGGCCAGGAAAAACATGAAATCTAGGTCGACTCTATACTCGGGTTATCCCCGTGAAAGTGTCGCGTCTTTTTGTATTGTATAACTTGTACTTGTATATTGTTAATGTGTAAAAACATACGAAGTTTACGTATACGTACTACTTCACGCATAACCAGCTTCCTGGGAGGTTATGTGGTATTGTGGAGTTGACCTCTCCAGAGGAGACCCCACACAAGATGTCTATTTCACCCATTTGTTTTAACTCATGGAGATAAAATAATTTGGGAGAGATATGTTTAGTTATGTTACTTTTGATGTAGCTTGTCTCCATCTGTGTAACACAAGTAGAGTTATCTTCATAGATAATCGTTGGTGAATCAATTCCACCAATACCACATGATTGTTGTATGTGGTTGATCACTCTGCGAAGCCACACACATTCGCGTGATGTCTCATATAGTGCAATTATTTCAGAGTGATTGGTTGAGGTAGACACAAGGGTCTGTTTCGATGACTTTCATGAAATGTCTGTCCCTCCATGTAAAAACACAAAGCCTGTTTGGGATCGGTCATTATGGGGATCAGATAAGTAGTCGGCATCGGTGTATCCAATCATATTGGAGTGCAGGTTTCTTTGGAAAAATAATCGAGATCTCTCGTGCCATTCACATATCTAAGGGTATGTTTTACTCCTATCCAATGACGTTTGGTTGGAGTAGCACTATGTCTAGCTAGCAAGTTCACTTTGCAAATGCAATATTAGGTGCAATTTGCAAAATACATGAGCGCTCCAATGGCAGCTTGAGATACGGGTCTTTGTGGCACTAGAATTTCTTCTCCTTCATCCTTTGAGTCGAATAGATAAGTCTTGAGCTCTAAAGACCGAACAACCATCGGAGTTTTGGAGAGATATGATTTATCCATATTGAATTTCTCCAATACCTTTTGGACATAGGCGATTGATGCAATAAAATTCCAATGGGAAAATGCTCAAGTTGTAAACCTAAGCAAAATTTGGTTTGACCCAAATCTTTCATTTCAAACTCCCATCAATATCTGGTGGGTTGCCAATGATATGTAAATCATCGACATACACGATATGATGCAAAATCCCGTTGAAATCTTTTGATGAAAACACATGGACAATCATCATCGTTAGTGTATCCCTTCTGAAGGAACTTACTAAGTCGGTTATACCACATTCTTCTGGCTTTGCTTCAAGTCATAGAGTGACTTTTGAAGCTTTACACAATACATGTTGCGGTCTGCGTTTTGATCAGGGATAGAGATTCCATCGAGAACCTTCATATAAATGTCTGAATCAAGTGACCTATAAAGGTATGCGAGACACTACGTCCATCAACTACATAGATAGTCAATTTTGAACAGCCGAGAGATATAAGGTATCGAATATTATTACACTCATAAGCTGGAGAATATGTTTCATTGAAATCAATGTCGGGCCTCTGCATGAACCCTTGTGCTACAAGCCTCGCTTTATGTCTCACAACCTCATTGTTTTCATTCCGTTTCCGGACGAAAACCCATTTGAATCCTATAGGAAAGATTCCATGAGGTGTAGGTATTGCATGAGTGAATACCTTCCTTTTGGAGAGTGAGGCTAATTCAGCTTGAATTGCATCTTTCCATTGATTCCACTCGAGCGCTTTTGCACTCTGCCATGGTCTTTGGATACGGATCATTTTGGATGATTTACGCAATTGAATCGGAAATGTATGTCGACAAGCTGTAGTCTTTCTATCATATGATTCTCCGGATTCAATGTAGTTAATGGAAATTTCATGCACCCTTTGTGATGCATCATTATTTCCCAATATGGTGTATCGGGCGTTTCGATGTCCCAACATCGGTAATTGTGTGCCTTGTTGATGTGGGATGTAAAGATTGAACCTCCACAGAGTGTTCCTCAACATGTGATTGAGTTGCATTTCTTGTGTTGGGAGATATGTTCTTCCCTTTCCTTTGCTTGCTAGAAGGCTTGCTTCCACGGAAATAGCCATATCCCGCTCTTACTTGGGAGTTGAGTAGTTTTATTTGATCCTCTATTCTTTTCGGCATATTTCTCGTGGGATTGTAGGATTTTGTAACACCCTTGTAATCAGCAAATGCATCGGCATATTATTTGTAATATGTTGCAAATTGATGATCTTTTGAACTTGAAGTTTAGTTTCGGATGCACGTGAATTTAAATTGGAGATGTACGTGGCATTCCAATTAATTTCTGGCATTGTTTGTGGTTTTGAGTTTCTCCCTAATGCCGGAAATGATCTTCATTGAAGATACAATCAGCGTCTTGGACAATAAATATATCCCTGTAAGGGTTCAAGTATTTAATGATCGACGGAGATTGATATCCCACGTATATCCCCATTTTCTGTGTGGGCCATAGATGTACGTTGCGGTGGTGAGATCGGTACGTATACAACGCAACCGAACTTCCGTAGATGGGAAATATTTGGTGTATTTCCACGTGCAAGTTGCAACGGGAGGTTTCATGGTATGCAGTTGGACGTAATTGGATCAAGTCAGCAGCGTGTAAGACTGCGTGACCCAACAAGTTGTTGGTAGATTGCTATTCTATAGTAACGGTCTTGCAATAAGTTTCACTCTCTTGATGAGAGATTACGCCAACCCATTTTGAGTATGGACATATGGGACCGAGTGCTGAACTTGAATCCCTAAGACCATGCAATAATCTTTGAAGGCACGTGAGGAAAATTCAGTAGCATTATTCATTCAGATAGATCGGATTTGATGTTCAGGATATTGTGTTTTAAGTTTAATTGTGCAACAATTTTAGCAAATGCACGGTTCCTTGTGGAGAGGAGACTCACATGAGACCATCTTGTAGATGTATCTATAAGAACCATGAAATACCTGAACGGTCCAGACAATGGTTGAATAGGATCATATATGTCACCTTGAATGCGTTTAAGAAACTTTAGAGGTTCAGCATGAATTTTGAGGTAAAAGGGTCTCAAAATTAGTTTTCCTGTGGCACATGCGGTGCACACAAAATCGAAGATTGGGAAAATCTTGAATTACTTAATGTATGACTAACAAAATTGTTAATAACTTTCCTTATCATCCCTATGCCGGGATGACCAAGGCGATCATGTCAAGTTTGGAATACATTAACATTCTAGAAAATTATTTTGTAAGCAACATGTGGTATGGGTTTTATGTATGTGCGGTACAATCCAGGACGGGAGTGAGGAATTTTTTCGGGTGTCTCGTGTTATATCCATGATCTTTTGTAATAAGAATAAATTTCTTCTTATTGTACACATGAGTTTTCATATGGAACCCATTCTTACGAATATCTCTATAACTCAATAGGGTACGCATTGAATCGAGATACAATAATGCATCCTTAATTGTTAGCGTTGTACCCATAGGGAGCATAATAATAACCCGATGGTGCCAACTATTACAGCATCGCGTATAGCGATTGTTAAAATATTTCCTTTATTCTTTGTGAGAGTTTAGAAATATTTTATCTCTTACCGCTGTCCACTAGGCACATTTTCTTATCCATCAGATCGTCGCCCGTACAATCCTCTGTTGATTCTTCTCTGTTCTTGGCCCTTTGTTCACATAGACTTCTTCTCTGTTCTAGGTTCTGCTCTGTGTTTTTCTCTCGCGGCAGTAATTCTCTTGGTAGATCAAGTGACAGATAACGTGTTATGAATGCAATTGAGAGACGAACAAATGGAATCGATCCTACATTTATTGATCAGTACACGTATATATACATCAAGTGTAGCAACTATCACTGATTGGAAGTGGGGTGTTTGGATATTAACTGTCTGATTAGTGGGAGTTGAGGGATTAGATAAAAAACTTGAGATTTTACAGCCATTTGATTCCGCACTCTTGTGGTGTGCTGGCAACCCCAGTAATGGCTACCCATATCAGTGGCCACTGGATAGTACTCTCCTTTTTAAAAAAAAAATAAGGTGGGTTAGCTCAAAACTAACCAAAGTCAAACATCAAACATTAGGAGACAGAGTTAGTAGAACTGTTGTCTTTCACTTCATTTCTCATGTATTTTGTACGTTTCTTTCCTAACCATTTTCTAGAAACATCACTATACCTGGATCTTCTCATAAGGGAAAATACACAACATGTTCATGTAAGAGGAGTACTCTAGATCGAAACAGATAAAAAAACAAGCATAAACGTTCTTTTCTTTTGGTGTTTAATTTCATCTAGCAACTTGCTAAACTTAGTAAAGTAGTATTGTGAAATGGTAAAAAGCTTCAATTATTTCAGTAAAATAGCAAAACGAATGCACATTCTGTTACGCACAGAAAAAGAAAATTAAGATTGGTTTGTCCCTATATTAATTTAGGAATAATTCAACATAGTACTGTTTCATCTATTAATCTACATGCCTCCAAAATTCATGTAAAGCTGTAACCTGTAAGTAGGCTCATGAAACAGTATTTATGTCCTTCGACTATTTCAGAATGAAAAAAGAATCATTTTACTCCATACTATTTCTTGATATAATTTAATTAACACCCAAAATTATTTTTGCCTAACGTCAACCCCTACAGAAATTGGGTCACTTTGCATCCTAATAACGTTCCATTTTTCTTTGTAAAATCTAAAGTTGAAACTTTGTGGATTAATGGATACCGTTGTTATGCCTTGTGTTTCACATTTTTCTCAAATTGTTCCTCACTATTTTCATAGGATGAAAGCACCTGTCACATATTCAAATATTGAGATCTAAAACTGCACATCTCTTACAGTTCTATAAAACTTCAAAGACATACATATTTTGAATAAGTAAAAAGGAGAGAGAGAAATGTTGCTAGGGAGCAACGAGAGCTAATTTTGTAGTTTAAAGGATAAAATGAGAAAAAAATATTTAGGCGATTAATAAGTGCCATGGTTAAATAGTTTCAGGGAGTAAAATGGACGTTTTGGTTTCAGAATCATGTTTTAAACTTTTGTCAAAATTATTGGTTACATTTGTTTTACTGTACGAAAGATCTTTATCAAGAAATTCTGAAAATAGATAGTACTATTCTACTAAAGGAACAGTTTACTTTATGATCTTAGCAAAAATTTTTATAATCGTGTTACTATATAAATTCTAAAGTGAGACGTCTATTTTTACAACGCAAACTTTCACAAAGTCTAAACCATCCACTTAATAATAGACATTATTCAAACCTTAAGTTTAACAACAAAGACTAACCCTAAATATTTTAGGACGCTTTTCACCTATACGATTTCCGAACTGCTAAATAACATGTTTTAATTATTTTAAAAATTATATTAGTTTAAATAACATGTTTTAATTATTTTAAAAATTATATTAGTTTATTTTTAAAATTTGTATAGCTAATGTTTAATTAATTATGTGCTAATGAGTTATTCTATTTTGCCTGCACTGATCTTCTTCTTCTCTCCAGAACGCACCATCAGCCTTAGATTAGATTTAAAGTGAGTTTTGGGTGACATAACGCTGGCATATAGCCGAAAAGCTCAAATAGTTCTTAACATCAGCTTCGAATTATACAAAGAAGAGGCAAGCAGACCAAGATGAGGGTTGCAGTGTTCATCCATAGCCAATGTAGTGGAAGTGTGGAACTATTCTTTTTGTCTGACGAGACAGCAAGTGAGAGGAACTTTATTGATGAACAGAGGTAGGTATTCCCCTCCAGTTTGGACTACTTGTTTTGTTCCCCACCAAAAGATGCTTCAAGTTGGGAGTCCACGTTCTTTCGTTACCCACATACGTCACATACCTATGCTCAATGTCCGATCCGACAAACTCGATCTAACAATTTGATCCAAAACAAAGATTAATCGAGCAGAAAAACCACATGGCAAATTGGCCCATGCCTTTGGATTTGGACAGCATGTGACACTGTGCCCTATATATGACCTCAATCAAATGCTCTTCTTGGTTTTGTTTTTTTTGGGAGGGGGTAAAAAACCTCTTATTGATTTTACGCCTGCACACTTGAAACTCAACACTTGTGTGAATTTAAATTTGAAAATATACATTATTTTTTATAATTTTGGATGCATATTTTTAAAATATTTTTGAAAATATACATTTTTCGTGGGTTGGGACGCGTCACCACGTCCTCGGCGCAAATCGAAGGCAAAGGATTGATGGGAGGCGGTTGCACAAAGCCGACGCATACGACCGCATTAATTAAACGCGGCAGATGCATGCCGTCGCTGTGACACGGCACGAAGGCGGTCGGTCTCGCGTGACCAATCCGCTGGACCGCGTCGATCCAGTGCAACTAATCCGCTTGACTGTCCCTTCGATTGATTTCATGAATTCAAGCTGCGGCGACAGCACAGTGGAAAAACTCTAACCCATAGGAATATATTTCCACAAATATTTCAAAAACTTTTGTATATATTCAAAATTATAAAAAAAATAATATATATTTTAAATTTTCACGCTTCTCTATGTTCATCTTGAAAAAAAGTGAGTTACGATACACTAGTTTTTTTACCGAAGTTACAATACACTAGTTGAAAGAGTGGGGGTTAAAAAACTAATCTAGCAATTTTAGTTTTTTCCATGACATGAAAAACACACACTCATACGTCATGAATGTGGCCCTTATAAAAAAATGCCAGGCCTGCCAAAAATTAAGCCGATCAAATTTCTTTTAGAATGAGAGTATATACAAATATACAGATTCAGAGATTTTGACAAGAAGTTGTCGAATCTAAACGTGGGTTGCTGGAGTAGCATTCTCAAAAAAAAAAAGGATTACATTCTTGTTGTCACTCTCCTAATCTTTGAAAACCCTTGCTTTCTTTTAAATTATGATTTCTTCCTTAGTCGTCCCAAATCGTCCCGAATAGATTATATGTTAGATCACTATTCTGAAAAACTGGTGCATTTCTCTTCTTTCACATTCACATCATCCAGCGTAATAGGAGGACCAACTTGTTGAAGGCCAGTGACGGAGACAAGGGGGTGGCCAGTGGCCTGGCCCCCTCCAACAAATTTTTTTCACACATAATCACCTAGCTAATGAGGTAATTAACCTAAATAGTGTATTTGCTCCTTCAAAGTTCTTAAGTTCCTTCCATGTCTAAAATCTGGCTTCGCCATTGGCTAAAGTTGATCCGAAAATTCAACCGTGCTCTTAACCACAGTCTTCCAACTCTATTCCCTTCACTTGGCATCTGGAAGCCTACAGAGATCCATCCCTGAGCATTCCCCAAACTCTTAGGACACAAACAGGTGGTTACAATCTTCATCCTCTGCTAGGCAAAGCTACAAGTTTGCTGATGTGGTCACCCATGTTTAATAAGGTTGTCTCTGATTAGACATCGTTCTTTTCTGCTAACAACATAAAGAACTTCACCTTGGATGACGCCACCGTCTGCCAGATCAGATTGCTACATCGAGCGATCGTATTGACCATGAAGAACATGATGTACACCGACGACGAAGAGAACATGCAAATCGACTCGTCCTCTTTCTCCATGGCGCAGTTGTATTTCCTAAACTGCATCACAGACCTGAAATGCTTCCCGATTGCACGATTTGAAGGTGTTGTCTTGATATCATGCACCCAGCTAGCGATGATTCTGCAACATTATGAATGTGGCCCTTTTTACTGGGTTTCAGTTCAGGCAGGTTAGGGTTTGTCCAACCACTAATTTGATTTGCTACACTTTTGGGTGGGTGCACTAAGTGCAAGATGTATTTTCATCTTCCATTATCTTTTGGAAAAGGGAATGAGTTCGATCCCTTTGCTGCCACTAGTGATTTTCTTCTAATGCACAAACTCCAAACGGGTCAATGGAAGAATAAAAAATTAAAAATGTGCACAATTTCGAACAATATTTTATGCTCCGGCCAGCGTGCTTAATTTTGTGGAGCAGGCATTTTTAGGATCCTGGGCCCCCTCCCACATAGGTTCTGTCATATAAGTAATTTTTATTCAGATAGCAGGCATGCCGCTCCATTACTTATGGCAGGTTGGCAATGGTTTTCTTTTATCTTTTCAAAGAAGGACAAGGCATGTATTAGTTTTCAACAGTTAAAAGTACAAGCGGTAAGTACAAAACTACTAGTTTAGTATAAGTTTTGGTTGGTGAGAATCTGCAAGTTTTGAATAGCACTAGCACATGACGATTTGGCGCCGTTCCCAACATCACATGGCAACTCATCCAAGTGATGAAATTCCTAAACACAGAGAAGGTTAAAAGATAGTGTTTTTAGGCGATGGGTGATTGGTGTTTAGGGTATTTGGTCTTTCCAAATTAGATATGCAGCACATGACATGTTTGTTGGTATAGCCAACTCATCTGTTGCCAACACTCTGCAAGGTTTGACTAGGTGTAATCCGCTGTTGCCAACCACCACCTGCTATCTCCCAAATTATTGTCAGAATGTAAGCAATTTTAATCTTCCAATTTAGTAACACAAAGAGAAGCATAGTGTATAGTCTAATATGATTAAAAAACTGTGTCATGCATATTAGGTGTTACAGAAACCTAACAAGGTTGTACTGAACCATTAAGTATGACACATAATTACTGGAACATGACAGAAACCTGACATAAAGAAAGCATAGTGTATCCTCAAATATAAGTAATAATTTGATGTCCTTTGGAAAAGAAATACTCACTTCATTTCAATTCACTTATCATTTTAACAAACCTTACGCCAACCAAGAAGGTACAAGTTCATAATTATATCCCAATTAGTTTTCTCATAACAAGCACTAAAAGGTATTGTGTGAAGTATTGGAGCACGTTCAAAGGTGGAGTACAGTATACAATACATGTTTATTTAGAGAGAATAACCTTACAACAGTTGAGACGAAAAACACTTTAACCATTAAGCGAAAAAACAATATTTTGTTAATATTTTTTCTTTTTTTTCACTCACATGCAGCTAAATTTCATTTTATAAAGGCTAAGAATTGTTGTTGAGCCATTGTTAACCGTAACAATGATGTTTATCTCTTTTCTCTTCTTTTTTATATGTCAATAAATATTCCTAATAAGCAAGACTAAGAGTCCAATGACCATTGCATATGCCCTTAGTACTATTGTGGTTGTATTTATTAAGGGTATAGAGGAAAAGTTAGCTTAAGAAACACTTTGGAATATCATATTGATAAGTACTTTGGAATACCAACGCAAGCTGCGCATTGATCCTATTCGGAGTTTGTTCTTCGGAGCACCCATCTCTTGACATTAGCCTCTCAATCTGGGTCGCTTCATTCACCCACACAACAATAACAGGGTGCGTCCATTGGTCCATCTTTGTCTCAAACAACAGAGGAATGTCAAGGACGATAACCTTGCATCCTCTAATCCACAGTTTTAGTATCTCCCAAAATATCCCGGATGAAATATGTGGAGCCAGAAGACTTCAAGTAATCAGGAAGATTTAAAAACTAGCTATAAATAACTATCTATCAGCAAATGATGAATGAATGTCTCCTCCCTTGTGTAATGCAATCTAATTCTCAACACAAAAGGAAGTACCAGGTGTGAGCCAACCAACAGAAAATGATGAAGCATTTTTAATCTTACAATTTAGTAACACAAAGAGAAGCATAGTGTATACTCTAATGTGATTAAAAAACTGTGTTATGCATATTAGGTGTTACAAAAACCTGACAAGGTTGTACTGAACCATTAAGTATGATACACAATTACTGGAACATGACAGAAACCTAACGCCAATCAAGAAGGTACAACAAGTTCATAATATGAGTAATAATTTGATGTCCTTTGGAAAAAATTTACTCACTTATCATTTTAACGAACCTAACGCCAATCAAGAAGGTACAACAAGTTCATAATTACATCCCAATTAGTTTTCTCATAACAAGCACTAAAAGGTATGTTTGAAGTATTAGAGCATGTTCAAAGGTAGAGTACAGTATACAATACATGTTTATTTAGAGAGTATAACCTTAAAATAGTTGAAACGAAAAAGACTTTAACCATCAAGCGAAAAAATAATATTTTGTTAATATTTTTCTTTTTTTTACCCACATGCAGCTAAATTTCATTTTATAAAGGCTTTGTTGAACCATTGTTAACCGTAACAATGATGTTTGTTGTTTTTCTCTTCGTTTTTATGTCAACAAATATTTTTAATAAGACAGACTAAGAGTCCAATGACCATTACATATGCCCTTAGTACTATTGTGGTTGTATTTATTAAGGGTATAGAGGAAAAGTTAGCTTAAGAAACACTTTGGAATATCATATTGATAAGTACTTTGAAAAAAAGGTTTGAGGCTCAGGACGGGGAGAGTACACACTGGAGCTTATGATGCAAACAAAAGGCCATTGTCAGCGATGATGGAAGGTGATTAGAAAGAGGACGATGGCTGCGAGGACACCTAATAATCAATCAAATATAACTTCACAGTTATGTACTTCCTTCTTTGAAAAAAATATTTTAGAATGGAACATCACATTACCTAATACGACGAATTTAAACATATATATATATTTGAAATTTATAGATAATGTTACATGCTATTAAGATTTATTTATTTTAAAACGAATAGAGTATGTTTATTTTAAGACGAAGGAAGCACCGATGCAATCTCCATACATTAGATGCACGACGGCCTGGCCCAGCAATTAACTAGGTTGCGCTGGACCTGTTGTTGGTCGTACCACGGGCAGTGTCGCGACCTGCCACCAGACGACGGCCACACGCCTGGAACATCAATCGGCGATCATGGTGATGTCGCAGCCGCAACCACCGGAGAATCTCATGTCATGTGCGTGGCTGTTCATCCGGACAGGACAATGCCTGCATTTCTCTGACCCAACCCAACCGTCGTCTCTGCCGTTGAAGATATCCGTTCCAACTTCCAAACGGTTCAGCTCATCAGGATATATAATGGTTGAAGTAATTAATTTGGCATGGCGTGTAGTTTAGTTAGTTTGGTGCAGGTGCAATCTGAAGTGGCCCAGCAACAAGACACAGGTGGCGAGGATGTACACAAACAAGCAAATGAGCAAAAAGCAATACGTTGCATCTCTCACTACAATCGTCAGAAAACTTGCTAGGGATTCGGACTGGAGATAGCAGCGCTATGGTCAAGTGAGGCCTGTATCCAAGAGTGAGTCACAGCCCACAACTATATCCATCCACTCCCAAGAAATTCGTAGCGGCAGAAAGGATAAGAATGTAACCTCAATTATGCAGTGTACATTCCAATTTGCCGCTAAAACGTAACTAGAACTTAAGGAATTACTACTCACTCCTCACCAAAAGTTTCATCAACTGTTGCAAGACACCAGTGCAGATCTTTAACATAAAAAACAGAAACGTATGGAGACTACCTAGCAAGCTCGGATTGGCACTCCAAAGTTAATTAAGAACATAAAGATCATAGCAGATTCTTCTGTGCAAGTAGAACCCCCACTGCTGTACATACCACAACGGAGAAAAGACCATCCCGAGACCTCAACCGCTCCTTCCACGTCAGGGGTTCAGAGACGTTCCTCAACACTTCCTGAAACTTTTCTTTGGTTTCATCCAGCGTGCCAGAATTGTCAATCACAATGTCTGCTTGTGACTTCTTCCAGTCCAACGCAAGCTGAGCATTGATCCTATTCCGAGCTTGTTCTTCGGAGCACCCATCTCTTGACATCAGCCTCTCAATCTGGGTCGCTTCATTCACCCACACAACAATAACAGGGTGCGTCCATTGGTCCATCTTTGTCTCAAACAACAGAGGAATGTCAAGGACGATAACCTTGCATCCTTTAATCCACAGTTTTAGTATCTCCCAAAATATCCCGGATGAAATATGTGGAGCCAGAAGACTGCAAGTAATCAGGAAGATTAAAAACTAGCTATAAATAACTATCTATCAGCAAATGATGAATGAATGTCTCCTCCCTTGTGTAATGCAATCTAATTCTCAACACAAAAGGAAGTACCAGGTGTGAGCCAACCAACAGAAAATGATGAAGGATAACCAGTAACGGACTCCAATAATATTTGTTTATTAACACCAAAAATGAGAAATAATACAAATGCAAGTAAGAAATAGCTCAATTAATTAGCTAGAAAATCGTTCGTGACCATAGGGATTCATTAGAACCGAAGATCATATGAAAATGAAACATTTTAGTTGACGTGATGTACCGGTTTAGAACTTGGCGTTTTCTGGGTCAGAAAAGACAATCTGTCCTAAGCGAGCTCGGTCAATTTCTCCATTTTCTAATAGAACATCATTTCCAAAAGCTTCTACAATCTTCTTCCAACCAGCAGTACCTTTCTGCACCACATTCTGCAAATGTATAATTGCCAATCAGCACAAAATCTTGCAATGAACATTGAGACCATATGCTAGTATACCACTTGATCAGGGTTTAGTATTGAGAACTAATAGACATGCAGCCGCAATGAGTGTAGCTCATGCTAAAATATCAAAGATAGTTTATATAACAGTTCCAACTAGAATATCAAAGATAGTCTATAGTGGTTCTGTTTGCCCCAGAGTTAAGAATAAATTGATACTAACCAAGGAAGCCAAAAATTCTATGGGTAAAGCCTATTTGGAACAGAGCTTAGCTGTGTTTTCTGTAGAAATGTTTTAATGTTGTCACTAAGTACGCAATAGCCCTCAAATTATTCAGTCTACACTATATGTTTAAAGGCCTCCAGTTTTGAAAGTACAGAGCAATAAATTTTAAATATTTTCAAATTGACCGGTTTAGTTACTCCAAGCCCCACCAACTTCGGTTGGGTTTAACATGCATGTGAGAATAGTATATAAAAAAGGTAATATGCTAAGAAACAAAAGAACTTGCCTAGTCATGTCTGTACAGGCTTTACGGAAAACTGGTTGGCAAAATACATTGAGAACTAACAACTGTCGGTACCTGTTCTATCCAGTTCCCTGTTAATTCCTATTGGAAACCAGCCAAAACCAGTACTGATTTGCTAGTGGTACCAAAGCTTCATCCAATTAAATCAAGTAAAATGGGTTAAACCATGATAAAACAGGTGATCAACACTAGTGAGAAGAAAGCAACAAGTCAACAATTCAATCCTAGAGTGATATATTCCATGAACCTTTACACAAAGTTGTCAAAAAAACAATTATTCCATAAAAAAACATGCTATGTTTGTCATCATTCAGTAACTTGCTCATAGTCTTCCATTCTTATGACATATACACCCAATAGAACAATTGCGAGTTTGATGTGATGGAGCTTTGGTTACTTACCCGAGCAACAATGTCAGCATCAACAACGGGAATGCCGCTAGCCTTGAAGAGGTTGGAGATGGTGCTCTTTCCAGATGCAATCCCACCAGTCAATCCAACCAGCCTCATCCTTTTATGTCACTCCTACATTTTTTGAAGTAAAAAATTAAGAGGCTGAAAGTTTGTATTACCCTTTAACAATATTATAAAGCCATCTCTTTAACAATAGTTGAAACCATTAAACCAAACACAGCAAGTGATACTACTTTGGACATCTACAAAGAAAACTTTTACAACATTCACGTTATGCAAAAGTTTTAATTCCACCGTTATTGTGCCTAGAATTTTCCTTAGGAAAAAGAACTGATCGGTAGGTCTTTTAACACAATTAGCTAATATCTCCCAACCCCAAACCAGATATCTGAACTGGAGAAATCCTGCACCAAATAAAAGATGTGGCCTAGACCTACCTACAACTTTCATTCATTCAGATCATGAGACTTGATTATCCATGGATTAATCTGACAAGGCGGGTGGAGAATTATATTTGAATTAAGCTGACCAGACTCGATTCATATTGAAATTAATGCATCTAACAATTAATTCGAGATAACCTTGCAGTGTGGAAGCTGAAATTGGGGAAGAATCCGGCAATTCCACGGAAAACCCTGTTTCCTTCTCTCCTTCCTATCCTTCCTCTTCCCCCGGCCTTCCAGGAGCAGCAAGGACGGCGGCGCGGTTATTAGCAGTGGCGGGGCGGATCTAGAAACGATCTTCGCTACGGGCTAACTAATACAAAAGTAAAATAATTCATTCTGAGCTAAGTAATACATGGCTAAAATAATTCGTTATATTTACAACAATGGGACTACAAAAGCAATTAAATAAAATGAGTGAACATATACAATTTCATAAAAAAAACTGAAAGTCAAAGTTGTGTACTTACGAAAATCGAAATGGTCAAATGGATAGAGTAAAAATAGGGAGGCCGGCCGGCGGCCGGCGGGGGGCCAGGGGCCAGGGGGCGCTGGCTGCCGCGCGCCGGGGAGGGAGAGGCGGCTCACGGTCACGGCTGTCGGCGGCGGCGCCCTGTCGATCTGTCGCGCGCAGGGGTACTCGGCGGGGCCGCGCGGGGCCGCGGCATCAAGGCCTACTGGAAGCGCCGCGGGTGCCGGGTACGGCCGCCTCGACGCCGCATCCCCGTAGCGCCGCCCGCGCCTCCCCACCGTGGAGCTCGGCAACGGCACGGCGGGAGGAGCGGGGCGGCGGCCGCGGCGAGGGTGGCGCGTGCGCCGGCGCGGGCTCGGGCGGCGGATCCTGCGGGCGAAGAGCGGCGGACAGGGGCGCGCGGGGGAGCAGCCGAGCAGGGGCGACGCCGGCCTGAGGGTGGGATGCGGGTGACAGTGAGGAGCTAAGGATTTTCATTGGTTCAAATAGCCGGCTGTAATTCTACTAATTTTTCAGGAAAAGGACTATTGGACGTATCTGAATTTCTTTTCATATTATTTTTATACAGTAACCGGCTCTTGTCTCGGGCTACAGCCCATCCGCCCCTGGTTATTAGTACTAAAAAGGTTAAGGCAAATAGAAAAATGTGTGTACAGAGAGGGATGGATGAGGGGTGCTCACCGGTGAGGCTGCGACGGAGGGAGGGATGCAGCAGGACGCCGGCACGCCACCGGCGGGATGGAGATCGGTGCAGGCGTCGGGCGGAGCTCGCGAGGAGATGGGGACTACGACCCGGCCGCGCAGCCTGCCCACGCCGATCTTTTCTTTTTTTCCTCCTTTATTTACTTTTTTATTTCCCGAGCTGGTTTATTTCAAAGGTGCAACATCAAAATCCAAACAGCTGATGAGGTTTATCCAATCGTTATGACTTGCCATGCTCCGCAATTCTTGGGAAAATTTGTAAAAAGTTTGTTTCGTCTTGATCGGATCTACGCATCCATTCTCATCTATGTCGAAGGTTGAATTTTCGTGCATCCATGTCCAACTCCAAGAATGAATTTCCAGACAATTAACTGCTTTGTAAATTCTAAATAAAAAATGTATTTTAAGGACATAAATTCTTGTTTCTCTTATAAAAATTATTTTAAAATCATATAGAAAATTTTATATTCTCTATTTTTTTATAATAAATTAAAGTAATGGATATAGATAGTAACGTCTCTCAAGGCGAAGTGCCTCGGACCATTTCTCACCTCATGTTTGATCCCTTTCCTTTGTCGGTGATTGAATAGAGATCCTCTGCCCTTGTTTAAGTAAGTTTTAGTATTTCTTTCACATAAAACTTTTGGTACATCTATTACTAAGTTTAGGGTTTGGATTTGTCTTCCATGACATTTTGGAGCTGCTTTTGTCTAGAATATTGTTTTGTCTTCTTGTCGGTGGCTACATCGTTTCCGAGGTCTTTGGCGAAGATATAAAAGGTCTTGTTTGCCGGTGGTCGATTGTGCAATCGGTAACGTCGTTTTTATAGTCTAGGTCACCAATCTATTTGATAATGTTGGTTTGAAGATCTATAATAAGAAGAATGAAGATGATGGAAAGTACAAACTTACTTAAACAAGATGTATGAGCTCTTATTTGCTTCTTTCTAGTAATAGCAGGGTTGTAATCATCTCTTTTATTTAATATAATGTATGCCCTGATTAAAAAAATAAGGTTGTTTTGAGTAGAGTAATACAAACAAAGACATTAATGCATGGATGTGTAGATCCAATGTGCTCTCTGTTTATTGAAGATATAAGATCCAACTACAATTTCTGTGTATGTTGAGGTTGACTTGTGTAAGGATGCTCACGAAAGTGTAGCAAGAAAGCATAAAACATATTTTCATACAAGTTCAGGTTCGTTATCAGGATTTTAAAAGCACTCGGATGTGAATCACTTGGGTTAAGGCACTCGAGCATGGAATCACTCAGGTTCAGGCTAGAACCAATCATACAAGAGATAAGAAAGACAGATCAAGTGTGAAAGTTGGGGGCTATTGTGGAGGACATGAGCCTCGGGTACCACCATTGAGAGCTTATCTGACTAGACAAACATGAGATAGGCTGAACCATGTAATTAAAGAGAGAGTAGAACTCCTAGCCAAATTTCTAATGCAAGGTACAACATAGATTCCTATCCATATACTTACTAAATGTATATTAGAGAAACTGAGCTGCACGTGGATATTACCAACTACGTAACCCTACCCCTTTAACCTATATAAGGCAAACATGTATCCCAAAATGGGGGCAACGGAAACCAACACAGCCACATCAACACAAATCCTAGCAATACAATCCTGCAAAAAAATATTACCTCAAAGTGAGCCTGAACTTGTATAAATATCCATGCCATGTGTCACCATGGAGCTCTCTCACTGTAGCGCACAACTCCATCTTTATTATTGCTGATAACAAACACCGACAATAATTAACGTGAAAAAAAGTCACTCTAAAACCAATTCCAATCAAGAATCTATAGATCCAATTATTGTAATGGACGGTCTAACAAGACACATACCATAGATCAAATTGTGCCCATGCTGTTTGACTGGTTTTCCAAGCCAATCACCTAAACCCATGTCGATCTGTCCAACCGTCCCCGTACCACCATTTTGACCGACCATGAAACTGTCAAACTCACATTCACCAACATATCACCACTACACAATTCACTCATCAATCATCACCACAGCCAATTTGTTCATCACAAACATTAATCATGAAAATGATTTGAAATCATGTTTACTCCAATGCAATTGGCATATGGAATATGGGAAGTACATGACAAGTTTCAACTGATCCCAAGATTTTGCCTCCGAAATCTGAAAAATAAAATAAAACAGACATGTCCTCTATATATATATATATAGACACTAGCAAAATGCTCATGCGTTGCAACGGAACGACGACGCAGGGAGGGAAGCAGGCAGAGGGCGAAGGTCTAGGCGGCGGCGCGGGAGCTCCGAGCGACGACGAGGGGAGGGGCGCAGGCGCGGCGCGGGGCACGGCGCGGATGGGGTCGAAAGGGAGATACTTAGGAGGTCTTTTTTTTCATCGAAGCCCTCCCTTTCTTTTCAGCATTAGGATTGCGAGTTAATTTTATAAACTCTCAAGGGATTTTTTGCAAAATATCCAGACGGACGAAAATTTTGGATAGAAATACTACTTACTTTATAGATAGTTATATATATACATATATATATATATATTTGAAAGTAAGGGTATCTTCAACTTTATGTACCACTTGGACCTTGATTAAGAAATAGTATCGAGATAGATATTTAGTCTAAGTTAATTTAATTTCATCAAATTAAGTCAAAATAATAATGGAAATAGATATTGACTTACGATACTTTAAGCAGATTAAAAATTTGGTAAAAGTTTAAAATATTTACGACTCGATATTATTAGTTAGAAAAGTATATTGATGAATAGGATAAGTTGCATGTATATCGATGGCGGCGCTAGCTCATGCGTGCGGCGTGTGCTCGGCCGCCGCTCAGGGCAATGCACGGCGACGCAGGAGGCGCGTGAGTCGGGCTCGCCTGTTGGAGGTGAGGAAAGTGAGGCAACAATGGAGCGAGAGGTTATAAGGATCGAAAATTTTATAGATTTGGACGAAAAAACGATTTGATGATCAAAAAGTTATAGATTTTTAAGTAGTTAAGATAAGCTATATCTTACGTATAACGGGTTTTTTAAATAGCCGGGTGGATTGCGGGTTAATTTCAAAAAAACTCGGGGTTTTACGTAAAATAACCGGGCAAAACAAAATTTGGGTGGAAACACTACTTGCTTTATAGATACTAGCAAAATACCCGTGTGTTGCAACGGGACGACGATGTAAGGAGGGAAGCAGGCAGAGGGCGAAGGTCAGGCGGCGGCGCGGGAGCTCCGAGCGACGACGGGAGGGAGGGGCGCAGGAGCGGCGCGGCGCGCGGCGCGGATAGGGACGGAAAAGAGGGACGCAAGAGGTCTTTTTTTCATCCAAGCCCTCCCTTTCTTTTCAGCGATTAGGATTACGGGTTAATTTTATAAACACTTGAGAGGTTTTACGCAAAATAACTCTTTTTTTCTTTAACTGTTTTTTAAATAGCCAAGCGGATATGATTAATTTCGGAAAAACTCAAGGAGTTTTCTACAAAATAACTGGCAAAACAAAGATTGGGTGAAAACACTACTTGCTTTATATATAGCGGATTAATTTTGAAAAAACTCAAGGAGTTTTCGCAAAATAGCCATGCAAAACAAAAATTAGGTGAAAACAATACTTGTTTTATATATAGTTATAGAGTTATAGATAAAGCAATAGCTGGTATTTATCTTTTCTGATGTCAATGTTCTAAATCGCATTACCACAAAATAAATTTGCGCCTATTTTTCATAATTCAAAAGTAGGGATTTGAGCGGTAGCTCCCCATGTTGCCTGGTACAATGTGCGCGCTGTGATGCTTCGGTATGGATCTTGCTCTCTCTTCCTCTTCAAATAAGACATTATGTTCTCCACCTCTGACTTGATGTCCAAATATAATTGATTTGCACTCTCCCTATCCCTCTGTACACCTCCCATTCCTTTCATTTCAATTGGTTTTCCAAATAGATAGTATAGCCGACCTGGTAATTTAGGGAGAACAGCAGGCAAGTGTAAGACCTGGTTTCCTTCCTCTCCTTTTACAGTACTCCTGAAACAAAACTCACAAAAGGTTGGACCCTAAAAAGGACTTTAAAATAGGTTCGTCATGCAATTAACAATATGATGATTTCTTTTATAAAAAAAACACAAAAGGAAGAATAGACTGACCTTACTCCTGGACAATCTTGGTTGAACGACTCTATTGATTCTCTGATATTAGGGATGTTCTTTATTTCATTGTAATCCAGAACTATCTGTCAAAAGTACAAGCAAGGTATAAATAATTATCCCTAAAAAGAACAGATACAGTTTTATATTCCATGGAGCACCGGTCATAAATTTCACACCACAAGAAAGAATATATGTCATTTGGCAACCATATTATTTCAGAAGATACACTGTAGAAAAAGGCAGAGCAAACTACCTCTAACATGTCATCTTCTCCTACACAACCAAATGGTATGACAGTAACTCCAAACTGTGCTGCCATTCTTACAAATTCTGGTTGATCTGGCCAAAACAACTGGTAGTCTTCATCCTGCTCGATTCAGCAAAATAAATACAGAGAAGGAACAGACATCACATGATCACAAAAGTGTAGGTGATAAATGTTAATTTTTCAAGCAAACCTTCCTATGTAGAGCCTCTCGAATACCACCAGGATAGAGGAGAACAAATTCATCTCTCTCAAACAACCTATATGTATTGATCGGGCTGACTTGTACTCCCCATACAGAGGGACTACGTCAAACAAAGATAGCTCCTGGCGCAAAATCTCAAAATTTCCTACAAAAACACTGGGTGAGCCAACGCTCGGAGAACTGCCTTCTTCTCCCTCAAGAACTCTTCAGCCATTGAAGTGATCTCCATTGCCAAGAGCTGATGGTAACCCACCAACAGGACAGGACCTTTGTCAGGAACACCGGCGAGACCGCGGACGATTTCGCCATTTCTCAGAGTAGATAGCATGACTGGGCTCAGTAAATGGTGAAGCAGTCTGCAGAAATTCCCAGCTTTGTTTTGATCAATTCAATCTGTTTAACGAAAGTAAAATTGATCTTTGAGGATCTGAATGCATACTTGAAATCTTCACCAAATGTTCTCTTGAATTCACTTATTGTAGGTGGGAGGAAATCAGTGATAGTGTCCCTTTGTTTTCCCTGGCGGTACATGCTGGCTCCTTTTATCACAGTTAGCAGATTAAAGCTGCCCTCCTGTGGAAATGTTGTATTGCTGAGATTTTTAATGGACAACACAACAGAGAAATAATAGTACATATCGAACTTATTATACATAATTAAGCACTGGAAATGACCAATCAAGTGGAGAAATAGAAGTAATTGTTCGAAAATTATTAAAAGTATGTACCATGAGTAATCTATCGCTGGAAGTCCTGAAGTATCGAACTTTGCAACTTTTCAGTGCCTTAAACAGTCGATCTGCTTCTCCACTTGGAGGAAGATTGTCATTGCCACTATAAATCCAGATATATATCATATATTTATAGTTCAAGAATATATACGCAAATATCTAAATACAACAAAGACTAGAAATTTGTCAAATATGAGATATTTTCATAGGAAGGGTACCTGGCAAGAAGCAGAATTTCTGCTTGTACTGCATTAAGACGAGTTGGTATAGTCTACACCTGACATAAGAAGCTTGAGCTTCCACACAAGAGTATCCATTTGTATGATATGTCCAAATTCCTGAAAAATATCAACCATGAAGTCTAAAAGACTAATATGATGATATGTGTTTTCGTTGATTTATTTCATTCAGTAGGATATCAAAACAAGGATGACATGCTTCTTCCTACTTATTATGCAAAGATTATTTGCACATGTGATTAAAAATATTTAAGACCTATATATCATATTCATAGAATAAAATAAATTGCCATGCTACACAAATTTCAATGCTTATTTGTGCAAATGAAAACATATATAAGATGAAGAAAAAGAAGGAAATTATTGCTTACTGAAAGTAAAGGTAGCATTGAAGCAAGACGGTCTGAAAAACTTTGCAGAGTATCTTGAGGAAAGGTATTGTTCTGAATGCTAATCATTGTCATCTTAATCGGATCACCTATTTCACGACAAGAACATCTTAAGAAGGTGCTGATTTCTCAAATTGACTAAACTAGGCAGATTCAGAGTCATCCATTGATTAACATTTTAACACCGTAAAAAGAAACTATACTTCAGGAGTTGAGCTAGAGTGGTTCACACGCGGATGAAAAAAAACATTTTTCTTAAAAATTAGAAAATGCTGTTTGTTGAGACTATTTTCATTTATATTCTACTTCTTTCCACTAAACTAAATTGTATGGAAGATGTTTATTTTACATATTGATGACCCTTGCAATTCTGGATAATTGTAGAAAATGCAGAAGAAAGGTAACTTTGAGTATAAAGAAAAGTACTTCTGTCTGTAACTAAACATGGACGTTTTACAGTATGCAATTATAAGTTTGAGCATGAATTGTTAACAAAATAATTGAAACATTATATCTTAACAGTTTACTTTGAACGTAAATCTATCAATACCATTATTAAAACACATAGCTGGAGTTAAAAGGTAAAAGTTCTGCCATCGAATTATAGGGACTAGTATTCCAAGAGAGAAAGAGGGACAAAATTAGGAAGACAAGAAAATATACCAATCAAATATCTGAGAAGGTGAGGGAGAGTGACAGGAAGGTAGCTTGGCACCATTTCCAAAAGAGGCAATATTGCCTGCAACGGAGTTTTCGCAAATGATGTTGCTGTAGAAAACAGATTAATATATTCTAAAATCTATAGTGTAAGAACCATATCATTTTTGGATTGCTAGATGACATTGCAATTTAATGTCGAGACAGAAAGGGTTTCACCTGCCTGGATTCACTAGTATAAGAACCAAATCAATTTCTGGATTTCGAGCTGCCAAAGAAAGAGCCAAACATCCACCAAAGGAATCTCCAGTGATATATATGGGTCTGTTTGGTGACAGATTGTGCTCATATTTGACAGATTCCTCCATAATTTGTAGCAACCCTGTATGAATTTTACTTCAAAACATGTTAGTGAAGGGAACCTTACAGAGGTGATTAGTACTCGTATTCCCTTTCTTCATACCTGAAGCGAGAAAAGCTAAATTTAACTGTGCTGATTTTAATCATTAATATGTTCTCTATTTAAAATAACAAGATGAACTGCAGATCTCTGACTTCAAGAAGAATGAGAACTTGCACCCACAAGACCATGACAATGACCACAAGCACCACGGAGTTCACACCATATATGTCATACCAGTTGGCAACATTATGCTCCCTTTTGAGGGTAAGGTCTAGTATGTGTATTCTATAGCAAGTACATATAGTCAAGTACTTGTCAGGATATGGACATGATAATCTGACGCTGACAACATATCTAAAACAAGCCATCTATTGTTACCTTCATATGGTGTTCGATCATTGACCGGTATATGCAAGCAGCGGACCTCAAATACCCTGTTGATAAAAAGGAGAGAATGAAATTAAATTATTGATTTGCACTTAACTTATTTTCCTAAGAGCCAAAAAGTTGGATATAAGACACAGTTGTCATACGTGAACTATCTACTATAATTTAATTTCAGTGAAACTAGTTGAAGCTTGGTTGTCAGTTATTTAGTGCTACTTAGCTACACGTTCTTAGCATCTAATTGAACTTGTCTGAAACTTAGGAATAATTTATAAATATACGAAGACTACCTATATGACAAAAAGAAAATAACGGACATGCAAATGTAAGTGTTTTCACCCTATTATATTTTGTAGTTATTCAATGATGTATGACAGTATTTTAGTAAAATAAATTACAACATTATATTTTTGGCATATCCTTTAGCAATACCATTCGAACAAAAAAATGCAGCTGAAGTTTATATTGATTGAAAAAATGTATTAATCAAAATGTGCACAATGAAAATTTAAAATGGGTAATATCTTACACAAGAAGGGGACGCACTTACTTGCCCAAAGATTTGTGCTGCATGATAAGCTCCATTCCAACACCGTCGATTCCTGCAGTCCACTCAATTCGAACAACAGCGTTAGTAGTACAAACACATTCAAGAACACTCACAGGCAAATAACATCACCTTTTGGCCTTGGGCCCTAAATTCCTAACAATCCTAAAACATGCATTTCATCACGAACTGCCACTGTTAAATTAATTCTAGTGAAATGCTTATTTTTGTGTGTGTTGCACACAAAGTGTTTGCATGGTGGTGTCACCGAGCGAGCGAAGCAGGAGACCGACCGTGACCGACCTGGCAAGAAGAGCAGCAGTGGCGCCGCGTCGACCGCCGGCGGCCGCACTCGACGGGGCAGAACCACCGCGGCGGGCCGCCGCCGTCGAGCGGCATGGCCCTCAAGGCGTCGAAGTAGTCCTTGACGGTGGCCTCCCGAACCCGTCGTCGTAGAGGGCCTCCAACCCCACCTCCTGCACCTTCTTCGCCCTCCTCCTCCTCCTCCTCTTGTCCGCGGCCTCATGCCCGTTCTCCCCGCTCCCTGGCGCCTCCGTCGAGCTCGCACGGAGGCGGGTGGGCCGCGGACGGAGACCGGCGCCTGCGTGGGGAAGGATGGTGTGGAGTGCGATGGACATGGTCAGCAGCATACGGACATTTGGTGAGAAGAAGGCAGTGTGGGCTGAAGAACAGAAACCGAAGAGTTGAAGAAACAGGGAGGCGGAGCGACAAGAGGAGATGAAGCTAAGCGCGCTTGGCTGGTGGCCACGTATATTGGGTGGACTCATACAGAGGAGCGCGATTTGAATTGTGGTGGGAACAACGCGTATATACTCACCACTACTTAAATATAATTTTTAATTATACATTCGGATATACTAAAAATTTATTAAACTTTTTATAAATGCTTGCTCTCAAGTGACTAGGTAGGATTTTTAAAACGCTCTTACAACACACCACATGACACTCTAATAAATTCAAATAATCCTAAAATTTTCAAAAAAATAAAAAAGCAAAAATCTCACGTTGATTCTCTTTCGAACCGACGAACCCACTGTTTAAATCCATTGTATCTATATCTATTATGTTTACATAATAACTAATCTAACCTACCCCTAGTCACGGCCAAATGGGCTGTGCTCCCACGACCGTGCCCGGCACGTCTTTAACTATAGCGGCACGGCCTGACATGGCCCGATAGGCAAGCGGGCCGTGTCGGCGCGCCCCGTCCATCCGTGTTGTGCTTGGGCCGGCATGGCACGGCACGTGCACTTGTAGTGCACGGCACCCGGCCCACGGCTCGTGGCACGGCACGGTCCGTTTGCGCGTACGATCGAATCGGCTTGCGACACGTGGCGGGATGGGAAGCAGCCGCACGCAACGGCTCTTTGGTGGTCCAATGAGAGCGCGCCACCTGTCCCAATGCCTCTATGGCTGTTCAAATTTCAAATTAGCCATTGAAGACAAAAAAATCATAAAAATTCGAAAAAATTGCAAAAATCGTAAAATTTGCCCTATAAATAGGGCATGAACCCCACCATTTCTCATCACCCTCACTTCTCATTTTGTACTCTCAAGTGCTCTCTTTGCTCTCAAGTGTTCATTTTTGATTTTGACAAAATTTACTCAAATTTTGTTAAAAATCAAAATTAGTTTCGTAGTTCAATAGTTTGATCTCGAAGTTTGAAGTTCTTGCAGGTTGGAAAGATGTAAGTAATATTCAAATTTGTGTATTATTTGTATTGTGTTTATGAATTCAATAAATATTTTACAATTTATTTATGTCGGTTTAAAATTTGAGAATGGATCCGAACTATTCATACCGCCGCCGTCTTTCACTTTGGGTGATTTCGACCCCAACTACATGCCGGGTTTGAAGATGCCTCCGGATCGGCTCCAACTCCACCATCTATGGAGGAGGTACAGGTTCGAGCACTGCGGTGGCTTCGGAAGGATTATCTTTGGATCCATGAGCGAAGTGTTTCGACACGCACCGGCCCGAAAAGATCGAGAACCTCCGGTGTATGGCAACACTTCGACGAGATAAAGGAAACAGCCCGGACGGAAGGAAGGTATCAAAAGCTCGTTGTAGAATATGTAGGCAAATGTTATCTCGCTCGTGGTTCCCATGGTACTGGTCATCTCAAGCGCCATGCGGAGTCGTGTGCCAAGAAGCAAGGAATACAACTCCGGAACAAGAACTTATGCTAAACCCGGATGGTACGATACGTAGTTGGGAGTACGATCCCATGGTTGCTTCGGGAATCTCTTGTCCTAGGTTAATCGCCAAGCAAGATTTACCCCGAACATTGGAGAGACTCGATTTTGAACAATATATTCAAGCAATCTCATAACCCTAGGTTTAAATCTCAGTAAGTAGGCAAACGACAACTAAAGATTTAGAGAATGTTTATCGAAGGATTCAAATGCACTTAAGGAACCGTTTAGTACATGTACTTTCTCTGTTAGTGTAACTTCGGATATATGGAGTAGTAGAGCTAGGTAGGATTATCTTAGCGTTGTTGTTCACTTTATTGATGATGATTGGCATTACAAAAGAGAGTTTTAGGGCTTAGGTTAATAGATATCTCACATACGGAGAAAACATAGCCGAAAGAATTAGGGAAGTAATTAATGAATTTAATCTTGCCGATAAGATATTTGTTATTCACCCTAGATAATGCATCTCCTAATTCTCGTGCTATGGAAATATTGTAACCTTTATTTTGTATTTATGCTCAATCGTTTCTACTACATCGGCGTTGTGCATGCCATATAATTAATTTGATTGTTAAAACTGGCATGAAAAGGGTTCATAACCATATTGATGCCGTTTGTCAAGAGACGGCTTCGCATGCCGTGGCCGAAGAGTTGTTCTGTTATTTGGACAATGACGCCATCCACCACGAAGCACAAGACTTCAACGTTCTGGGTGGTGGAATGACCACAAGTTAGCATCTCCGTGCTTTCAAAACTAGCACGGGATGTGTTGACGGTGCCCGTCTCGACGGTGTCCTCCGAATCGGCTTTCAGTCTATGCGACCGTATCATCAAAGACCGAAGGACGAATCGAAAGCAGTGACCACGTCGAAATGCTACTAAGCGTTAAAGACGGGAGCTTGCTCGACAACATGCCCAATACATCATGCGGACAACCAAGAATTGGCCGTCCGGTTGAGCAACTCTAACGGATCCGACCAACCCCGTAGAATTTTGTTAGACGTAGTTCGACCTTTGAGCCGTATTTTTCTTTGTCATGGTTTTCTCGCTTTCCTATGAGTTTTACATGACAAAGTTTTTAACGAGCGCAACATGTATCATTATATCCTATAATATATAGACATCAAGTCATTACTGTTTTTAACAATTTTTTTGCAATATTTTCGTAAATATGGATTTATTTTTAACATTACTAAGTCATTATTTTTTTTGAAAACTTTATTTTTTAATTTTTATTTTTTTAAACTTATGTGTTGTTTATTAAAAGAAATTGTAAAAATGACCCGTGGGCTCGGCGACTCGATGGCTCACCGGCGTCGGTGCCGCGCATGGGCCCGCCCGACTCCCCACGTGCCGTGCTTGGGCCGGAGCCTAGACACGTGGGCAAGCACGGCATGGTCCGTTTCATGAAGCAGCCAAACAGGCCATGCCAAAACGGACCATACCGGCACGGGCCCATGCCGTGTCGGGCCGGACCGCCCGTTTGGCCTTCACTGCCTGCCCCTAAAGCAACGTACGTACGTGTGCCCCCAATACATATGTGCGACTACTCTCACCTCCCATCTTCTCTTCTATTTTATAGCTAATCTTTCTCATTTTCCAACTAACAACTAAATATAAAAACAATAATTATATAGTTAATTCTTATATATAACTCCATAGTTATATATTTAATTTCTAATTTGTTTGAACTATATGATTGAATATCTACCGTAATAACATAGTTATTATAGATCAGAGTAAAAAAAACTCGGCTGGCGCATCCCCGGTCGAGTCCAAAGACATGGAAGCTCCTCAGCCTCGACGCCACCTCCTGAGATTGATCTCAGTGATCGATCAATTAATTAATTAATTAGACACAGTAATCCTTATATTAGTAGTTCTAAATTTGATTATTGGGGGTTAGGTAGTGACAGGGCGATCGATCAGCCGTGTCGCGTCGGAATTTCAGATATGTGTGTAGTTGCAGGTTTACAGGGTTTCTGTTGTTTAATTATTAGTATTTGTTGTTTGTTATTACTGTAATACGGTTTTGTATCTCCAAATTGTTTCCACATATCAGTATTTATAGTATTTATATTAGTATTATTATCCTCGAATAAATGAGACATTACCTTATGTAGTTAACTATAGACTCTTATGTCATTTTACAGAGCGCATGATGCTGTCATAAGCTAGATATCTAATTATTTACAGTTGTCACCTCACTAAAAGAAAATCAAATTGAGAACTGAACGTAGCTAAGATGGCTAGGATCGCTGGTGTGCGTCCTGCCCGCCCACGTTCGAAACATGGCTTCGACGCCGGTGTCTCACCAGGGTTTTTTTTCGGGTTTCTTTACAGGTTCGAGCTGCACCCATGTGCTTTCCACGGAGGCTTCGACGAGCAAGCGTGGCTTGGGGTGTGCGTGTCTGGGTATATTTTGTAAGGTTTCTTTGTAGGTTCGAGCTGCACCCATGTGCTTTCTACGGAGGCTTCGATGAGCAAGCGTGACTTGGGGTGCGCATGTCTAGGTATATTTTGTAGGGTTTCTTTGCAGGTTCGAGCTGCACCCATGTGCTTTCCGCGGAGGCTTCGACGAGCAAGCGTGGCTTGGGGTGCGCGTATCTAGGTATATTTTGTAGGGTTAGCAGCGTCTAGGGTAGGTGTGAGTGGGTGTGCGTTAGATGGCTGTTCAGATAGTATATCTTATACTCAGACTAAGGCCTCTAACAAAAGAAAATCAAATTTAATATGTTAAGGTTAAGTAACATGCGATGCGACTGTGTTGCATGCATTGTGTTAGAATTTCGGGTTCAGACCGCATGAGCCCCTTCCCATTATTACAAGCGAAATTTTTTGTCTGCATGTAGAATTAAATTTTGGTGCCTCAGATATGCTTAGAACAGATGAAGTATATGATAGCATAATCTGTATATTAAATTGTTCTCTAATACTTCACAATTGTCTATAGCATGCAAATTGTTACAATCTATGCATGTGTCATATGTTTCTTACAATATAGTTCTTAAATTAGGCTTAATTAAGAATAATAATTAATGTTTTTATATATTTAGCGAGATTAGCTGTTTAATTAATGTTTTTATATATTTAGTTGTTAGATAGAAAATAGAAGAGGAGATGGGAGGGGAGAGTCCGAGGGGAGGGAATATATCTATGGTAGGACTCTCCACTCTTCGTCGCTACTTTTCACATGTTCGGTAACATTTTAAGAAAAACCGAGCTTTATCTAATTTTTAATTTGTTTGAACAAGAATTTCTTAATTAAGCCTAATTTAAAAATATTATAAGAAACATATGACATATGGATCTATATTCTAACATTTTATACACTATAAACAGTTGTGAAATATTTAAAAACAATTGATATATAGATTATGCTATCATACTTTCTTCTTCGTCCCAACATATAGTTCTAAGTCAAACAATTTAACTTAGCAAAAAATAAAAAGATCAATCACATAAAATTCATATTAAACATGACATAACTCTTTTAATCTAGAATAACTTACTTTTATACATATTATTATTAGTCAAAGTAGCATCTCAAAGACCATACGAAAATTCAAAAATACTTATATATATATTTTAAGATAGAGTGGGTATTGATCTGTTTATATCTAACTAATATCTTAAAAATAAGCAATAACTAATACCTCCAGTTTTTAATTGATGACGTCGTTGAATTTTTAAACATATTTAACCATTTAGTTATATTATAAAATAAATAATTATTATTTATTTTGTTATGACTTAATTTATCCATTAAAGGTAATTTAAGCAATGAATTATATTTTCACATATTTAAAAAAAATATTAAATAAGATGAAGAGTAAAAAAGTGTATGGCGAGGCTAATATTTTATTTTTTTCAAATCCATCTTAATAAATGCTCGTGTATTTATATGGACTACTTATCTTAGTTAACTATAATAATAATATAAAAGTTATAAAGTAGATACAGTACTTACAACTTACAAGGTCTCAAGGGTTCTTGATTCGTTATTGGTGAGATAGATCTGGATGGGTGGGACACGGCCGCCATTTTCTTCGTTGTGCTTGATTAAACGAGGGATATGGTCACCACCCTGAAAATATTCCATCTATACACGTTAAGATCTGATTAAAAGTGTCCTATGATACTGTCTTGCATGAACATTATTCTTGATGATGTGATATATTCTGATTAGTTAGGTGCATTTAATTTCTGCTTTGTAAGCTTTAAATGATTTTTTCTACTATCCCATCTATAAAATTCTGATAAAAAGACCAACGAGAAAAAAAAAGAACTGTGTTCAAAGAGAACAGTCGCCTTCCCATTTCCTTCCCTATCCCACGTATACGTATAAAAACTCTTTGGCAAAAATTCGGTGCGCCCAAAAAAAGGCATAAGAAAAATCGAACAGTGTTTCTCGGATCAAACTGGACCACGTTCCGTATATCCTGACTAGTTCCTCCTAAATAGAAAATTAGAGAGCAAGCAGGATGAGTAAAATACGCAAGTGTCCGTTATGCTGTACGCAAGTAACATTACTGGATTCAAATTATTTTGGTTCAAATTCTGGACTTCCTCTCTGAAGCTCTATGTTAAAAAAACGATATACTCACGGGCATATATGAATATAATATATGTATGTACGGTGGTATTTCAACGTCTATGTATTTCACGTAATCAGGAAAATAGAAAAGGTGATTCCCAACGAACGCCATACTGACATACAATATGTGTGGTGATGGTAAGCAACTGATTGGATTGGCGTACAAGTAATAAATGATTTTGATTTGCACATTTAGTTTCATGGTTTGGTCTATACTTATAAACCAAAATTTAAATTTTAAAAATTAATTTAAGCTGATTTTATGGGGTTTTTATTATGATATATTTTATAACAGTTGTTTTTAGTCACTAAAGACACGTACACTAAAATTTTACTCATAAATTATTTTTGTTAAGCATATACATATACGTACCATAAGAATATTCATATAAAAGGAAATATGTAACTATTCGTATACATATGTACAGGTTTACATATGTATGGATCTGGACTTCCGAAGTTCCCTTCGGAGTGAACTATCTTCGTCATGCCCACGTGCGTGCGTGCAGTGTGCATCGTTTTCGAATTTTAGTTGCGTGGTTCAGCTGCCTCAAAACCTCTTGAGGCCGACGTGCACGCGATCTTAGCCATCCGTGTGGGAGATCTGATGGTGCACATTTTGCTGTCGACAACAACCAGAGAGCGAGGAATCCTGTAGTGTAACGCTCCAGAATTCTGCACATGGTTTCCAATTTTTTTTTTCGCGCCGTGCTAGGACTATATGGCGCCATCTATTTTTCTACATAACATTTTTTTTCGCGCCGTGCTAGGACTATATGGCGCCTATCTATTTTTCTGCATAACATTTTATCATTTAATTTTATTTAAAATTATAGTATAAAAATATAAAAGTATAAGTTAATGATAAAACAAATAACAACAAAATTAATAATATTTATGTCAGTTTTTAAATAAAATAAAATGATAAAACATCATGTCAAAAACTAACGACGTTGTATTTGTCAAACAAAATTATTGCCTGCCGCTACGACATTTTTACTATCAATGAGACCATGACTAATTTAACGAAATACTACTTCATTCGTCCATATTACTTGTTATTTTAGGATTTAAATTTTATGTTAAAATACTTATCGTTTTATATTCAAAAGTGATATTTGTTCAATGCAGTTATATTCACAACATTTAGAGGGATATTTTGGACGCAACTACAAATCGAGCATCCGATTTGTCTCCAAAATCGGGCACTCTAATCCCCCTCTGCTGCCTGCAGTGTGCTTATCGTTTCTGCGCTGCTAGTAGCTGCACTACCACTATTTTTTCTGTCACCGTTGGTTAGCGCAAGAAGCCTATATACCTATAGGAATGAAACGGACGGAATTTTTCCGTCCCGATTCGTTCGTTTTCTATATAGTTTATCCGATCGTTTCTGTATTTAAGAAAATTCAGAAATAGAACGGAAATGATATTTTTCCGTTCGTTTTCACGAAAATTTCGTATTTAATCGGAATATTTCTGAATTGTATTCAGATTTAACCCAAATTTTAGGTCCATCAATATTTGTGTCTCGAAGGCCCATACTGTCTAGGCCCATCTAAACAAAACCTACCCTATCCTCCATCCGTCGGGATCCTTTTGATTTGAAGTAAATGATTGTATGTCATCACAGACTATTCATATCAATTATCTTGTAATTCCGTAATTATCTTGTTAATTATCAAAAGAACGAACAATACATGGTTAGAAGATACGTAAATTTCGACTTAAGTTCCGAGTTCCGACCGCTGGGCACCCGTATATCCCGATTCCGTTTCCGAACCCGTATTTTTAATCGGATCCCGTTTTCGCTAAATAATATAGAAACGAAAGTAGAAATGTGGTTTTCCTGTCTGTTTCCATTTTTTTATCCCTACATGCATGTGCATGCATGGCTACAGCCCGTTTGTACTTATCTTTAGCTATTTCCATCTCGTTGAAATGAATTTTTCCTTTAAATTAATTATCCAATTTTACCGTTATACTTCTTACAATTAAATATTTATAACAAAATCTCACACGATTATATTTTGATTAAAAAATCAAACATTGCTTTATCATTTATAAAAAATGTTTCATCACTTGGTGAAATATTTCAATTTACTCTATAAAATGCTTTAGAGAAATGCACATTAAAAGAAATACCGACTGCAACATCAATAGCCACTATAGAAGACAGTGAGTCCTAATCGAGTGAGACCTAAAAAATGAAAGATACAGTATATTTGCAAATCTGTTAGTGATATGCCCTAGAGGCAACATGGAGATGTTGGATATCACGTCAATGTTTATGTATAAATGAATAAAGTGTTATTCAGCCCATGAAATAGACATCTTGTATTGATCAATAAGTACGTGACTTATTTATGAGACTCTATATGTATGAATCTATTTCTAAACGATCCTCGATCATATGTCATATTGTTGGAACAAATATGATTCTAAGATCGGCATGTTTATTGATTGATGATCATGTCTCATAGATCATGGGTATGGAGATACCAAATCAATAAACATGGACATATGTGTTGAGAACACATTGTTGGATAGACCCACCATGAGACACTACAGAATTAATGTGCCATTAGTTGGTCTCAGTAGTGTTGGTACAAAGTCCTTAGACCCGAGATCACCATGGATTCCAACATGTGTAGTAGCCTACTTTGGGACTACCAAACGCTATTCCGTAATCGGGTAGTTATAAAGGTAGTTTTCGGGTTTGCTATGAAACATGGAGTGGGATGTGAGTGATCAAGATGGAATTTGCCCCTCCTTTGGAGAGATATCTCTCGGGCCCTCGAGGTAATGGATTATGGAAATGCATGGCCATGCTAAGTTGATTGAGGAGTCAATCAATGTATGTATAATCCAATACGGTTCGAGTGAATGGTTAAGCTATTGAAGGGATGGCACACATCTTGCCTATAGCTTAACCGGTATCGTGAGGCAAAGGGATTTGTGTACACATTACAGTGTTCGTAGCCGATATTATATTCTTGTATACTATGGTGTCAATATGTGCCGCTAGGCGCCGCATTGACGCCGGCGAGTTGGACTCGAGCCGACGATCGGCTAAGTTAGACTATAGCCGAAACCGAGTATACCCGAACCTGCGGTCGCACGCTTAAGGGGATAGAATAGATATTCGAGTTGGACTCGGATACGGCTCGATCGGATAGGGATCCGATCGGATAGAGTCCTATGGGCTTACGACGTGTGGGCGGCCAACTCTATGAGATACGGATGAGATCCGATTCAAAATAGAGTCCTAATCGGCCACTAGTCCCGCCGGCCAACTCTATATAAAGGAGGGAGGGGTGGAGAGCCGTGACGTCAATTGCATCGCGTGCAATGTAAGTCGCCGAGATCAATCTCCACGGAAACCCTCCCCACTTTCGAGCCAAACCCTAGCCTTGCATCGCGTGCTAGCACACGGGTGTACGGCGTTCGTCCCCGACGTGTGGATACCGGTGAGGCGCCGCTACGTTGCGCGCTTGATCGTTCGCGCGCAGCGTGGAATCGGCCGCGGCCGGCGACGGAGCGAGGCGTGAGAACGCGCCGACGACTCGAATCGGCGATTGGCGATCGCCTCTCGAATCGGCTACACGTCCGGATCGGATTGCCCCGATTGGCTATTCCGCCGCACTCTACTCCAATCGGTAACGATCTATCGGCCCTTACTTGCAAGTGTTCCCGGTTTGCGCGGTAAAAGTTTTTGTTTTCGGCTAGCGTAGCCTCCGCGTAACCCTTCAAGGGTATCGAGCTAATCTTGCTTAGTTCGGGTTTTAGATTGATCTGAACAAGTTTTGCGCACTGCTGATTAGATCAATCGGTTTTACGGATCTCGTTGAGGAGAGTTAATGGTAATTGCGTTCCTTGATAGTGTATCGGAACGACGTAATGTGATTACGTCGAAGCAATTTCCAAATAACTCGGTTTGAGTTGGGTTCGAGATAGCGTTCCTTGATAGTGTATCTAACGTATAATGTGATTATACCGAAGCTATCTCGTAGTCCGACTTTGTTGCGCCGCGCCTACGCAAAACCATCTCCCTTGATAGTGTATCGGACGACATAATATGATTATGCCGATATGGTTTCCATAAGCGATTTCATAGATTGGATCTATGAATTTCGTGTGGTGTTCCGGGCGCTGCCCGGAAGCCCGCGAGGGGGCGGCTTCCCCCTCGACCCCCCGCCCGCTAACCGGCTAGCGGGACCGCCGTGTGCGTACCCCCTTATAGGTCGTCTCGATGCCGTAGCTCGCGATAGGTAGAAAACGTTTCTACGCCTAACTTGTTTTTGCAGAGAATGCTTTGAGATGGTATGGCCCTATTGTATGTATGAGATGTATGAGATGCATGTGATGCATGTAATATTCTTTCATATGTGCAATCCCCGTAATATTCTTTCATACGTGCAATGCTTGTAATATTCTTTCACGACTCGCGAGTCGATGTAATCTTCAATTAGAGCTTCTATAAGTAGTAGCTTAGTTTGAAGATATCAAGCATTCGACACTTGGAATATGGTGCCGAAGATGGAGATCCTCAGCGCCGACATGGAGATGGAGATCACCATGTGAAGGGGGCCATACTATTTCATTATATGCTATTCTTCTTGATTTCATATGTGATATGTTTGTTTGATAGGATAGCATCCCTCTCAAAATTAAGTAGTAATGATGCCCTTCCAAATGTTGCACCCGTCACCGTTATGCTCGTCAATGGTGGGTCTGCCAAAGCAGAGTGCCATTCTCTATCATAACACGAGGGGGTATATGTCAGACATATACATGCAGGAGCATTTGGTTTACTTAACAAGACTATCAAAACAGTTTTGGGCCTTGGGGCATAGGTTGGCGCCGGGCATGGAGATGCCACACCAACAACAAGAGTCACATAGAGATGTGATTAGCAAGGTGTTGCTTATCGATGTTACTAATTTTCTAGCAAAGATGCCAAAGCTCACTAGAAAATTAATTAACATGTGGATCTTGACCCAATACGTAACCTAGAGGGAAGGTGGAAAATACGTAATGGGAGTCTTATGTTAAATTGTTTAACAATAGAAATAGCATAAACATTGTGCTAAACTTTGCTTTTTCTGTTGAATAAATGGCGGCTAATACTACACCCAAGACTTTTAATTTGCGATCTATTCTCGAAAAGGAAAAATTAAATGGAACAAACTTTATGGATTGGTATCGCAACTTGAGAATTGTTCTCAAGCAAGAGCGTAAGGAGTACGTTCTTGAAGTACCCTATCCCGAGGATTTGCCAACTAATGCCACCGCAACCGCACGGAGGGCTTATGAGAAGCACACTAATGATGCCCTAGATATAAGCCGTCTCATGCTTGCTACAATGTCCCCCGAGCTTCGTAAGCAATATGAGAGCAAGATGCTCACACTATTATTCAGTGACTCGCGTGGCATGTTTGAGAACCAAGCTCGGGCCGAGAGGTTCAACACCTCAAAGTCCTTGTTTGCGTGCAGCTGCTGTTGAGGGGAATCCCGTCGCCCGCATGTGATAAAGATGATTGGCTACATTGAGAGTCCGGAAAACTAGGTTTTCCCTTAGCCAAGAGTTGGCTACCGATGTGATTCTCCGCCGCTCCCTCCGAGCTTCGAGCCATTCATATTAAACTATCACATGAACAATATGGATAGAACCTTGGCTGAATTGCATGGGATGCTAAAGACAAATGAGGAGAGTATCCAGAAAACGGTCATCATGTGATGATGATGCGTAAGGCAAAGCGCAAACCACCTCGTCAAGAAACTTTGCACCAAGAGGAAGTTAACTCCCGATGAGATCGCGAGTGCCTCCAATGCAAAGAAGGGCAAGAAGGGGTCGGCGGCATCGATGCCGTTTGCTTCTACCGCAAGGAGACAAAGCCACCGGAAAAGGAACCGCAAGAAGTACATGGAGGATCTCAAGAAGAAGCAAAGTACGACTTCGCTTCTGTATTAATGTTATAGACATTAATCTTGCTACTTCACCTACCGACTCTTGGGTATTTGATACCGGATCGCAGCTCATATTTGCAAATCGCTGTGGGAATGAGAAGAAGTAGAGGATTGAGAAGGGGCGAGGTGAACCTCGCGCGTCGGAATGGAGCAAGCGTTGCTACGTCTGCGCCGCACAAGCACCACTTCATCTACCTTCAGGATTAGTTTTGGAATTAAATAATTGTTATTGTGTTCCAACACTATGTCAAACGTTATTTCCGCTTCATGTTTGCAAGCGAAGGATATGATTTTAGATCAATGAACAATGGTTGTTCAATATATCTCGAGATATGTTCTATTTTCATGCTCCATTGGTGAATGGATTATACGTTTTGAATCTTGAAGCGTCTCCCATCTATAACATTAATACGTAAAGGCAACTCTCTAATGATATAAACCCCACGTTTATCCGGCATTGTCGCTAGGCCATATAAATAAGAAACGCATGGAGAAGCTCCATAAGGATGGATTGCTTCACTCTTTTGATTTTGAATCATTTGAGACATGTGAGTCTTGTTTACTTGGTAAGATGACAAAGGCACCTTTCACGGACACAGTGAAAGAGCAAGTGACTTGTTGGCACTCGTATACCGATGTATGTGGACCAATGAGCTCAACGGCCGAGGTGGTTATCGCATTTCATTACCTTTACCGATGACTTTAGTAGATATGGTTATATCTACTTAATGAGGCATAAGTCCGAATCCTTTGAAAAGTTCAAAGAATTCTAATGAAGTACGTAATCATTTAGGGAAAACAATCAAGTTTCTACGATCGATCGTGGAGGGGAATACTTGAGCCAAGAGTTTGGTAATCATCTCGAAAGATTGTGGAATTGTTCCACGCTACTCCGCCAGAACTCCACAATGGAACGGAGTGTCCGAACGGAGAAATCGCACCTTGTTGGACATGGTGCGGCGATGATGAGCCAAAGTGATCTTCCGTTATCTTCCGGGGATATGCTCTTGAAACAAAGCGCCACACTAAATAGAGTTCCATCTAAGTCGTGAAAAGACACCATATGAGATATGGACAGGCAACCCCTAGTTTGTCTTTTCTCAAAATTTGGGGATGCGAGCTTATGTAAAACGCTTACAATCCGACAAGCTCACACCCAAATCCGACAAGTGCTTCTTTGTGGGATATCCTAAGGAAACTAAGGGATATTACTTTTATAATCGGGAACAAGGCAAAGTGTTTGTCGCCCGACACGGTGTCTTCTTGGAGAAAGAGTTTCTTTCAAGAAGGGTTAGTGGGAGCAGTGGTGCATCTTGAAGAAGTTCAAGAAACACCGTAAAATGTTTCAATGACTACGTAACCACAACAGAGGCAAAGTGTTGCGCCACCGCTGTAGATACACCAGCCCCACTGAGGTCCGAAAGATCACGTCGTGCACCCGATGTACACACAAAGGAACAACGTGATATATTGTTGTTGGACAACGATGAACCTAAGACCTATGAGGAAGCGATGGTGGGACCCGATTCCAACAAGTGGCTTGGAGCCATGAAATCCGAAATAGAATCCATGTACGACAATCAAGTTTGGAACTTGGTTGATCCACCCGATGGTGTCAAAACCATTGAGTGTAAATGGGTTTTTAAGAAAAGGCCGATATGGATGGAAATGTTCACATCTATAAGGCGGATTGGTGGCGAAAGGTTTTAAACAGATTCAAGGAGTTGATTATGATGAAACCTTCTCGCCCGTCGCAATGCTTAAATCTATTCGGATTATCCTAGCGATTGCTGCATATTTCGATTATGAGATATGGCGATGGATGTCAAAACGGCTTTCCCGAATGGAAACCTAAGCGAGGATGTATACATGATACAACCTCGTGGTTTTGTCGATCCGAATCGCTCGAAAGATATGCAAGCTACGTAAGTCCATTTATGGATTGAAGCAAGCATCTCGGAGTTGGAATATTCGTTTTGATGAAGTAATCAAAGGGTTTGGTTTCATCAAAAATGAAGAAGAGGCCTGTGTTTACAAAAAGGTCAGTGGGAGCGCAATTGTATTTCTAATCTTATATGTGGATGACATATTACCGATTGGAAATGATATCCCTATGCTAGAATCGTCAAGTCTTCATTGAAAATAGTTTTTCCATGAAAGACTTAGGGAGGCAAGATATATATTAGTATTCTGATCTATAGAGATAGATCCAAGAGGCTAATTGGATTAAGCCAAAGTACATACATTGACAAGGTGTTGAAAAGGTTCAACATGCATGATTCCAAGAAAGGTTTCTTGCCCATGTCACATGGCATTAATCTTAGCAAGAATCGTGTCCTCGACACATGATGAGCGGAATAAGATGGGTATGGTTCCATATGCTTCGGCAATTGGATCCATCATGTATGCCATGCTTTGTACACGCCGCATGTCTCGTACGCTTTGAGTGCTACGAGCAGATACTCGCCGATCCAGTGAAGGTCACTGGATCGCCGTAAAGAATATCCTTAAGTACTTGAGAAGAACTAAGGATATGTTCCTAGTCTATGGAGGTGAAGAAGAGCTCGTTGTAAGTGGTTACACCGATGCTAGCTTCCAAACGACAAGGATGATTATAGATCGCAATCTGGGTTCGTGTTCTCGCCCGAACGGAGGCGCAGCCACCGGAAGAGTTCCAAGCAGATACCGTTGCCGATTCTACAACGGAGGCCGAGTACATTGCCGCTTCAAGCCGCAAAGGAGGCCGTTTGGATCAAGAAATTCGTTTCGAGCTTGGTGTGATGACTAGTACGACCGGTCCAATGTCTCTCTATTGTGATAATAGTGGAGCCATTGCGCAAGCCAAGGAGCCGAGGTCACATCAAGTCCAAACACATACTTCGGCGATATCATCTCATCCGCGAGATAGTGGACAGAGGTGATGTCAAGATATGCAAAGTGCACACGGATCTCAACATAGCCGATCCGCCGACAAAACCTCTCCTCACCCGAAGCATGAGGCGCACACAAGAGCAATGGGTATTAGATACTTACATGATTGACTCTAGTGCAAGTGGGAGATTGTTAGTGATATGCCCTAGAGGCAACATGGAGATGTTGGATATCACGTCAATGTTTATGTATAAATGAATAAAGTGTTATTCAGCCCATGAAATAGACATCTTGTATTGATCAATAAGTACGTGACTTATTTATGAGACTCTATATGTATGAATCTATTTCTAAACGATCCTCGATCATATGTCATATTGTTGGAACAAATATGATTCTAAGATCGGCATGTTTATTGATTGATGATCATGTCTCATAGATCATGGGTATGGAGATACCAAATCAATAAACATGGACATATGTGTTGAGAACACATTGTTGGATAGACCCACCATGAGACACTACAGAATTAATGTGCCATTAGTTGGTCTCGTAGTGTTGGTACAAAGTCCTTAGACCCGAGATCACCATGGATTCCAACATGTGTAGTAGCCTACTTTGGGACTACCAAACGCTATTCCGTAATCGGGTAGTTATAAAGGTAGTTTTCGGGTTTGCTATGAAACATGGAGTGGGATGTGAGTGATCAAGATGGAATTTGCCCCTCCTTTGGAGAGATATCTCTGGCCCTCGAGGTAATGGATTATGGAAATGCATGGCCATGCTAAGTTGATTGAGGAGTCAATCAATGCATGTACGTATAATCCAATACGGTTCGAGTGAATGGTTAAGCTATTGAAGGGATGGCACACATCTTGCCTATAGCTTAACCGGTATCGTGAGGCAAAGGGATTTGTGTACACATTACAGTTCGTAGCCGATATTATATTCTTGTATACTATGGTGTCAATATGTGCCGCTAGGCGCCGTCATTGACGTGCCTCGGCCGAGTTGGACTCGAGCCGACGATCGGCTAAGTTAGACTATAGCCGAAACCGAGTATACCTGAACCTCAGTGGTCGCACGCTTAAGGGGATAGAATAGATATTCGAGTTGGACTCGGATACGGCTCGATCGGATAGGGATCCGATCGGATAGAGTCCTATGGGCTTACGACGTGTGGGCGGCCAACTCTATGAGATACGGATGAGATCCGATTCAAAATAGAGTCCTAATCGGCCACTAGTCCCGCCGGCCAACTCTATATAAAGGAGGGAGGGGTGGAGAGCCGTGACACATCAATTGCATCGCGTGCAACGTAAGTCGCCGAGATCAATCTCCACGGAAACCCTCCCCACTTTCGAGCCAAACCCTAGCCTTGCATCGCGTGCTAGCACACGGGTGTACGGCGTTCGTCCCCTGACGTGTGGATACCGGAGAGGCGCCGCTACGTTGCGCGCTGATCTTGATCGGCGACCGTGGCGAACGGCGGGCGCGACGGAGCGAGGCGTGAGAACGCGCCGACGACTCGACGCGCCATTGGCGAATCGGCCGTCTCCCGGAATCGGCTACACTGTTCCGGATCGGATTGCCCCGATTGGCTATTCCGCCGCACTCTACTCCAATCGGTAACGATCTATCGGCCCTTACTTGCAAGTGTTCCCCGGGTTTGCGCGGTAAAAGTTTTTGTTTTCGGCTAGCGTAGCCTCCGCGTAACCCTTCAAAATTTCTTATTTTATGCTCTTTTTTTTTGCTAACTCCCTAAATAATAAAGAGAAAAAATGATCATCTTCAACAATTTGACAAATTTTATTCTCCATTCATACTATTTTCCCAATAATTTGTATCGATTTTTAATTTGTATCATTTTTAAATTTCTATAGCCCAAAGACATAACCTTTGATCATAAAAATGCAAATATTATTATTATTAAATATATAATATTATTATTTATTTAGAAAAATTATAGTACAAAGAGAACTTGCCTTCATGATGTTTATTTTTATTTAAAATAAAACTTGCATGTAAATAGTAATATTGTCGCTCTCAATTCTTTTAACATTTTTAACTTACTTACAAATATTATATTATATTATATTATAGATACAGTTTAAAGTGAGAAGTGGAGTACAGTCAAACATATTAGTAGCCAC